>JALGBA010002108.1:42500-106560 GCA_023970755.1 Azemiops feae
TTATTTTATTTATATCCCGATTTTAAGTATTTGTCTAAATGACTCATGGCGGCAAACGTCCCTAATACTCCTATTTCCTCTTACTTTCATCACGACAACCCTGTGAGGCGGGTTGGACGTAGAGGTTTACGGGCCCAGAGTCACCCAGCTGTTTTTTGTGCTCGGGGCGGGACTAGAACTCCCCGTCGGCCGGCGATTGGCTCAAAGTCACCCAGCTGGCTTTCGTAGCTAAGGCGGGACTAGAACTCACCGGCTCCTGGTGATTGGCCCAAAATCACCCAGCCGGCTACCTAAGGCGGGACAAGAACTCCCCACCTCCCGGCGATTGGCTCAAAGTCACCCAGCCGGCTTTAATGCCTAAGATGGGACTAGAACTCCCCGTCGCCCGGCGATTGGCTCGAAGTCACCCAGCCGGCTTTCAGGCCTAACGCGGGACTAGAACTCATCGTCGCCCAGCGATTGGCTCAAAGTCACCCAGCTGGCTTTCAGGTCTAAGGTGGGACTAGAACTCCCCATCGCCTGGCGATTGGCTCAAAGTCACCCAGCTGGCTTTCATGCCTAAGGCGGGACTAGAACTCCCCATCGCCTGGCGATTGGCTCAAAGTCACCCAGCCGGCTTTCATGCCTAAGGCGGGACTAGAACTCCCCATCGCCTGGCGATTGGCTCAAAGTCACCCAGCCGGCTTTCATGCCTAAGGCGGGACTAGAACTCCCCATCACCTGGCGATTGGCTCAAAGTCATCCAGCTGGCTTTAAGGTCTAAGGCGGGACTAGAACTCCCGGTCGCCTGACAATTGGCCCAAAGTCACCCAGCCGGCTTTCATATCTCAGGTGGGACTAGAACTCTCCGTCGCCCGGTGATTGGCTCAAAGTCACCCAGCTGGCTTTCAGGTCTAAGGCCGGACTGGAACTCCCCATCGCCTGACGATTGGCTCAAAGTCACCCAGCCGGCTTCCATACCTAAGGCGGGACCAGAACTCACCGCCTCCCGGCGATTGGCCCAAAGTCACCCAGCTGGCTTTCATAGCTAAGGCCGGACTAGAACTGCCCGTCGCTCGGCGATTGGCTCAAAGTCACCCAGCTGGCTTTCACGCCTGAGGCGGGATTCGAACTCTCCTCCCCAGGTGGTGGATTACTACAAAGAGGCCTGCCGGGCATTGGAGAACTCGGATACGGCGTCCCTGCTGGGAAAGATCCAGAAGGACTGGAAGAAACTGGTGCAAATGAAGATCTATTATTTTGCTGCCGTGGCCCACGTGAGTGTGTGGGGTTTTTTTTGGGGTGGGGGGAGATGATGGGGTCCCCCTAAACACCGTTCTCAGATCGAGGCTCCCCATTGGCTGCATCTCCTCGGTCGACCTGGTGTTCTCCCCGCCTCTAAGAGGGGTGGGCTTCCACTCCCAGAATCCCCCAGCCAGGATGCCTTTAGAGGGGAGGACTCCGACTCCCAGAATCCCCCAGCCAGGATGCTTTAAGAGGGGAGGACTCTGGCTCCCAGAATCCCCCAGCCAGGATGCTTTAAGAGGGGAGGACTTCGACTCCCAGAATCCCCCAGCCAGGATGCTTTAAGAGGGGTGATTACCTCCGACTCCCCGAATCTCCCAACAGGATGCTTTAAGAGGGAGTGACTCTGGCGCCCCGAATCCCCCAGCCAGTATGCTTTAAGATGGGAGTCCTTCGACTCCCAGAATCCCCAGCCAGGATTCTTAAGAGGGATGACTTCATCTCCAGATCCCCCAGCAGATGCTTTAAGAGGGGATGACTCGAATTCCCAGAATCCCCCAGCCAGGATGCTTTAAGAGGATGACTCCGACTCCTCAGTAATCCCCCAGCCCGGATGCTTTAAAGAAGGAGGACTCCCGACTCCCAGAATCCCCCAGCCAGGATGCTTTAAGAGGGGGGGACTTCGACGTCCCCTCATCTCCCAGCCAGATGCTTTATAGCTGTCATGGTGCCGAGGACGAATCCAGCCTGTGGAGGAAGAGGGACGGTTTGCTTGACTCCCTTCTCACTCTGGTTCCCCAAAGCGGGGAGGGGCTGCTAAATTGTTGGGTTTCCGGTTTGGGGCGTCCCTGGAGATTGGTGGGGTCAAGTGCTGGTGGGAGACCAGCACTGCCAGGCAAACAAGAAGCTCAGAGAACTCTGAGGACTAGCAGCTCGACCCCCACTACCCCCCGCCCATGCTGGTCGACCCACCCCGCCTAACCTAACCTAGAAGCGAGAAAGGGCGCTTGCGTGACGAGCTTAATTCTGGAGAAGCCCCGTTGGAGCTTCTATTAATCTATCCTTCCTTCCTTCCTTCCTCCTTTTTCTCCTTCCTTTTTTTCACCTTCGCTTTTTCAACTTCCCCTCTCTTTCTCTTCTCCTCCCCCTTTCCTTCCTTCCTTCCTTTCCTCTCCCTCCCTCCTCTTTCATTCTTTACTTGCCTCCTCTCCCTTCCTTTTTCACATTCCCCTCTTTTCTCCTCCCTCCCTTCCCTCCCTCCCTCCCATCCCTCTTTCATCGTTCTTGTCTCCCCTCCCTTCCTTTTTTCACATTCCCCCTCCTTTTCTCCTCCCTCCCTCCTTCCTTCCTTCTTCCACGCCATCTTTCATTCTTTCTTGTCTCCCGCTCTCCTTCCTTTTTCACATTCCTCTCTCTTCTCCTTCCTTCCTTCTTCCTCCCTCCCTCCCTCCCTCTTTCATTCTTTCTTGTCTTCCTCCTCCATCTTTCATTCCTCTCTCCCTTCCTCACCTTCCTCCCTCCCTCCCTCCCCTCTTTCATTCTTTCATGCCTCTCTCCACTTTCCTCACCTTCCTCCTCCCTTCCTATCCTCCCTCCCTCCTCGCCCCTCTCTTTCCCACATTTGCACTGGTAAAACAGCATAGGACAGCGAAGGTAGGGTAAAAGGGGTAAGTTGGCAGGACCCCTCCCAGACCCCCGGGGGGGTGGGAGAGAGAGAAACCCTATTCTCTGCTTGGACAATAAACGCACGGTTTTGCCATCCTCAACCCGGCCCCGTTTGCACAACCCACGATTCTCGCCCCTGTTTTTTCTCGCCCCGTCGTAAGCGTTAGGACTTAACCTGTATATATATATATATAGATGATATATACAGGTTAAAGTCCTCCTGCCTGTCGGAAGTCCTTCCTTCCGGCCTGTCTGAATTATCCTCAACGGCCGCCCCCACCCTCCCCCACCGAAAAAAGGGAAAAAAAAAGCCCCCCACCCCCACCCTCGGAGTTTGATTCCCCCTCCCCCCTTTATTTTTTTTCCCCAGCAGCCCCTGGGAGCACCCCCCCAAACCCTGGTTTTTCCAACAAACCTGGTTTGTAAAAAAGCGGAATCTCTTGAATCTCTTCGCAGGTCACCTACTTCCAGAGCGCCCTGGAGAAGCTCAATGAAGCCGTCCGGCTGGCCAAGGCACGTCGGGAGGATTCGCACTCGCCTCCCTCCCTCCCTCTCGGCCCGTTGCCTTGGGTTTTTTTTTTTTTTTTTTTAAAGTCTCAAGAATTGGCCCGTGGGGGGAAAATAATCCGGCTCCTCGCCGCTACGACGCTGGAAGCCCGCCCTGCGGGAAGGCGGGACGGCAGGAGGGGAGGAAGCGAGGCCCAAGGATAGACGACGTTGCTGGCTTTGAAGGGTTGGGGGGTTCCTGGGGGGGGGCTCCCTGTGAGCTGGGTGGTTTGAATGTGGTCAGGAGAAGGAGAGAAAGGACTGCGGGGTCCATGGTGCTGTCTGAGCTGGGTGGTTTTCCTTGCAGACATTTCAGGACCCAACTAGGGAACGTCATCAGTGCTAGAAGGAAGTGGGGATTGTGGAGAGGAGGAGGAAGACTCTGGGGTCCTTGGTGCTCTCTGATGGTTTCCTTGCAGACGTCTCTCGACCCAACTAGGGAACATTATCAGTGTGAGGAGGAAGGAAGGAAGGAAGGAAGGAAGGAAGGAAGGAAGGAAGGAAGGAAGGAAGGAAGGAAGGAAGGAAGGAAGGAAGGATATGGAGTCCTGGGTGCTCTCAGAGCTGGGTGGTTTTCTTGCAGATGTTTCGTGATCCAACTAGGGAACATCATCAGGGCTTGAAAGGAGAGGAGTTTGGGGGAGAGGAGGAAGGAAGGAAGGAAGGAAGGAAGGAAGGAAGGAAGGAAGGAAGGAAGGAAGGAAGGAAGGAAGGACTGTGGGGTCCTTGGTGCTCTCTGACTTGGCTGTTTTCTTGAAGACGTTTCGTGACCCAGCTAGGGAACATCATCAGTGCTAGGAGGAGGAGGAAGACTATGAGATCCTCCATGCTCTCTGAGCTGGGTGGTTTTCCTTGCAGACGTTTCACGACCCAACTAGGCAACGTCATCAGTGCTCGGAAAAGGCAGAATTAAGACCACATTTTCACCCGGCTCTTTCTCGCAGGGGCAGCCCGAAACCGTACAGGAGGCGCTGAGATTCACCATGGACGTCATCGGAGGGCAGTGAGTCCTCGCCGAGTTGTCACCCCATATTTTTTGGTAGTTTCTTCCCCCCCAAACCCCCCACTCTTTTTTCTGAGTAAAGTACAGGAAGTCCTCAACTTACAACAAATTCGTTTAGAGACCGTTCTGAGTCGCAACGGCGCTGAAAAAAAGGGAGTTAGGGCTGTTTTTCTCACGACCGTCGCAACATCCCCTGGGGTCACGGGATCAAAATTTGGACGCTCGGCAACCGACTTGTATTTACGACGGTCGCAGCGTCCCGGGGTCACGTGATCAAAATTCGGACGCTCGGCAAACGACTCGTATTTACGACGGTCGCAGCGTCCCGGGGTCACGGGATCCAAATTCAGACGCTTGGTATTTGACTCGTATTTATGACGGTCGCAGCGTCCCGGGGTGACGTGATCAAAATTAGGACGCTTGGCATTTGACTCGTATTTATGACGGTCGCAGCGTCCCGGGGTCACGTGATCAAAATTCGGACTCTTGGCATTTGACTCGTATTTATGATGGTCGCAGCGTCCCGGGGTCACGTGATCAAAATTCGGACACTTGGCATTTGACTCGTATTTATGACGGTCGCAGCGTCCCGTAATCAAAATTCAGACGCTTGGCAACCGACTCGTACTTACGACAGTCGCAGTGTCTCGGGGATCCCATGATCCCCTTTTGTGACCAAGCTGACAAAAGGGGAGGCCAGATCCACTTAACGACCATGTGGCGAACTTCACAACTTAGCAACCCTGGCGAAAAAGGTGGTAAAATGGGGCCAAACTCACCGCAACTGTCTCACTTAGTGAACAAAAATGTTGCCCTCCATTGTCGTCGTAAGTCGAGGACTTACCTGTACTAGCCAGAATGGATCCTTTCCTTCCGTGCCCCATCAGCCTCACCCAGTTGTGTGAAAAGATCTTTGGGTGTCCAAAATGGGCCGCGGGAATCTTGTCGCTAGTGCGAATCCTGTCCTGGGAGCTGGCGGGGCTGTGAAAGGAGAGGGAGCCACTTGGTGATCTAAGGAGGAGTTTTCTGAGCCCTTCTTCCTTCTTAGGTATAATTCGTCCAAAAAAGATAACGATTTCATCTACCATGAGTCCGTCCCTGCTCTGGATACTTTGCAGTCCATTAAAGGTAAGAGGGGAGGACTTCAACTCCCAGAATCCCCCAGCCGGCCATGCTTTAAGAGGGGAGGACTTCAACTCCCAGAATCCCTCAGCCGGCCATTTTTTAATTTTTTTTTTTAAAACAGCAAACCAAAAATCCACAGTTTGATAAGTGAATCCACTTGACGTTTAATTTACAAAATTATTGTGTGGATCAATTTTTGTCACTTTGGGTCCAAACAAATCCTCAAAAAAGTGTCCGCTTCTTGTTAAACAGTTTGTTTACTGACCGTCCAAAGTTACGACGACACTAAAAAAAAAAAAAGTGACTTAGGACCGTTTTCCACACGACCGTTCCAGCGTCCCACGATCGCAATTCAGAAACTTGCCGACCGACTCATCGTTACGACGGTCGCGGTGCGCCGGACTCCTCTGTGATTCCCTTTGGCGACCTTCCGACAAGCCAAGTCAACGGGGGAGCAGGATTCCCTTAAAACGACCATGTTTCTGCAGTGATTCACTTAACAACAGTGGCGGGAAAGCTCATAAAACGGGGCAAAATTCAAAAAATTTTACAGGGGAAAAAAAAACAAAAGCATACTCGTAAGTCCCCATCTTAACGACCACAATTGAGCCCAAAATTTCCATTGTTAAGTGAGACATTTGTTATGTCTCGGATATTTGGGGCTCCATTGTGGTCGCTATTTGTTATCCCTCACTTAACGGATAATTGGGGCTCCATTGTGGTCGTTATTTGTTATCCCTCACTTAGCGGATATATGGGGCTCGTAAGTCGAGGACTTACCGGTATGCTTTTTTTTTTTCACCCGTAAAAAACTGAATAACCCTGAACAGGGAGTCCTCGACTTACGTCCATTCATTTAGTGACCATTTGAAGTCACGACGTGGGAAAAAAGCGACTTCGGTCCCTTTGTCCCACTTAACGACCGTCACCGCATCCCCACCGTCACCGAACCAAACATTGGCTTGGCGATTGTATTTCTGACGGTGGGAAGCGTCCCCGGGGGGAGGGGCGGGGTGTCCGGCCATCCCCACTTTGGGATCTTCCCAGCGTGGGAGATCGGATCCATTTAACGCCCGTGCGATTCACTCAACAACCGAAGTGACTCCCGTCAGAACCGGGGGGCCGAAACGGTCGTAACAATCTGGGCGTGGCTTGCTTACACTCGTCTGGAAAAATCTGCTGTTGATTGCGGTCGTAAGTCGAGGACCACCTGTTGAAGCCTGGAAGATAGGAGGTTCTTGTGAGTATCTCCGTCATTGCCGTGTCTACCCTTACAGGGGCGTCGTTGGTCAAAGCCCTCCCCGTCAACCCGACCGATCCAGCCGTAACCGGGCCGGATATTTTCGCCAAGCTAGTACCCATGGCGGCCCACGAAGCCTCGTCGCTGTACAGGTAGGACAAACCAGCGTTTGACCGGACATCCCTGGCTTCCGAAAGGGTGCGAAGCCGGTCTCCCTTCTAGTGGCAGGAGGTTCCACTGGACAACCTTGCTGGAATTCCCTTGACCAAGGGATCTGGGAGCGAGCAGACGTCTCATGACCCAACTAGGGGACCTCATCCCTGCTAGAAACAGGGACCCAACCCCACCTCCTCCTATCCCTGATGACGTTCCCTAGCTGGGTCACGAAACGTCTGCAAGGAACACCACCACCCCCCAAGCTCAGAGACACCCCCCCCCCAAGGACCCCACGGCGTTGCCTGGACCCACCCGAGGGTCTTCCAGAACTCTCCCCACCTCAGCTGGAGCTCCCAGATGCTCCTCAAGGGAAGCATTGAGTTCCACCTGGTGGCGGTGAGTTCCACCGTCCACCCTTGAGAAACCCAGCAGAAGCTCGGCTCAACTCTGGGTTCGGAGCGAAGTTCTTGACGATGTTCCATCCTTTCCTCCTGACACTCAAGAAGCTGAGTTGTCTTCTTCTCCACCTGACGTCTTCTTCTCCTTCTTCTTCTTCTCTCTCATGTTTCTGGTCCTCAGCGAGGAGAAAGCCAAGCTGCTGAGGGAAGTCATGGCCACGATTGACACCAAGAACGAGATCCTGGAGTACGTCTGTTGTTTTTTTTCTAAGACGGGTTTGGGAAGGGATGAGGCATCACATAGCCCATGCTGAGAAGCCCGGGAAGGAAAAAGGAGGGATCCTTGGACAGGGAGCGATTCGCTTAGTGACCGAAGTTACGACGGACCATTTTTTCACCCTTAACGGACCCTCGCGGCATCGTTGCGTCCGCCCGATCAAAATTCAGACGCTTTGGCCACTGACTTGGATTTATGACAGTCGCGGCGCTCCGCGATCCCCTTTTGCGATCCTCGGCATGCCGTCGTAACTTTGGAACGGTCACTAAACGCTCCGTCGTAAATGAGAGGACTCCCTAAGCAGGGTTTTTTTTTTAACATGGGAAAAAAATAAAGCATATCGGCAGTCCTCGACTTACGCCCACAACCGTAGCCAAGTGAGACAATTTGTTAAGTGAGTTTGGCCCCAGTTGGCAATAATGGAGCCCAACGTTTCCGTTGTTAAGTGAAACCTTGGTGAAGGGAGTTTTGCCCCATTTTATGATGTTTCTTGCCATGCGGTTGTTAAGTGAACCGGGCTCCCCCCTCGGCTTTGCTCCTCAGACCCTGGGGACACTACGACCGTCGTAAACACGAGTCAGTCTCCAAGCGTATGAATTTTGATCACGTGAACACAGGGATGTGTGAAATGCTGGAATGGTCGTAAGTGGAGGGAAAAGGTCGTAAGTGGGAAAAACAGTCCTTAGTCCCTTTTTTTTTCCTGTCGTAACTTTGAACGGTCACTAAATGAACGAGTCGCGGACTCGTTCTACTAACTTAACGAAGGCAAGCCATTCACTTAACAACCGTGGTGGGAAAGTGTCGTAAAATGGGGCAGAATTTACGTGACGATTGTCTCGGAAGGCTGTCATAATTCGAGGACTATGTAGTGTATGTGGGCGTTTCCGGATGCCAAACAGTTCCTGAGCATATCTGAGCTTGGCAACTGACTCGTATTTATGACGGTCGCAGCGTCCCGGGATCACGTGATCCCCTTTTGAGAACAAAATCAATGAGGAAGCCAGGTTTCACTTAACGCCCGTGTGACTAACTTAACAACTGCAGAGATTCACCGAACGACGGCGGCGAGAAACGTCGTAAAGTGGGGCAAAGCTCCCACACGTGTCTCGCTTCAAAATGGACATTTTGTGCTGCGTTATTTGGGTCCTAAGTTGAGGACCGGGGGGGTAGGTTGTTTTTCCCTGTTTAAAAAAAACGGGAGTATCCCTGTCATGCAAGTCCTCAACTTAACGACGATTCGTTGAGTGAGCAAAGTCAGGACGTCCGTGAAAACGGTGGCTTTTTTCCCCCACGTTTAACGACCGTTGCGGCGTCCCCGGGGTCGCCGGATCCGAATTCAGACGCCCGGCGACCGACTTGCATTTATGACGGTGGCCGTGGAGTGTGATCCCCGTTGGCGGCCTGCCGGAACGGGGAAGCCTGATTCGCTTAACCAGCGTGTGGCTGCGGGGCTTCACCTAACAACGAAGGGGGTGGAAGAAAGGAGAAATGTCGTCTAAGGGAAGCAAAACTCAAGCGACGGAAAGGCGGGGAGGGAGAGAGGCTCCATTGCCGTCATACGTTGAGGACCTCCGGCACGAACCACGATAAACTGGGTTTCGCCTCACGCTTAGGCAGTTCATGGACTCCCTCCAGCTGGACCCCGAGACGGTGGACAATCTCGACATGTACAACCACATCCCGCCCCTCTTGATGGAGAAGTGCGCGGCCCTCAGCGTACGCCCAGAGACCGTGAAAAACCTGGTCCAGTCCATGCAAGGTAAGGGTCCCGAGGACGAATCCTGCCCTGGCGGATTCTCCAAAGCGGGGGGGGGGGCTGCTAAATTGTTGGGTTCTTGGTTTGGGGGCGTCCCTGGAGATGGGGGGGGCAGTGCTGGTGGGGAGACCAGCACTGCCAGGCAAACAAAGAAGCTCAGAGAACGCTGAGGACTAGCAGCTCGACCCTGAGCTGCGTGACAAGCTGAATTCTGGAGAGCAGCAGTTGGAGCCTTCCATTAATCTTCCTTCTTTCCTTCCTTCCTTCCTCCCTCCCTCCCTCTCCTCTTTCATTCTTTCTTGTCTCTCGCCCTCCCTTTCTTCCTGCCTTTCTTCCTCCCTTCCTTTTTCACATTCCCCTCTTTCTCTTCTCCCTCCTTCCTTCTTCCCTCCCTCCCTCTTTCATTCTCTTTTCTCCCTCCCTTCCTTTTTCACATTCCCTTCTCTTTTCTCTTCTCCCTCCTCCCTCCCTTCCTCCCTCCCACCCTCTTTCTTTCTTGTCTCCCACCTTCCCTTCC
This sequence comes from Azemiops feae, assembly GCA_023970755.1. NCBI lineage: Eukaryota > Metazoa > Chordata > Lepidosauria > Squamata > Viperidae > Azemiops > Azemiops feae. The sequence goes on from JALGBA010002108.1 coordinate 52,408, forward strand.
TTTTTCACATTCCCTCTTTTCTCTTCTCCTTCCTTCCTTCCTTCTTCCCTCCCTCCCTCCCTCTTTCATTCTTTCTTGTCTCCCACCTCCCCTTCCTTTTTCACATTCCCTCTCTTTTCTCCTCCCTCCCTTTCCCTCTTTCCTTCTTCCCTCCCTCTTTCATTCTTTCTTGTCTCCCTCCCTCCCTGCCTTCTTTTCTCCTCCTTCCCTCCCTCCCTCCCTCTTTTACCTTCTTCCCCTTCCCCCCCCCTCCCAGTCCTCTCGGGCGTCTTCACCGACGTGGAAGCCTCCCTGAAGGAGATCCAGGACCTGCTGGAGGAAGAGGAAGGCCAGGAGCGGAAGCTTCAGGAGACGCTGGGCCAGGCCCCGCCCCCGGAGCCCCCCCTCTCCTCCTCCTCCTCCTCCTCTGGGCTGGCCGAAGTAGCCAAGGAGTGGTCCAAGTACCTGGAGGTCCACCAGAAGGCCAGCTTCACCAACACGGAGCTGCACAAGGCCATGCACCTCCACATCGCCAACCTCCGGCTGCTGAGCGGGCCCTTGGAGGGGGTCAAGGCGGCCCTGCCCGCCCCCAGCCTCTCGGAGGGTACGGCTGGGTGACCACCCACCACCCCCGGCTGCTCGGGGGGTCGGGGGTGGGGGTGGGTCTGAGCTGGGAGGGAGCCCCCCCCACACCCCTCCTGCCCCCCTTGCGGTTCTGCCCGCTTCGCCTCTTCGGCCTCTCTGGCTCTTTGGACCCCCGCCTCCAGAGCCTTCTGGGTAAAAACTTTGGCACGGGCGTCCTGGAGTCAAGGATGAGGGTGAAGGGGTGAAGAACGAAGGGTTAAGGATTAGGGTTTAAGGGCTAAGGATTAGGGTTAAAGGTGAGGATTAGGGTTAAGGGCTAAGGATTAAGGGTTAGGATTAGGGTTAAAGGTGAGGATTAAGGATTAGGGTTAAAGGTGAGGATTAGGGTTAAGGGCTAAGGATTAAGGGTTAGAATTAGGGTTAAGGGCTAAGGATTAAGGGTTAGGATTAGGGTTAAAGGTGAGGATTAAGGGTTAGGGTTAAAGGTGAGGATTAGGGTTAAGGGCTAAGGATTAAGGGATAGGATTAGGGTTAAGGGCTAAGGATTAAGGGTTAGAATTAGGGTTAAGGGCTAAGGATTAAGGGTTAGGATTAGGGTTAAGGGCTAAGGATTAAGGATTAAGGGTTAGGATTAGGGTTAAAGGTGAGGATTAGGGTTAAGGGCTAAGGATTAAGGGTTAGGATTAGGGTTAAGGGCTAAGGATTAAGGGTTAGGGTTAGGGTTAAGGGCTAAGGATTAAGGGTTAAGGGTTAGGATTAGGGTTAAAGGTGAGGATTAGGGTTAAGGGCTAAGGATTAAGGGTTAGGGATTAGGGTTAAACGTTAGGGCTGAGGTTTAGGGATTAAGGGTGAAGGGTGAAGGTGAGGGTTAAAGGTGGTGAGGGATTAGGATTAAGGGTTAGGGCTGAGGATAAGGTTTAGAGTTAAGGGTGAGGTTTAGGAATTAGGGTTAAGGATGAAGGGTGAGGATTAGGATTAGGGTTAAAGGTGGGGGTTAGGGATTGGGATTATGGGTTAGGACTGAGGATTAGAGGTGAGGGTTAGGAATTAGGGGTGAGGGTGAGGTTTAGGAAATAGGGCTAAGGATGACGGGTTAGGATTAGGGTTAAAGGTGGGGGTGAGGGATTAGGATTAAGGATTAGGGTTAAGGGTGAGGGTTAGAAATTAGGGCTAAGGGTGAGGGTTAGAGTTAAAGATGGGGTTAGGGATTACGATTAAAAGTTAGGGCTGAGGGTAAGGATTAGGATTAAGGATTAGGGTTAAAGGGGGTTAGGGATTGGGATTATGGGTTAGGGCTGAGGGTAAGGATTAGGGTTAAGGCTGAGGGTTAGGAATTAAGGTTAAGGATGAAGGGTTAGGATTAGGGTTAAGGGCTAAGGATGAAGGGTTAGGATTAGGGTTAAAGGTGGGGGTTAGGGATTGGGATTATGGGTTAGGGCTGAGGGTAAGGATTATGGGTTAGGGCTGAGGGTTAGGAATTAAGGCTAAGGATGAAGGGTTAGGATTAGGGTTAAAGGTGGGGGTTAGGGATTGGGATTATGGGTTAAGGCTGAGGGTAAGGATTAGAGTTAAGGCTTGAGGGTGAGGATTAGAAATTATGGTTAAGGATGAAGGGTTAGGATTAGGGTTAACTGAGGATTAGGATTACGGTTGAAGTTTAGGAATTAGGGTTAAGGATTAAGGGGTTAAGATTAGGATTGAGGGATTAGAGTTAAGGGTTAGGATTAGGGTTGAGGGTTAGGGTTAAGGATGATGGATTAAGGATTAAGGATTAGGGTTAATGGTGTAGGTTAGTGCTGATGAGGATAAGGGTTAGGGGTTAGGATTAGGGTTAAGGATGAAGGATTAGGGTTAAAGGTGAGGGTTAGGAAAGCGTTAAGAATTAAGGGTTCAGATTAGGGTTAAGGATTAAGGATTACAGGTTAGGATTAGGGTTAAAGGTGGGGGTTAGGGATTAGGATTAAGGGTTAGGGATGAGGGTAAGGATTAGGGTTAAACATTAGGACTAGGGTTAACGAGGATTAGGAATTAGGGTTAAGGGTTGAGGGTGAGGATGAATGATGGTTAAGGGTTGAGGGTGAGGGTGAGGAATGATAGTTAAGGATGTAGGATTAGGGTTGAGGTTAGGGCTAAGGATTAAGGTTTAGGATTACGATTAAGAGTGAGGGTTAGGAATTAGGGTTAAGGAATTGAGCGGTTCAGATTAGGATTGACAAATTAAAGTTAAGGATTACGAGTTAGGGTTGAGGGTTAGGCCTAAGGATGCTGGATTAAGGATTAGGGTTAACGATGAGGGTTAGGGTTGAAGGGGCGGATAACGGTTAGGGGTTAGGATGAGGATTAGGGATTAGGGTTAACGGTGAGGGTTAGGGTTGAGGATGATAAGGGTTAGGGGTTAAGATGAAGATTAGGGATTAGGGATAAGGATTACGAGTTAGTTTTAGGGTTGAGGGTTAGGCCTAAGGATAATGGATTAAGGATTAGGGTTAACGGTGAGGGTTAGGCTTGAGGATGAGGATTAGGGATTAGGATTATGGATGATGCCTTAGAATTAGGCTTGACGCTGAGGGCGAAGGGTTAGTGGTTAAGGATTAGGGTGGAGGGTGAGGCTTACGGGGTTAGGGATTAGGCTGAAGGCTGGCCCGCCTTACGCCCCAAACCCTGACCTGGGTTCTCGCCTTCAGACGACCAGCAAGCCATGCAGAAGCTGAAGCGGATGCTGGCCAAAGTCCAGGAAATGAGAGACCAGCGGGGGTCCCTGGAGCAGCAGCTGCGGGAGATGATCCAGAAGGACGACCTCACCACCTCCCTGGTCACCACCGATCAGTCCGAGATGAAGGTGAGAAGCCAGGATGCAATCATGGCTTAGCCTGCCCCTTCTAAGAGGATGTTCCTCATGCCTTGTGAATCCGAGAGTGGAACCAGAAAGTCCTTGGCAGACTTCCACTCCCAAAATCCCCCAGCCGGCATGCTTTAAGAGGGGAGGACTTAGCATGGAGAAGGTTAGCTCGCCCCCACCTCAAGAGGTCCACCTCCAGAACCTTCTAAGAGAGCCACCTCAAGAGGTCCACCCCCAGAGGCTTCTAAGATGGCCACCTCAAGAGATCCACCTCTAGAAGCTTCTAAAATGGCCGCCTCAAGAGGTCCACCTCCAGAACCTTCTAAGAGGGCCACCTCAGGAGGTCCACCCCCAGAGGTTTCTAAGATGGCCGCCTCAAGAGGTCCACCTCTAGAAGCTTCGAAGATGGCCGCCTCAAAATCTCCAGTAGCATCTACAATGGCCACCTCAAGGGGTCCACCTCTAGGACCTTCTAAGAGGGCCACCTCAAGAGGTCCACCCCCCAGAGGTTGCTAAGATGGCCACCTCAAGAGGTCCACCTCTAGAAGCTTCGAAGATGGCCGCCTCAAAATCTCCAGTAGCATCTACAATGGCCACCTCAAGAGGTCCACCTCCAGAACCTTCTAAGAGAGCCACCTCAAGAGGTCCACCCCCAGAGGTTTCTAAGATGGCCACCTCAAGAGATCCACCTCTAGAAGCTTCTAAAATGGCCGCCTCAAGAGGTCCACCTCCAGAACCTTCTAAGAGGGCCACCTCAGGAGGTCCACCCCCAGAGGTTTCTAAGATGGCCGCCTCAAGAGGTCCACCTCTAGAAGCTTCGAAGATGGCCGCCTCAAAATCTCCAGTAGCATCTACAATGGCCACCTCAAGGGGTCCACCTCTAGGACCTTCTAAGAGGGCCACCTCAAGAGGTCCACCCCCCAGAGGTTGCTAAGATGGCCACCTCAAGAGGTCCACCTCTAGAAGCTTCGAAGATGGCCGCCTCAAAATCTCCAGTAGCATCTACAATGGCCACCTCAAGAGGTCCACCTCCAGAACCTTCTAAGAGAGCCACCTCAAGAGGTCCACCCCCAGAGGTTTCTAAGATGGCCACCTCAAGAGATCCACCTCTAGAAGCTTCTAAAATGGCCGCCTCAAGAGGTCCACCTCCAGAACCTTCTAAGAGGGCCACCTCAGGAGGTCCACCCCCAGAGGTTTCTAAGATGGCCGCCTCAAGAGGTCCACCTCTAGAAGCTTCGAAGATGGCCGCCTCAAAATCTCCAGTAGCATCTACAATGGCCACCTCAAGGGGTCCACCTCTAGGACCTTCTAAGAGGGCCACCTCAAGAGGTCCACCCCCCAGAGGTTGCTAAGATGGCCACCTCAAGAGGTCCACCTCTAGAAGCTTCGAAGATGGCCGCCTCAAAATCTCCAGTAGCATCTAGAATGGCCACCTCAAGGGGTCCACCTCTAGGACCTTCTAAGATGGCCACCTCAAGAGGTCCACTCCCAGAGGGTTCTAAGATGGCCGCCTCGAGGTCCACCTCTAGAAGCTTCTAAGATGGCCGCCTCAAAATCTCCAGTAGCATCTACGATGGCCACCTCAAGGGGTCCACCTCCAGGACCTTCTAAGAGGGCCACCTCAAGAGGTCCACCCCCCAGAGGTTTCTAAGATGGCCACTCAAGAGGTCCACCTCTAGAAGCTTCTAAGATGGCCGCCTCAAAATCTCCAGTAGCATCTACGATGGCCACCTCAAGGGGTCCACCTCCAGGACCTTCTAAGAGGGCCACCACAAGAGGTCCACCCCCCAGAGGTTTCTAAGATGGCCGCCTCAAGAGGTCCACCTCTAGAAGCTTCTAAGATGGCCGCCTCAAAATCTCCAGTAGCATCTACGATGGCCACCTCAAGGGGTCCACCTCCAGGACCTTCTAAGATGGCCGCCTCAAGAGGTCCACCTCTAGAAGCTTCTAAGATGGCCACCTCAAAATCTCCAGTAGCATCTATGATGGCCACCTCAAGGGGTCCACCTCCAGAACCTTCTAAGAGGGCCACCTCAAGAGGTCCACCCCCGAGGTTTCTAAGATGGCCGCCTCAAGAGGTCCACCTCTAGAAGCTTCTAAGATGGCCGCCTCAAAATCTCCAGTAGCATCTACGATGGCCACCTCAAGGGGTCCACCTCCAGGACCTTCTAAGAGGGCCACCTCAAGAGGTCCACTCCCAGAGGTTTCTAAGATGGCCGCCTCAAGAGGTTCACCTCTAGAAGCTTCTAAGATGGCCGCCTCAAAATCTCCAGTAGCATCTATGATGGCCACCTCAGGGTCCAACCTCTAGGACCTTTCCTAAGAGGGCCAACCTCAGAGGTCCCAACCCCCAGAGGTTTCTGATGGCCACCTCAAGAGTCCACAGCTAGAAGCTTCGAATATTGCCGCCTCACAATCTCCAGTGCATCTACATGCCACGCTCACCTCACGGGTCCACCTCTAGGACCTACTCAGTGGCCCCCTCAAGAAGGTTCCACTCCCAGAGGGTTTCTAAGATGGCCGCCTCGAGGTCCACCTCTAGAAGCTCTAAATGGCCGCCGTGTCAAATCTCCAGTAGCATCTACGTGGCCACCTCAAGGGTCCCCCTCATGGACTTCTAAGAGGGCCACCCTCAAGAGGTCCACCCCCCAAGTTTCTAAGATTGGCTCACTCAATAGGTCCACCTCTTAGAAGCTTCTAAGATGGACCGCCTCAAAATCTCCATAGCACCTCAAGGGGTCCACCTCCAGGACCTTCTAAGATGGCCGCCTCAAGAGGTCCACCTCTAGAAGCTTCTAAGATGGCCACCTCAAAATCTCCAGTAGCATCTATGATGGCCACCTCAAGGGGTCCACCTCCAGAACCTTCTAAGAGGGCCACCTCAAGAGGTCCACCCCCGAGGTTTCTAAGATGGCCGCCTCAAGAGGTCCACCTCTAGAAGCTTCTAAGATGGCCGCCTCAAAATCTCCAGTAGCATCTACGATGGCCACCTCAAGGGGTCCACCTCCAGGACCTTCTAAGAGGGCCACCTCAAGAGGTCCACTCCCAGAGGTTTCTAAGATGGCCGCCTCAAGAGGTTCACCTCTAGAAGCTTCTAAGATGGCCGCCTCAAAATCTCCAGTAGCATCTACGATGGCCACCTCAAGGGTCCACCTCCAGGACCTTCTAAGAGGGCCACCTCAAGAGGTCCACTCCCAGAGGTTTCTAAGATGGCCGCCTCAAGAGGTTCACCTCTAGAAGCTTCTAAGATGGCCACCTCAAAATCTCCAGTAGCATCTATGATGGCCACCTCAAGGGGTCCACCTCCAGGACCTTCTAAGATGGCCACCTCGAGGTCCACTCCCAGAGGTTTCTAAGATGGCCGCCTCAAGAGGTCCACCTCTAGAAGCTTCTAAGATGGCCGCCTCAAAATCTCCAGTAGCATCTACGATGGCCACCTCAAGGGGTCCACCTCCAGAACCTTCTAAGATGGCCACCTCAAGAGGTCCACCCCCAGAGGTTTCTAAGGTGGCCACCTCAAGAGGTCCACCTCTAGAAGCTTCTAAGATGGCCACCTCAAAATCTCCAGTAGCATCTATGATGGCCACCTCAAGGGGTCCACCTCCAGGACCTTCTAAGATGGCCACCTCAAGAAGTCCACCCCCAGAGGTTTCTAAGGTGGCCACCTCAAGAGGTCCACCTCTAGAAGCTTCTAAGATGGCCACCCCAAAATCTCCAGTAGCATCTATGATGGCCACCTCAAGGGGTCCACCTCCAGAAGCTTCTAAGATGGCCACCTCAAGAGGTCCACCTCTAGAAGCTTCTAAGATGGCCACCTCAAAATCTCCAGTAGCATCTACGATGGCCACCTTAAGAGGTTCATCTTCAGAAGCTTCCAAGATGGCCACCTCAAGATCTCCACCTCCAGTAGCATCTACGATGGCCACCTCAAGGGGTCCACCTCCAGAGATTTCTAAGATGGCCACCTCAAGAGGTTCATCTTCAGAAGCTTCTAAGATGGCCACCTCAAACCTTCCTCCTTGCCTCCATCTTCTCCCATCTTTCCATCCCTCCCTCCTCCTCCTCCTCCTCCTTCCACGTCTTCGTCGCTTTGCCTTCACTCCGAGTCCCATCTTCTTTCCAGAAACTCTTTGAAGAGCAGCTGAAGAAGTACGACCAGATCAAGGTCTACTTGGAGCAGAACCTGGCCGCCCAGGAGAACATCCTCAAAGCTCTGACCGAGGCCAACGTCAAGTACGCCGCCGTTCGCAAGATCCTGGCTGAGGTGGAGCACAAGTGAGTTGGAGGGCGACGGCAGGAGGGGACCCACCCCCCAACTCGGTTGAGTAGAGTGGACCTTGGCTGGTCAGGAGGAACGTTGAGCTCTTCCAGGGAGATGGGAGGACTTGGAGATGTCCACGGGGAGGTTTGACTGAGGGGGTCCTCGGGGCTGTCTGAGCTGGGTGGTTTCCTTGCAGACGTCTCATGACCCAACTAGGTAACATCATCAGTGCTAGAAGGGAGGAGAAGGAGAAGAAGAAGAAAGAAGAAGACTGTGAGGTCCTTGGTGCTCGCTGTCTTTTTGGTGGTTTTTCTTGCAGACGTCTCATGACCCAACTAAGGAACGTCATCACTGCTAGAAGGGATTTAAATGCTACTATATAAAAATAAAAGCCAAACTCCATTCCGTTCTAGCCCTGATGATGTTCCCTAGTTGGGTCATGAAATGTCTGCAAGGAAACCACCCAGCTCAGAGAGCACCAAGGACCTCATAGTCTTTTTCTCCTCCTCCTCCTCCTCCTCCTCCTCCTCCTCCTCCTCCTCCTCCTCCTCCTCCCTCCTCCCTCCTCCCCTTTCTAGCCCTGATGATATTCCCTAGTTGGGTCGTGAAACGTCTGCAAGGGAACCATCAAGCTCAGAGCACCAAGGACTTCATAGTCCTTTTCTCCTTCTCCTCCTCCTCCTCCTCCTCCTCCAGAATTATGGTCAGGCTGATCGTTAAGTGGGTCACCACGTGACCGCGATGGTTTTTATTATCTTTTCTGCGGCCGCCGTAAAGCGAACGCCGCTGGCGTTCAGCTGTTCCATTCGTTGCAGTGGGGTGGGTGGGTTGGTTTGCCGGACAACAGAATTAAAGCCCAGTTTCCGGCACAAACTCTCAATCGTGGTGACGTGAGCCTCGAGATTCTGCAAAGAGCCGCAAAGGCGGGCCAGTTGCTCAATGCCCGAACGCGATTGTGTGAGCACGGGCGATGGGCCGATAGCGGTCAGAACTTCGAAATTTCATTCTAATTAGTCCTGAACAAGCCCGTCGTAACTTTGAACAGTCGTACGTGGAGGACTCGTTCTACAGTTGTCCTACACTTACAATGCCTCATTTTAACAACAGCACTGGGGAAAAAAAGTGACTTTTAAACGATCCTCGCACTTATGACCGTTACACCATCCCCGTAGTCATCCGATCCAAATTCAGACTCATATTTATGACGGTTGCAGCGCCCCCGGACTGTGTGTGTGTGTATGTGACACGCGATCCCCTTTTCCGACCTTTCGACCCAACAAGGTCAACGCGGGCACCGGATTCGCTTAACGACCATGCAATTCGCTTAACGGCCGCAGCGATTCGCTTAACGACGGTCGTAAAACGAGACCAAAAAATCAACATCCGGCTCGGCCAACCTAAATTTTTGGGCTCAACTGTGGTGGTTTGTCGAGCGGTAGCCGTCGTCTCCGAGCACGTCTGTCGTTATCTTTCAAACGGTCGCTAAGCAATCCGGTCGCACGTCGAGGACTTTTCTGTATTTTGATCTGCGGGAAGGAAATCACCTGTCACCCCTCTTTTGTCCCACCCCGTCCAGGTGGAACACAACTCTGCAGACCTTGGTGGCTTCGTACGAGGCCTACGAAGACTTGATGAAGAAGTCACAGGAAGGGAAAGAGTTTTACGCCGACTTGGAAAGCAAAGTGGGGAAGCTTCTAGAAAAGGCCCAGACCGCCTGCAAAATGGCCGAAAGCAACCGCCAGCAGATCTTGGAGAAGTAAGCGACTCCTTAACGGAAGGAAGCGGGACGGGGATTACATCCTTTCGAGCGGTGTTTCTGTTCTGGGGGATTCTGGGAATTGAAGTTGTCCCCTCGTAGAGCATGATGGCAGCGGGATTCTGGGAGTCGTAGTCCTTCCCTCTTGAAGCATGCAGGCTGGGGGATTCTGGGAGCTGACGTCCTGCTCTCTTAATGCCGGCTGGGGAATTCTGGGAGTTGAAGTCCATTCATCTTAAAGCATGCTGGCTGGGGGATTCTGGGAGTCGAAGTCCAGCTCTCTTAAAGCACGCTGGCTGGGGAATTCTGGGAGTTGAAGTCTATCCCTGTTAAAGCACGCTGACTTGAGAATTCTGGGAGTTGAAGTCCAACACTTAAAGCATGCCGGCTGAGGGATTCTGGGAGTTGAAGTCCATTCATCTTAAAGCATGCTGGCTGGGGGATTCTGGGGGTTGAAGTCCACCCATTTTAAAGAACACTGGCTGGGGAATTCTGGGAGTTGGTCCACTCCTCTTAAAGCATGCCAGCTGGGGAGTTCTGGGAGTCGAAGTCCAGCTCTCTTAAAGAATGCCGGCTGGAGGATTCTGGGAGTGGAAGTCCTCCCCTCTTAATGCATGCCGGCTGGAGGATTCTGGGAGTGGAAGTCCTCCCCTCTTAAAACATCCTGGCTGGGGGATTCTGGGAGTTGAAGTCCACTCTTGTTAAATCACGCTAGCTTGGGAATTCTGGAAGTTGCTCGGATTCGTTCAGAATTGGACACAATCTGGTTTGCGGGCACGAGTTGAATTATCAGGATCTGGAGGAAATGGACGGGATCTTCAGCTCTCATTAGTCCCCAGTTGGTGGTGGGTTCCGCGATGTGTTCAAATTCTCTTCTGTCTGAACTAACCTTGCTGTCCACAATGTCCACAATGGGATAACTCGCCGTGGACAAGGTACCGTGGACAATTTGCCGTGGACAATTCGTCACGGATCACTTGCCGCGGGCAACTCATTGTGGACAATTCGTCGTGGAGAGCTTGCCACGGACAACTAATTGTGGACAATTAGTCGCGGAAAACGTACGGAAAACTCATTGCAGACAATTCACCACGGACAACTTGCTGTGGATAACTTGCTGCGGACACCTCGTTGTGGACAATTCGTCACGGACAATTCACCGCGGACAACTTGCCGTGGACAATTCGCTGCGGATAACTTGCCGCCGACAACCCAACAAATACAAAAAAATAAATTAACGGACCGTGACCAATAGTACTAAAATCAGTAATAAAGACAACCCAGAAATACAAGAGTTACAATAATTTCGACGAAAACGTAGTCGCCATTAACAAAAGTAACTGAATGAAACAATTAATACGGCGTTGAATTGTCTGGTGGCGAGTTATCCTGCAAAAAGTTGGCTGTGGCAAGTTGCCTGTGGTGAGTTGTCCTAGACTTTCCAATGACACCCTTGCGAGGTAGGTCAGGCAGAGCGAGCGCGGCCAGCTCCAAATCCCACAGGGAGCTTTCCCTGCTGAACCTCTGAGCAGAACCTCACCGTTTCCTTCTCTGTGCTTCTTCCAACAGGGAGATGAAGAAGAAGACTCCCGTCCGGCCCACCACCTCGAAACCCACACTCCAAAAGAAGACTCCGGAGGCCGAGCTGAGCTGTGAGCCTTTGAGCCTGGCCTCCATTTCGCTTGCCGACTTGCCCGAGGAACTGCGTAGCCTCCCGCCAGAAGTCCTGGCCGCTCACCTGGCGCAGCTCCCCGCCGATGCGCTGGCAGCTCTACGTAGCGAGCCACCTTTGCCTGCTGCGGGGCTCCGGGGTCCCGCAGGCGAGGCTTTTGGGGCAGGCCTTCCTGTCAGGCCTCCCTTTCATCCAGGCCAGTTCCCAGTGACCGGACCCCCTCCCCAGCCGTACCACTCCACCAGGGTGTCCACCGTCTCTGGACACGCTCCTTTCCCCGTACTAGCTCCCCGAAGCTCCGCGCCGTCCCCTTTGCCGAATTCACAGGTCTACCCGCCGGGGGTTACCGCCAACCCAGGTCCGGCCCTCGTCCCACAACAGCCAGCATACCCCGGGCCCCCTCTTCCACCCCCGAGGACATCTCCACAGCACGTACCAATGCCTCGTCCCGCACCGGGATCCGTTTATGGGGTGGGACCACTGGCTCCATCTAGCGGGGTGTTGCCAAGAGGCCCACCCACGCCTCTGGCCATGAGGCCTCCCGCTCCAGTACCCGGCCCTTTCATTGCCCCCCATTTTCCGCCGCACACGCAGGGCATCCGGCCCGCCACCACCACAGTGGACAGCTTGCAGGCCCCCATCTCCAGCTGCACGGCTCCGCCGGGGATGACCGGCTCTCTCCCCCGGTGGGCTGGGCCTCCTTCCCAAGGGGGTTTTGTGGGGGGGTCTGCCCCCTACCCTTTCGCCTTTGTCCCGGCAGGTCCGGCGCCCTTCCTGCCTCCTTTCTCAGGCCCTCCGCCCCAGCCCGCCTTCCCATCGCAGAGACCCCTCCCTCCGCCCTCCGATCGCCCGGCTTGCTTGCCGGCGATGCCCGCTGTGCTGCCCCCACAGCAGCAGCAGCAGCTGCCCCGCTTCCTGCCCCAGACCCAGCAACCGCAGCCGGCCTTCCCCCAGCCGTACCCGTCTCAGCCCCGCGGTCCACCGGCACTCCCGAATCCAGTCCCCGCGCATCCCGCTAGCCAAGGGCAGCTCCCCCTCCAGCTGAGACCTCAACATTATCAGCTGCCACCCCGGGACCCGCTGCTACCCCACTCGGGCAGCTTAGCCTTCTCCGCCCCGGTCCCCAGAGGCATGATGGGCCCCGTCCAGCAGGTGCCCCTTCACCCTCCTGGTACAGCAGCCCCCCTCGCGTTCGCTCCTGTCGCTCCGACGCCAGCCCAGCTCCCAGGAGTCCCTGTAGCGCTGGCTGGCCCTCAGCCGCCCCCGGTCAGCCAGCCTCTCCATCATGTTCCTCCTGCCCCTAGCCCGGTTCCCCCACCGGCCCCCTCTCCACGCCCCTCCATGACCCTCCCACCCCCCTGCCTCTTGCCCTCTCAGCTACCCCCCTCCTCGCTGACTCCCGGACCTCCGTCCTTGCCCCATGGCACCTCCGAGGTCCTGTTCCAGCGCCCGAGCAGCTCCACCGACGACCTGCTCTCCTCCAGCCCCGAGAGCCAACACGGGGGTCCCAAGGCGCCCGTCGGGCAGCCCCTCCTCCAACCCACCAAGGCCGACGCCAAGGACGGGTGGAAGCCCAAAGCCATCCAGCTGATTGAGAACGATCCGTACGAGAAACCCGAGCGTCTTTGGCGCCTCCTGTCCGAGCTCGAACGTTTCCAAGAAAGGGTATCCCGATTGGAAAAGACCCCCGCTCCGGGCACGGTCAGCGAGCTGGATAACATCTGGAAGGAACTTCAGGAGGCCCAGGAGAAGGACGCGCGCCAACTGTCCATCGCCATCGCCCGTTGCTACACCATGAAGAACCGCCACCAGGACATCATGCCGTACGACCGGAACCGAGTGGTCCTCCAATCGGGCAAGGACGACTACATCAATGCCAGCCGGATCGAGGATCTCTCCTCCTACTGCCCCACCGTCATCGCCACGCAGGCCCCGCTGGTGGGCACCGCCTCGGACTTCTGGCTGATGATCTACGAGCAGAAAGTCTCGCTGGTGGTCATGCTGGTCTCGGAGCAGGAGATGGAGAAGGTGGGCTGGGTTGTGGGGTGATTGGCATGGCAGGGCTCGGAGGCCTTCGGCTTTCTCGGTGATCCAGAGAGAGATCTTGGCAGCAAATGCATGGGGCGATGGTCCGGCGCACCCTCGGTTCTCTCTGAGCTTCGGACCCACTCCACAAGCTGTGCGGGACGGTGGCTGGACGGGGAGATGGGTGGTGTGTAAATATAATAAGGATAAAATTAAAACCTTTCCCAGATTGGCTGCAGTGGGGAGCTGCTACTAAGCCAGAGAGCCTGGGGGCAACAGTAGCTTCAGATGGGGGGTGCTTTGGGGGCAGAGAAGGGCTAGGATCCAGGTCAGGCCTTTGCCAGGAAGCAGGGGCGGTGGACGCCCTCCTCTTCCTCGTCCCCTCATGCTCTCCGCCAACCCTCTCCTTTTATCACTGATGATGTTGTTTAGACTCCTCCTCTCCTCCTCCTCTTTGTCTTCCTCTCTACAATCCCACCTCCCTTCTAGCACTGATGATGTTGTTTAGACTCCTCCTCCCCTTCTCCTCTTCGTCCTCCTCTCCACAATCCCCTCTTTTCTAGCACTGATGTTATTTAGACTTTCTCCTCTTTGTCCTCCTCTCCACAATCCCACCTCCCTTCTAGCACTGATAGTTAGACTCCTCCTCCCCTTCTCCTCTTCGTCCTCCTCTCCGCAGTCTCACCTCCCTTCTAGCACTGATGATGTTGTTTAGACTCCTCCTCCCCTTCTCTTCATCCTCCTCTCCGCAATCCCACCTCCCTTCTAGCACTGATGATGTTATTTAGACTCCTCCTCCTTCTCCTCTTCGTCCTCCTCTCCGCAATCCCACCTCCCTTCTAGTACTGATGATGTTGTTTAGACTCCTCCTCCCCTTTTCCTCACCTTCGTCCTCCTCTCCGCAATCCCACCTCCCTGCTGATATTACCTAGTTGGGTCATGAAATGTCTGCAAGAAAACCACCAAGCTCAGAGAGCACCAAGGACCCCAAGGAGCTTTTGGGGACCTCTGCCCTAAGGGAGGTCAGTGCTGAGTCAGCGATAACTGGACAGGGCTTTACGATGCTGCTCGTTCAGGTTCAGGACTCCAAGCTCCATCGTTCTCACCCATCGCTCGTCCGCCTGGGGTCGATAGGAGGAGAAGCCACACAATTCCACCCCTCCGTGGTCCAGTTTTCGAAGACGGTTTTTGAAGACGGCTGAGGAGGATGGAGCTTGGAGTCCTGGTCTGAACGAGCACAAAAGTCTCTCCTGGAGCCTGGCTGGAGAGAGTCAGCCTCGGCTTTCGGGGGCGAGGGGGGAGTTTCAGGATGACCCACCCCCCTTCTAACCTTTTCTATCCGGGCAGCAAAAGGTGGTCCGGTACTTCCCCACGGAGCGAGGCCAGCCCATGGTCCACGGCCCCATCACCCTGGTCCTCACCAGCCTGAAGGCGACCCCCACCCACCTGGAGAGGATGGTTACGCTGCAATTCCGCGATCAGAGCTTGAAACGGACCGTGATCCACTTACAATTCTCCTCCTGGCCGGAGCTGTACGTAACTCGGGATTGGTGGGAAGGGGAGGGGCCAGCCAGAGCCCCATAAGGCACAGCGGGATGGTGTGGGGGGGCAGCCTGGTTTGGGGGCAGCAGATGGGGCTGAGATGGTCTCTATGGGCTTCAGGAACTGGCTTGATCGAGAGGGGCAGTATGTGGAAGGAAGGAATGATTGAATTGAATTGAATTGAATTGAATGAATAATCAACAAATGAACCAATGAATGAAAAAACCATGAACGAATGATTTTTTTTTAATCGGTGAAAAATCCGCAAATTTAATAAACGAATGAATGAAAAACCGTATATATGCTCAGTAAACGAATGAAAAAACGAGCGAGTAAATGCATTTTCCCCCCCAATGAATCGTTGAAAGAAAAAGAGACACATTTAATAAATGAGTGAACGAAAGAAAAAGTGCCGAACAATTGAATAAACGAATGAATGAAACGCCGCATACGTATTCAATAAAGGAAGGCGTGAAAAAAAAAAATCCACCTGAACGAACGAATGAAAACGCCAATTTTAACGAATCAGTGAAAGAAAAAAGACACGAGTTTAATAAACGAATGAATGAAAGAAAAAGCGCAGATCGATTTAATAAAGGAATGAATGAAAAAGCGCATATATATTCAATAAAGGAAGGCATGGAAAAAAAACCGCACGAATGAACGAATGAATATTTAAAGCATCGGCGAGAGAAAAAGACAAATTGAATGAATGAATGAAGAAGTGCAGATCAATTTAATAAAGGAACGAACGAATGAATGAAAACGCATATATATTCAATAAATCGATGAATGACGACCACATGAACGGATGAAAAATTGAATTTAGAAACGAAAAAACAAATGAAAGAAAAAAAGCTACATCTACATTAAATAAATACAGGAAAAATTGCATCTAAGTTTCAATGATGGAATGAAAGAAAACACACATAAACGTAATCAGTGAATGAAAAACCACATACGAACGAGTGAACGATTTGAAAACATGAATGAATATAAATTTGAATAAATGAATGAACTAACGAAGGAATGAAAAAAAATGAATGAATTTCTTCCTGTAGCGGCCTGCCGGACAGCAAAGGGAATCTGCTTCGGTTTATCCAGGACGTGCACAGCCATTACCTCCACCAGCGCCCCCTCCACACCCCCATTGTGGTTCACTGCAGGTAACGTGGGGAGCAGCTGGCAATCCCCGAAGTAGCCGGCGTCAGGGATACCCCACAACTTTGGGGGATCCAAGGAGGGTCCCGCTGCCAATCTTGCCCCTGTCCTGGGTCTTTTGGGAGTGTCTGTGACAATTTGCTGCGGCCAATTCATCACGGGCAGCTCGTCACGGGCAACTCGTCATGGGCAGCTCGTCACGGGCAACTAGTCAAGGTCAGCTCGTCACAGGCAACTCATCACGGCCAGCTCGTCACGGTCAACTCGTCACGGTCAATTTGTCATGGTCAATTCGTCCCAGCTCGTCACGGTCAGCTCGTCACGGTCAACTCGTCACGGTCAACTCGTCACGGTCAACTTGACAGGCAACTCATCATGGCCAATTCGTCACAGCCGACTCGTCACGGTCAGCTCGTCACAGCCAGCTCGTCACAACCAATTCGTCCCAGCTCGTCACGGTCAACTCGACACGGTCAGCTCGTCACGGCCAACTCGGCAGAAGAGTTACACTAATATCGAAGAAACGGTGAAATAGAATCACTGAAAGGAGGACCGAGTGAAATGGGAACGACTAAATTTAAAATAATTCATCTCAAATTAAAATAAACCGAACGGTTCAATTGTCCTGCAGCGAGTCGTCCTGGAGCGAGTCGCCCGTGGCGGATTGGCCGCGGCAAGTTGTCCCGTTCAGCTTTTTGGGGTGGGTTTCCCCCAGAATACAGCCTTTGCATACCCCCCCCCCCCCCGTGGGCCTAGCCGATTCGGGTCCTCCGGAACCGTGCGGGAAAGGGACCCGCAAGATTCTGGGGGATTGATCGTCTCTCTTCTTCCTGGCAGCTCCGGGGTGGGCCGTACGGGCGCCTTCTGCCTCCTCTACGCCGCCATGCAGGAAGTGGAAGCCGGCAACAGCATCCCGGACTTGGTTCAACTGGTCAAGCACATCCGTCGGCAGAGGAAACACATGTTGCAGGAGAAGGTGCGGGGGCAGGCGGGTCCAGCTCCGGAGTAGCGGCCTGCTTTGGGAGGGAGTCCTGACGGACAGTTTCTCTTGCAGGTCCACCTCAGGTTCTGCTACGAGGCGGTCCTAAAGCACGCCACGCAGGTGCTGCAAAGACACGGGGTGACGGCCGCAGCCTCCACCAGCAAGCCGGCCAGCAGCAGCTCCCAAAAGGTGAGGCAGGATTGCCCACTGGTTTGAGAAGGGGGACGATTTGAGTGGGGGGTGGGGAGACAGCCCCTTGAATCCCCTGGGGATGCTCCGGAGGGGGAAGGCTGAAGGACCCAGGAGAAACAAGCTCTCCTTTAGGCCATGCACGTCCACACTTGACCTTTTTAAAACCTGCGGACTTCAACTCCCAGAATTCCTGGCTGGGGAATTCTGGGAGTTGGAAGTCCACAAGTCTTAACGAGTGGCCAAGATTGGGCACCCCTGTTTTTTAGGCAACGACCTCTGTTTTCCACCTCTCAGAGGGACGGCAACCGAGCCCAACGTTTATGTTGCGGAAGTGGGAAATCGGTTGAGCGGGTTTTGTCCCGTTTTACGACTTTTGAGAAAAGTCGTAAAAATGGGACAAAACCCGCTTGACAAATTGGTGAAGGGAATCACGGAAGTTCTTAAATTGGCCACCCGCTTGTTAAGCGGATCTGGTTTTCCCCCTCGACTTGGCTCATCGGAAGATCGCAAAAGGGGGGAATCGCGTGACTCCGGGATACTGTGACTGTCCTAAATGTGAGTCGGTTGTGAAGCAGCCGAATGTAAATCACGTGACCATGGAGATGCTGGAAGGGTCGTGTGAAAAATGATCATCAGTCCCTTTTTTCAGCGCCCTTGTAACTTTGAACGGTCACTAAATTGTTTTACGTCGACTAGCTGCACGCTCTGCTGAGCCGCCCCCTCTCGTTCCAGGTCTATCTCCAGCAGGACCCCCAGGATCTGGTCTTGGGGGGCGACGTCCCCATCAGCTCCATCCAAGCCACCATCGCCAAACTCAGCATCCGGCCTTTGCCGGGCGGTGCCGAGGCACACCCCAACGGTCGAGGATTCGAGCCGGCATCCTCTGTTCCCCCCTTTGATGCCGCACTCCCGCCGGCATTGTCTTCTGCTGCTCCCCGGATCTTTCCCGAGCCGAGCTGTCTGGAGAGCGCTCCGGCGTTTTCTCCGCCCGCCACACTTGCTCCGGCCGTGCTCGAGACGGGGGCCATTCCAACTGTAGAGATGAGCGGCTCCGTGGAAGAGACAAAAGAAAAGACGGAGGGTTTGCCGAGTCTTCCGAGGGTGGAACCGTCGGCTTCCACGCCGGCCCCACCTACCTCCTCTTCCTCCTTGGAGCTCCTGGCTTCGCTCACCCCGGAGGCCTTCACCCTGGACAATTCGCTTAAGGGCCGGCACAGAGTGAGCAAGCAGAGTTTCCTCCAGCCGCAGAATGGGGAGGGTCTGCGAGGAGCCCTCCCCAGCGACGACCCTCTCAGCAGGCTGGACCCCCTTTGGACCCTCAACAAGACCTGAGCGGTGGACGGGCGCACCAATGGCTGCCACGGCTCCCCCTCTCCGTCCTCCTGGACGTTCCTCGTTTTGGGTGGAGTCCCGGGCAAGATGGTGGTAAATCGGTCAGCCACTGCGGCGATGCTAATGCCCAAAACGGTTACTTTTCTGGTTGCCTTTTCTTTCGGCCGCTTTTCAGCTCCAAGGCAGGGCCACTGACCGGGACGATCTGTCTTGTTTCGGTATGCTTCAGTGGCGATAGTTGAGCCGGGGAGGGGGGCAAAGCTGCGGCGCCAGCGCTTGCTCAACGCTTTGGGGGCTGCCCCTCCAGTCTGATGGGGGGGGCATAGACGGTTCAGTTGTTCAACACACACAAACACACGCAGCCGTACACACAGGTTAGACCCGTTCTACAGCGAGTCCACCTGGGACGAGCCATTAAAGGCTGGGCTGGGGTCCCTTGCACTGACCGTTTCCCACTCCCCCCCCATTAAACTTGGTATGACTTGAGACAATTCCAAATTGGGGGGGGATCCCTAGTTATGTGGGGAAGCCTTGGGTTGATTCTTAGTGGGATCTGGCTTTTCGTGGGGTGTTTCCTCCCCGCACTCCCACCCCTCGGCTTCCTTAGATGGCCCAATTTGTTTTCCCAAAGGTTCTGTTTTCTGTTGTCCCGTCCCCCTCTCAAATGCCTGGGCTCCTGATCCAGGGGCCACGGGGGTCCCCCGCTGCTCGGGCCAGCATCCAGTGACGCTGGATAGCGTCCCGCACGGGCTACGGAACCCGTTTTAACTCGACAACGGCTGTTGAAAAACGGGCACAGACAGCCCTCGGCGGACGGTGTGATTCCCCCGCCCCAAATCACTTATCCCACGCCCAGAGGAATGGGAAGGCGCCAGTGGGACATCTGAAATTAGCCCCCCCTTCCTTCCCCGTGACCAGAAAAGCAGCGGGAGACCTGTCGACGTTCCTTGGGGAGACCTCAGAGGACCGCACCGTTGCATTGGTTGAGTCGCGGGTTCCGGCCCCCGTTTTGCGTTCGGCAAGTCTTGGGAGAGGTTCCGGTTTAATTTTTTTTTTTTTTTAACTTCTTCTTTCTTCTTCCTTCTGTACAAATGTTAAATATTGGCTTCCTGTTTCCACACTTCCCGTGTAACTTAGAACCAAAACTTTTTCAGTTCTTTGCTACGAAGGCAAATAAACGGGACATTGGGAGATGGCGTCCTCGCTTGTCGGATTTTTTCCCCCCTCCTCTCTTAATTCAACATCATTTATTTTATTTATTTAATGTATTCCCCCCCCCCCCATCTTACCACAGGGTAATAACTCTGGGCGGCTTACATTGTTAAAAAAAATGCTACAATCTCTCCCCCTCCTTTATCTATATCTATCTAATCTCTATCTATCTATATCACCTATCTAATCTGTCTATATTATCTATATCCCTACCTATCATCCATCCATCTATCTATCCATCCATCTATATCTCTATCTTTATCTATATACCTACCGTATCTTTAGCTATTATCTCTCTCTCTCTCTATATATATATATATATATATATAATATATATATACACACAGACATACTATATACCATCTCTATAAAAAAATCATCTCTATATATCTATATTACTATATATCTTATCATTTATCTTGATCTATATGTATGTCATCTTTATCTGTCATCTATATCTTCTATATCTGTATCTTTATATATCTATAATCTCTATATATCATCTTTGTGTATATATATATGTATATGTGTGTGTGTGTGTATATGTATCTACATATACGTATATACACACACAAACAAATACACACCATTTGTCTGAAATGTATAGGGTTTCCTGCCTGAGCAGGGGGTTGGACTAGATGACCTCCAAGGTCCCTTCCAACTTTATTATTAATATATAGATATACTGTATATCTGTCTCTACCTCTCATATCGATCTATATAAATATCATCTTCATATTATCTATATCAGGGGTCAAACTGGTGACCCGCAGGCTGCATGCATCACACTTAGGCCATGCCCACCCTAGCTCTGCAAAGGCAAAAAAGTCACGCTACGTGACGCGATCGAGGTTGACATCCGTGATCTATATCCTCTCTACTGTATATCTGTCTCTACCTATCATCTCTCTCTCTATCATCTATATATCTATGTATATCTACTGTATATCTCCACCTATCGTCTATAGCGATTATGTACGCCCATATGTCATATATAGCAGAGTTCCCCAGCCTTTCCGGCTTGGCGGACCGGGGGGAGAGGGGATGGTTTGACACGAACGGCAGAGAAGGCCATCCGAGCGCACCGGGCACGTGGGCCAGATGCTTGCGTGAACGGAGTGTGTACGCAGGTGCTCGCCCGCTGCTCGTGAAAGTGACTTCCGCAGACCGGTTTTTTACGACTCACAGCCCGGTAGTGGGCTGCAGCCTAGGGGGTTGGAGACCCCTGCTTCAGTGGCGCCCAACGTGGCACCTCCAGTCTCTTTCCCCAAAAAACACAGGAGGCATGAAGTTAGTTCTCTTTAATGTGCCTTGTGCCTGTACACGTTACAAAACACAATCGGGTATAAAAGCAGCATCTACCGTACAGTCAAAAGGGTACAGCAGAGCTAAGGCCACTGGAGGCATCGTATGGGCACAGGACCCCAATCTGGGGAGGGGGGGGAGAGGGAGGGCAGGGAAGAGGAGCTGCGTCTGGCCTGCTTTGCACAGTGCTGCGCTCTTTCTCAACCGTTGCCGCTTGAACATTGCGCGGATTTCAACTTTCAGAATACAGGTTGTCCTCGATTTACGGCCGGTCACTTAGCGCCCGTTCGGAGTTAACGACTTATAACCAAAAAAAGGGGACTGGGTCTGAAGTTCACCCCCCCCCCGGTCACGTGATCACCATGGGCCTATTTGCAACATCCCGTGAACCATCCCCGCAATTTACGACCGTCCCAAAGCACGCATGTCCATTTTCGGCGTCATTGCGCCGTAGCGAGCAACGGGTTCGTGTGCTTATTGCGGTGTTTGCTTCATCGCCGCTGAACAAAATGTCGTGCGTCGGGCCGGTTGCAGGATGGTGGGCTGCTGCAAGCAGTAGTAAATGTGTGACTGACCCATTTTACAGCCCTCGTGGGCAGGCTGTTACGGTCATAATTCGAGGACTGCCGGTATCCCCCAACTAGCCATGAGAAACATACACCTGGAAATGGCCATGGTTGAGAAACATTGGAATGGTCCAGCCCTACCATGCCCCACCCCATCCGGCCTCGGGTGCGAGGCAGCTGACCTCAGTGTGCGAACCCCACCCCCGAGCCTCCTTCCACCAGCGAGCAGGCACACGCCTCCCTACAAGAAGTTCTCCTAAATTATAAATAAAACTAGTTCCTACGTGAATGGCTTTAAATTAAGAAGAAAAAAACCCCCACGTATTCCGACTGCTCTTCCTCGTGTATTCTCGCCAACCATGATCCCTTCTTTTGCCATTCCGGTTGATTCCTCCGGCACGGCACCCACATCGGCTTAGCAGACAAATTAAGCTCATAGTACCCTCCTCGCTGGGTCTTCGGAACAGAAAACTCGACATGATGCTAAGCTGTTTCTGCTTGCTGAGGGAACTGTGTTGTGTTTCCGAAAAAATGTCTGTCCGAGGCAGACACTGGTTCCTGAAAAAAAAACATCGTGACTCGGCTGAACCATGATCTGGAAAGATCGGCCAGGGCCTCTCTCCATTTTTACTGGGGTGGGGGGACACAGCAATGCCCACAGCCTGCAAAGCCCCCTTGAAGTCCACGCTGGGCAGGTTTAATAACAAAACCAGGGGGAAATCGGTGGCATCCCGTCCCTGGTCCTCAAGCCTAGGTTTGCAGTAGTCAGCGGGCCAGTTTTGGTGATCTCGGCTTACGACAGCCAGCTTCTCTACCCTGCAAGCTTACGTGCCGGAATAAATAATTATGTACAGCAGAAATAAATACGACAGGGAGTAACTGTGCACTTTTCATGCCGGCCGCAGCTCACTGGCCCAGGCTTGCGATTGGTTTAATCGGTCCCACTCGTTTCCTAACCCACTCGTTTCCAAGGCCCCCAATTGCATCCTTGCAACCTCACCAGAGTAGTTCAGGAGACAACGGGGGCGGCTAAGACGGCACTAGGGGAGCCCTCCCATTCCTTCCTCAGCAGATCCTTTCGGAACCTGCCCAAACGGACCAAAAATGAAACGCCACTGCAAGGTTGCTGCAACTGCGCTGCATGGCTCGCCAAGTATTGTTCCCCAGTGTCCGCCCATTGCAAAAACTCTCCTGCATGGCTCGCCAAGCTTTGTTCCCCAGTGTCCACCTATTGCAAAAACTCTCCTGCATGGCTCATCAAGCGTTGTTCCCCAGTGTCCACCCATTACAAAAACTCTCCTGCATGGCTCGCCAAGCGTTGTTCCCCAGTGTCCACCCATTGCAAAAACTCTCCTGAATGGCTCGCCAAGCGTTGTTCCCCAGTGTCCACCCATTGCAGCCCTTCCAGAATGGTGGACCTGGCCTTACCCCGCCTCGCCCCAAATCCACAGAAGACCCACGCCTGGAGGATTTGGCATGGGCCTCCTTCCCGTTCTTCCACTGGACAGAAAAGTCTGCCAACCATCTTCCCCATAGCGCCGCGTGACCAGAAGGAGCTCGAGGAGGTGGGACGGGTGGGGATGGGGGCTTTCTAATCCTCTTCCATCTGCCCACCCCTTCAGTCTCGCTTCTCAAGCACCGACGGTACATAAACCAGGTTGAGTTCACTGCCAAAGTTGCAGACGATGGCCGCGTTCTCCAGCACCAGGATCTGCCGGGCCGGTTGCGATTCGTTACTCTTGCCCAGGTAGACGGTCTGTAGCAAGTCGCCGTAGCCAATGTCCCAGAAGGAGACGCAGCCCTGACCGCCGGTCACCAGCAGATTGTCTGAGATCACACCTAGGCTGGCCCCACAGCCGATGTCCTGCGCAGAGAGAGAGGGTTAGAAGTGGGGCTCGGCGGGGAGAACGAGAAGCCGCAAGCAACGTCGAACCTTCAAACGGTTCGGAGGATCTGCGTCGCTAGGGGGCGAAGCAACACAGTTAGTCCTCGAATTACGACCGCTGGTTTAGCAAACACTGGAAGTGACACCAGCACTGAAAAATGTGGCTCGCCACCAATCCTTGCATATCATATAGGGCAGGGGTCTTCAACCTTGACCACTTGTGGACTTCAGCTCCCAGAATTCCTCAACCAGCACAGAAGTTCACAAGTCTTAAAAGATGTCAAAGTTGCAGACCCCTAACACAGAGGATTAAAATTCCGGCAATTTGGCAACAGGTACGCATTCAGGTGATCACAATCAGAAACCTTCCTAGCTCGCTGTTTAGCAACCAGCACGTATTCATGACGGGTTGGGGTGTCGCGCGATTCCCTCTTGAGATCTTCCGAGAAACAAAAGTCAACGGGGAAGACAGATTCACTTAACAACCGGGTTGCTAACTTCACAACTGCAGCGATTCCCTTTTGAATCTGGCCCCTCCAAAGAAACAGACGAGCTCGTTCGGACCTCCTTGTGGGAGCTTCCAGGGGTGGCTGTCCCGTCTCAGAGGGATTCTGGGAAATGTTGAGCAGCTCTCCAGCGGAGAACCAGCGGGAAAAGACGGACAGGAACCTAACCTGCTGAATGGAGTAGTGTTTGATCCCCGAGGTCCGGTCCCAGATGCTAATCACGTCGTCCAAGCCACTGCTGATGACGCAGGAGGTGGTGCAGGTGAGGGACGTGACGTCGCCCCGGTGCGCGCAGATGTGATTGACTCGGCTGCCCGTCAGCACGTCCCAGAGGCAGATGGCGCCGTCCTGGCCCCCGCTCGCCAGCACCATGGTCTGGAGGGGGGGAAAAAGAAGAAGGGGGGTGGTCAGGTCTCTTTACGGCCTCTGTCCAGGGAGGGTGAGGATAGAGAGAGGCAGGGATGGATGGATGGATGGATGGATGGATGGAAGGAAGGAGAGGAAGGAAAATAGACAGAAGGAGGAAGGGGGGAAGGAGGAAAAGAGGGCGAGAGGGATAGAGGGAAGGAAGGGAGGAAGGAGAGGAAGGAAAATGGAATGGAGGGAGGGAGGAAAATAGAAGGAACAAGGGAGGGAGGGAGGAAGATAAGGAAAAAAGGAAGAAGGAGGAAAAAAGGAAGGAAGCAAGCTTGTACTGCCAGGGAAAATCGGAAATGAGGAGGAGACCCTTACAGAATCATAGAATGACAAGAGTTGGAAGGGACCTGGGAGGCCATCTAGTCCAACCCCCTGCTCAGGCAGGAGACCCTTACCGAATCATAGAATGACAAGAGTTGGAAGGGACCTGGGAGGCCATCTAGTCCAACCCCCTGCTCAGGCAGGAGACCCTTACAGAATCATAGAATGACAAGAGTTGGAAGGGACCTGGAAGGTCATCTAGTCCAGCCCCCTGCTCAAGCAGGAGACCCTTACAGAATCATGGAATAAGACAGTTGGAAGGGACCTTGGAGGTCTTCTAGTCCAACCCCTTGCTCAAGCAGCAGACCCTTACCAAATCACGGAATGACTTGGAAGGGACCCCCGGAGGTCCTCTAGTCCAACCCCCCTGCTCGAACGGGAGACCCTTACAGGATCGTAGAATCACAGAGCCGGAAGGGGTCCCCGGAGGTCATTTAGTCCAACCCCCCCCCCCCGACTTGAGCAGGAGACCCTTACAGAATCACAGAGCCGGAAGGGACCTCTGAGGTCATCTAGTCCAAACCCCCCCCCTCCGCTTGAGCAGGAGACCCTTACAGAATCACAGAGCCAGATGGGATCTCGGAGGTCATCTAGTCCAACCCCTCCCCGCTCAATGGCCCGCGCCCTTCAGCAAATCCCACTCCTCCCGGTGGGGCCCTCCACCCGCTGTTCCCTTGATGCCATTCCCCACCTGGTCGATGTAGACGGCCGTGATGGCGCCCGAGTGGCCTTGCAAGGTGAAGAGGCAGCAGGAGTCCTCCAGACGATACACCTGGACGGAGAAGCACGGCGTGGGAGCAAAGGGTGAAGGGTTAGGGGTTCGGGCCCACCGCTCTCTTCCCGATTTGCCCGTCCGAGGAGGACCGGCCAGGGCAGGACCAGAAGGCACCGCCAAAGAGCGAAGAGCCCCACCCCAATGTGGCGCCCAATGTGGCACCTCCCTTGCCCGCCAAGCTTCTGACGATCTTCTCGAGATCTGCTGGAGGCATCTCAAGTTGCTTCTTCCAGACTTAGCTTAAGAGCCCGAGACCCCCGGGATGAACTCGACCTCGACACTAGGGGTCCCGCCCTAGGTGGGCAGGATCCACCATCCCTGGCTGAACCCAAGGTCTACCCCGATCCCTTCCTCACTCGGAGAGTGTGGTCCTGGCTGCCGGTCACCAGCCGGCCGGCCGCAGCCTTCAGGCCGGTGATGGGCTTTTGGTGGGCGCAGGTCACTGTGTGGGTCAGCTGACAGGAGAGGACGTCGCTGGCGCTGTAGACCGGCGGGGACGGGAGGCTGTTCCTGCCTAGGGGGGCTGGAAAGAGAGAAAAGAGAAAAAGAGAGCGAGAAAGAGCAAGAGAGAAAGGGAAAGAGAAGAAAGGACAGACAGAGAAAGGAAAAGAACACAGAGAAAAGGCAGAGAAAAAGACAGAAACAGAGAGAGAGAGAAAAGTAGGAGAGAAAGAAAAACAGTCAAAGGGAGAGAGGAGGAAAGAGAGAAAGAGGACAGACACAGAAAGAAAAAACAGGAAGGGTGAAAAGAAAAGAGAAAGACGGAGAAAGGGAAGGCGGGAAATGGAAAGAGAAAAGGGAAGAGGCAGAGAACAAGAGGCAGAAACAGAGAAAAAAAGAGGAGAGAAAGGGAAAGAGAGAGAGAAGGAAAAACAGAAAGAAAAAGAAAAAAAATAAGAAAAAGAAATAGTGAACAGTCTGTATCTCATTCAACTCCCAGAATCCCCCAGCCGGCCATGCTGTAAGAGGGGAGGACTCGAACTCCCAACTTACCTTGGAAGGCAGAGGGGTGCATGGATGGGGGCGCCCTCAAGGAATAGAAATCGAGGGAGCCGTTCAGCCTGGCGGCCACAATCCTGATCCGGAGGAAAGAGAATGAATGAATGAATGAATGAATGAATGAATGAATGAATGAAAGAGAAAGAAAGAATGAAAGAAAGAAAGAAAGAAAGAAAGAAAGAAAGAAAGAAAGAAAGAAAGAAAGAAAGAAAGAAAGAAAGAAAGAAAGAAAGAAAGAAAGAAAGAAAGAAAGAAAGAAGGAAGGAAGGAAGGACAAAAAAAAGCGCCTCTGTTTGAAAGAAAACTCCAATTAATAGATTAACATTTTAATTGTGCCAGAAGGGAAAACACACGGAGGAGCCTCCTTGCGGAGTACAAAGGGACCAAGACGGGGCCGGCCTCCTGTCAATCATCTTACTGAGCCCCGCCTCTTTTCCTAAATTTCATTTCAACGGATTTTTCATCTCATTTCACGGATGGTTTGTCGTCGGATTTTTTGATCTGCCTTGGCCTCTTTTTTTTTTACGTTTTGCAAATCCCGTGTTTCGGTTTGGAGGTTTTATTTCGGATACGGTCCAGAGTGCGAGAAGGGAGGGGTGGGGTTGCAGAGAGGAGGAGGAGGAGGAGGAGGAGAGAGAGAAAGGAGGAGGTGGAAAGGAGGAGGAGACGAGAGGAGGAGGAGAGAAAGAAAGGTGGTGGAAAGGAAGAGGAGGAAGAAAGAGAGGAGGGAGAGAAAAGAGGTAGAAAGGAAACGGAGGAAGAAAGGAGAAGAAAGAAGAGGAAGAAAGGAGAAGAAAGAAGAGGAAGAAAGGAGAAGAAAGAAGAGGAAGAAAGGAGAAGAAAGAAGAGGAAGAAAGGAGGAGGAAAGGAGAAGGAAGAAAGGAGGAGGAAGGACTCTAAGCTTGGTGGTCTCCGTGCAGACGTCTCGTGACCCATCCACGTAACGGAAGGGAGGGAGGTTTGATTATATTGCGTAAAAACTCCCAGCCCTGATGACGTTCCCTAGTTGGGTCGCGAGACGTCTGCAAGGGGGGGGGGGGAAAAAGCCCCAGCTCAGAGACCACCAAGCCCCCCCCCCCAGTTCACCCCAGAGTCTCAACCTTCTTTTCTCTCCGTTCTCTCTCGAACTCCTAACACACACACCCCGCCCCCCCATCCCCGGGACCCCCCAAATCCCTACCTGTCACTCAGGAAGACCAGGGAGGTGATCCCCGACGGGCCGTCCTCACTGCTGCACTGCAGGGTCCCCTCAATTGCGTCCCAGACCTGGGAAGACGGGAGACGGGGAAGACTGAGGCCGCCGGAGAATTCGCACCCCAAACTATTTTCGGGGAGGGGGGGCCACTCGAGAGTTGCTTCACAATCGCAGGACCGACCCACAACTGTGTCAAGACCCTTCCCCGGCGGCTTTCGGCCCCTTTTTTTAACGGCCTTTCTCGCCTTTTGTCGTTAAGCGAATCGCTGTGGTCGCTAAGCGAGTCAGGCAGCTGTGAAGTGACTCCGGCTTACCGCGTGTCCGAAGGGCGCAAATGGGGGAGGGGTCAGGCGATCCGCCCCGTCGTAAACCAGAGTCCGTCGCCCGGCCTCGGAAGTTATAATAATAATAAAGTTGTAAGGGACCTTGGAGGTCATCTAGTCCAACCCCCTATTACCATTTCGGACAAAGAGTTGGATCCCGTGAGCGAAGGGACAGTCGTTAAGCGAGGAAAACGGCCCTCGCTCACCTTTTCCAGATCCGTCGGGACTGCCGACGGGCACTACTAGGGCAAGCCGTCGTAAGTTGAGGACTCTCATACAGGTCGTCCTTGCGTGGGGACCACAGTTGAGCGCCAAATTGAGGCTGCTACGCGAAGCATTTGTCAAGGGAGTTTGCCCCGTTTTACGACTTCACAGTCGTTAAGCGAATCGGGCTCCCTGCTCGTCCGAAGGGCACAAAAGGGGATCGCGGGATACTGCGGCCGTGGTAAAGGCAAGTCAGTTGCCGAGCGCGCCAGGGAGTTTGATCCCGTGGAACACGGGAGAGGCTACGACGGTCGTTAAGTGTGAAAAACGGTCGTAATGCCCTCGGATGGTAAGCCACAATGGAGATTGAAGGAGGTGGATGATGGTTTGTTTGGTCGTTGCTCAGCCTGAGGCTTTGCTGCCGTTTCGGACAGCGACGGCAAAGATGACACGCGACCTTTGGGCCGTCGGCGGCACCCGAGAACCGTTACAGGCGGTCCTTGATTTATGGCCAAACTTCTGTCGCTAAGCGAGACACTTCAGCAAGTTTGGGCCCCGTTTGACTAGCTTTCTTGCCACCGTCGTTAACTGAATTGCTGCGGTCATTAAGTCAGGAACATGCTGGTGAACGTGGCGGCCCTCTTAAGACACCCGCTCGGATGGCAGAAAAATACTGGCGGTCCTCAACGTACGACCACCGAGCGCCAAACCTCCGTCGTTAAGCGGGACAGTGCTCGAGTTTGGCCCCATTTTGGCGACTGTTCTTGCAAATCGTTGTTAAACGAATCATGACAGTGGTTAAGTTAGACAGCCGGTCGTTAAGCCAGAACAAAAGGCCCAATTTTGATCACGGGACCCTGGGGACGATACGATGGTCGTTAAGTGTGGAAAACGCTCCTAGATCCCGTTTTTCAGGGCCGTGGGAACTGCGAACGGTCCCTAAACGAAGTACCGTTCGCCGAGGACTCTTGTACAGGCAGTCCTTGCTTTATGACTACAATTGAGCCCCAAATTAACGTTGCGAAGCGAAGCAGTTGTTAAGCGAGTTCACCCCGCTTTTACGACCGTTTTTTGCTACAGTTGTTAAGTGAATCGGTAATTAGCAACACCGTCCTTAAGCAAATCCGGCTTCCTGCTTGTCAGGAGGTCGCAAAAGGGGACACTGTGACCGTCGTAAATACGAGTCAGGGGCCAAACCTCTGAATTTCGATCCCGGGGACGCTGCGACAGTCGTAAAAGGTGAAAAGACAACCGTAAGTCACGTTTTTGTCGTATGTCAAGGACTCCTGTACACGTCGTCCTCCAGTTACGACTGCAATTGAACCCCAAATGTAAGTCGCTAAGTGAAGTCAGTGGCCAAACCTCTCGAGTTTGATCCCGCAACGGTCGTTAAGTGTGAAAAAAACGGTCCTAAGTCACCCTGGAACGGCAAACGCTCATTAAACAAATTGTCGTAAGCCGAGGACCCTTGTAGTCCTCGGCTTACGGCCACAATTAAGCCCGACATATCGGTCATCCAATAAGACATTTGGGTGAGATTTGTCCCATTGTGTGACCATCCTTCCCATCGTTGTTAAGCGAAGCATGATGGGTTATGTCAGTGCAGGCACCGGTCCCTGGCGGTCACTAAATGGATTGTCGTAAGTCGAGGAGTCGTACAGGAAGTCCTCGGCTTACAGCCACCTCGTCCGAGGTGAGATGTCCCCTTGTGTGACCTTCCTTCCCATCGTTGTTAAGCGAAGCACGGCAGGGATTACGTCACTGCAGGGACCAGTCCTCGGCGGTCACTAAATGGCCCTATACCATTTCAGACAAAATGGCTGTCCAGATATGTCGGGTTTAATTAGGTTTCCTGACTGAGCAGGGGGTTGGACTAGATGACCTTCCAACTTTATTATTATTATTATTATTAGTCGTCCGATGAGACATTTGGGTGAGATTCGTCCCCTTGTGTGACCTTCCTCCCCGCCGTCGTTAAGCAAAGCACGGCAGGGGTTACGTCAAGGCAAAGGACCCGGTCCTCATGAAAACCGACCGTCGCAAAGCCGAGGACGCCCCTTACCTCCAGCCTCCCGTTGCTGCGGCCGGCCGCAATGAAATTCCCTTGCAGCTCCAGGCTCCAGATGGAGCTTTCCGAGGGGGACCCCCAAGGAAAAGGAGCAGGGGGGGCAGTCTTCTCCGGAGCCGGGAGGGGCTCGTCCCCCAAGGTCTCGCACTCGGGATCCTCGCCTCTTCGGGGTCCGACGGGCCCCGGCCGCAGGGGCCCCGAGAAGGAGGCGCAATTGGGGAGGGGTCCCGGCGGCTCCTCGCAGACCTTCCCCACCAGGCTGGTGAAGTCGTAGCCGTCCGAGCGCACACCGAGAGTCCGGAGACGGGGTCCCGGCCCCCCGGATTTGGTTTGCTCGGAAAAATTGGTGTCAATCAAGGACGAGAGATCGGGTTGGTCGCTGAAGAGGAGAGGGGGCGGGGGGCTCCGGGTCCGGCGGAAAGGGGGGCTGCCGTCCCAGGGGTCTTCCGGCCCGCTCCGGCCGTCGGGACTGTAATCCCAACAGTCCTGGGGGAAATCGAAGGGGCCGCTGTTGTCCCGGCGCAGGCTGGGAAAAAAAAAAGGGAGGGTTGGAAGGGAGCTCGGAGGTCATCTAGCCCAACCCCCTGCTCGAGCTGGAGACAGAATTGTAGAAGGGGAGTTGGAAGAGGCCTCGGAGGTCATCTAGCCCGACCCCTGCCCTTGCAGAAGACCCTTACAAATTGACAGGATAACAGAGCTGGAAAGGACCTTGGAGGTCATCTAGCCCAACCCCCTGCTCAAGCTGGAGACAGAATCATAGAAGGAGAGTTGGAAGGGACCTTGGAGGTCATCTAGTCCAACCCCCGGCTCAAGCTGGAGACAGAATCATAGAAGGAGAGTTGGAAGGGGCCTTGGAGGTCGTCTAGTCCAACCCCCTGATCAAGCTGGAGACAGAATCGTAGAAGGTGAGTTCGAAGGTGCCTCGGAGGTAATCTAGCCCAACCCCCTGCTCAAGTTGGAGACAGAATCATAGGAGAGTTGGAAGAGACCTTGGAGGTCATCTAGTCCAACCCCAGGCTCAAGCTGGAGACAGAATCATAGAAGGAGAGTTGGAAGGGGCCTCGGAGGTCGTCTAGTCCAACCCCCTGATCAAGCTGGAGACAGAATCACAGGAGAGTTGGAAGGGACCTTGGAGGTAATCTAGCCCAACCCCCTGCTCAAGCTGGAGACAGAATCATAGGAGAGTTGGAAGGGACCTCGGAGGTCATCTAGCCCAAGCCCAGGCTCAAGCTGGAGACAGAATCATAGGAGAATTGGAAGGGGCCTCGGAGGTCATCTAATCTAACCCCTACCCTTGCAGAAGACCCTTACAAATTGACAGAATAACAGAGCTGGAAAGGACCTTGGAGGTCATCTATTCTAGCCCAACCCCCTGCTCAAGCTGGAGACAGAATCATAGAAGAGTTGGAAGAGACCTCAGAGGTTATCTAGCCCAACCCCCTGCTCAAGCTGGAGAGAATCATAGGAGAGTTGGAAGGGACCTCGGAGGTCATCTAGCCCAACCCCCTGCTCAAGCTGGAGACAGAATCATAGAAGAGTTGGAAGGGACCTCGGAGGTCATCTAGCCCAACCCCCTGCTCAAGCTGGAGACAGAATCATAGAAGAGTTGGAAGGGGCCTCGGAGGCCATCTAGTCCAACCCCCTGCTCAAGCTGGAGACAGAATCATAGAAAGTTGGAATGGCCTCTGAGGTCATCTAGCCCCAACCCCCTGCTCACTGAGACAGAATCATAGAAGAGTTGGAAGAAATAGGCCTCGAGGTCATCTAGCCCAAACCCCTGCTCAAGCTGAGAGAATCAGGAGTTGGAAGGGGCCTCGGAGGTCATCTAGCCCAACCCCCTGTTCAAGCTGGAGACAGAATCATAGAAGAGTTGGAAGGGGCCTCGGAGGTCATCTAGCCCAACCCCCTGCTCAAGCTGGAATCATAGGAGAGTTGGAAGGGGCCTCGGAGGTCATCTAGCCCAACCCCCTGCTCAAGCTGGAGACAGAATCATAGAAGGGGACTTGGAAGGGACCTCGGAGGTCATCTAGTCCAACCCCCGGCTCAAGCTGGAGACAAGATTCACAGAATGAGATTTGGAAGGGACCTTGGAGGTCATCTAGCCCAACCCCCTGCTCAAGCTGGAGACAGAATCACAGGAGAGTTGGAAGGGACCTTGGAGGTCATCCAGTCCAACCCCCTGATCAAGCTGGAGACAGAATCGTAGAAGGGGAGTTGGAAGGGGCCTCGGAGGTCATCTAGTCCAACCCCCTGCTCAAGCAGGAGAGCCTGTACCATTTCAGAGAAATTGTTGTCTAGCCTCCTCTTAAAGCACCCACAATTTCTGGTGGCAAGCTGTTCCAACGGTTAATTGTCCTCCCTATTAGATAGTTTCTCCTTAATTCCAGGTTCCTTCTCTCTCCTTGATTAGTTTCCATCCATTGTTTCTTGTCCTGCCTCCTGGTGCTCTGGACAATAAACTGACCCCCTCTTCTTTGGGGCAGCCCCCCCAAATACTGGAATAGCGCTATCATGTTCCCCCCCCCAGTCCTTCTTTTCTCTAGACTAGCCAAATCCCAAATCCTGCAACCGTCCTTCTTCGTATGTTTTAGTCTCCAAGCCTTTAATCACCTTAGTTGCTCTTCTCTGCCCTTTTCCAAAGTCTCAATATCTTAATAATAATAATGTTGGAAGGGACCTTGGAGGTCATCTAGTCCAACCCCCTGCTCAAGCAGGAAACCCTATACCGTTTCAGACAAATGGCTGTCCAGTCTCTTCTTAAAAACTTCCAGTGTCTCATCTTTTTTTCTAATTTGGTGACCAAAACTGTATGCAGGTATTCCTGGTACGGCTTTACTAAGGCTTTACCAAGCGGTACTAATCCTTGACGTGATTTTGAGTCTGTGCCTCAGTTTACACAACCGAGGATCGTATTTGTTTTTTGGGCTGCCGCCGTACGTGGCTGGCTCACGATAGCGTCGGATCGGCTGCGGGTTTCCATTCACCGAGAGAGAACCGCGCGGGAAGATACACAGCGTGTGGCAGATCGTGGTAACAACCCAGATGGGACCCCGAGATCAGCAGCCACCGTAGAGGGACTCACCCTTGCTTAGGAATGACCGTCAGGCAGTCTCCCGTCTGCGCATCCCACACCCGGATCTGGCCCACCAGACAGCAACTGACGAGTAGCATCCCGTCGCTCGCCAGGCATTCGATGTCCTGCAAAACAGGTCAAGAGGTCAGCGAGAGGTTGGACGGGAACTCAACCGCGCCCTGCCACAGGGTCTCAAACGCGGGCTCTCTAAGTCAGCAAGACATTTCGTTGCACTCGGGTCAGAAGCACTGAGGCGCTTCCGGGTTCAAAGTATTCACCGGTGACATCGTTGTTGCCTGCGCGATGCCCCGTCACACAGAAGGAGCTGGAACTAAGGACGGGAACTCAACTGCGCCCCGCAGCAGGGTCTCGAACGCGGCCTCTGTACGTCAACAAGATGTTTCGTTGCACTCGGGTTCAGAAACACCAAGGCGCTTCCGGGTTGAAAGTATTCGCGGTGACATTGACGTTTCCTGCGCAACGCCCCGTCCCCCAGAAGGAGCTGGAGCTAAGGACGGGAACTCAACCGCGCCCTGCAGCAGGGTCTCAAACACAGCCTCTGTACGTCAGCAAGACGTTTCGTTGCACTCCGGTCAGAAGCAGCGAGGCGCTTCCGGGTTGAAAGTATTCATGGTGGCAACGCTGTTGCCTGCGCGAAGCCCCGCTCCCCAGGAGCTGGAGCTAAGGACGGGAGCTCAACCGCATCTCGCTGCAGGGTCTCAAACGCGGGCTCTCTAACTCAGCGTTTCATTGCAGTCGGGTCAGAAGCACTGAGGCGCTTCCGGATTGAACGTATTAGACCAAAGACGACTTCAGATGCATCGTCTGGTTTATCAGATGCCGATAATCCCGATGATTCGTCTTCGGTTGAAAGGACCAGAGTGAAATTTAGGGTGATGGAAACATCACGGGCCCAAATGAACAGTTGTACAATTTAAGGGTTAGCTGCGTGAGCTGGCCTTTTTTTATTTTATTCTTTTTACTTTGTCTTCTTTTATGTTTGTTCGGGTAGTTTATGGGTACTTTATTAGTTTAATCCGTTTTTTATCTTTCTTCCATTCGTTTCTCATTTTGCTTTTCGTTTAACTTTGTTTATTTATGCTTCTTATTTGTCAACGCTGCTCTGAGACCGTGATCAAATCGTTACTATTACGACTACGAGTGCCTCCGATTGCTCACGCCTCTCTCCCAAAGGCGTCTCCCGCGGTTCTTTCCACTCTCCATCCCTCCGTCCCCTCCCCGGTCCCGTCTCCCGATCTTCAAGCTTGATAGACTCGCTGAAGGATCTTCAGGAGATGTCCCAAAGGTGTCTTTTTCAAGAGGCGACTCTTTTTTTTCCTTGAAGGGGTTTCCCTTCTCAATCTGAGAAGCTTCTTCCGGTTCGGACTGAAGAACTGAACCGTTAGCCAGAACCTGAGGAAGTTTCTCGGATGGGGAGCGAAACCTCTTCAAGAAAAAAACAAAAACAAAAAAAACCCAAGAAAGTCCAGTTGACTCTTGGAAAAAGCACCTGTTGGGACAACTGAGAAGCTTTGTAGACCTTCTTGACTTTCCGAGCGAGGGGGCCCAAGACCTTGGGGACCAGAAGACGCCTCTCCGGCTTAGCGGCCATCAGACCGCTCCGCTCGCCCCAACACGACCCCTACCATGAGGTGGCCTCGGAGGACCAGGGGGATGATCTCCGTCTCAGGCGGCGAGTATCCGTAGTCGTCGCAGGGGAGGTCCCCTCGCCGCCGCCGACTGTGGGAAAGCCCGTTTTGGCCGTAATTCTTGGGGCACAAGACTTTGTAGAGGCAAAAGAGGAGAAGGACCAAAAGGATGCCGGAGGCCAGGCCGAGAGCAGCCACCCTGGAAGAGACAAGGAGAAGACATGAATAGAATAAAATTAGAATAGGATAGGATAGGATAGGATAATAATAATAGAATAGAACAGAATAATAGAATAGAATGGAATGGAATGGAATAGGAATGGAATAGAATAGAATAATGGAATAGAGTAGAATAATAATAATTAGAACAGAACAGAACAGAACAGAACAGAATAGAATAGGAATAGAATAGAATAATAATAATAGAATAGAACAGAATAATAGAATGGAATGGAATGGAATAGGAATGGAATACAATAGAATAATGGAATAGAGTAGAATAATAATAATAATAATAATAACAACAACAACAACAACAACAACAACAACAGAATAGAATAGAATAATGGAATAGAGTAGAATAATAATAATTAGAATAGAATAGAATAGAATAGAATAGAATAGAATAGAATAGAATAAGAATAATAGAATAGAATGGAATGGAATAGGAATACAATAGAATAATGGAATAGAGTATAATAATAATAATAATAATAATAATAATAATAATAATAATAATAATAATAATAATAATAATAATAATAATAATAATAATAATAATAATAATAATAGAATAGAATAGAACAGAATAATGGAATGGAATGGAATAGAATAGGAGTTGGAAGGGTCCTTAGAGGTCTTCTAGTCTAACCCCCTGCTTAGGTAGGAAACAAACCTGAAGCCTACTCATCCACTTCAAGTTAGGAGAAGGTGGCCCAGCTACAGGTCGTCCTCCACTTCATTTAGTGACTGAAGTAATAATGGCACTGAAAAATGCAACTTAACGACCGTTTTTCCACACTTGTACGGTTGTTGCAACATCCCTTATGGTCAGGTGATCAAAATTCGGATGCTCGGCAACCGGCTCGTATTTACGACGGTTGCGGTGTCCCCGGGGGGGTGGGGTCACCCGATCCCCTTTTGCGAACCTTCTGACCAGCAGGCAGCCGGATTCGCTTAATGACCGGGCGACTCAGTTGAACCACGGCAGGGATTTGCTTAGCACGCCCAATGGGGCACAACCAGTGGTGGGATACAGCCGGTTCGCAGCGGTTCGGTAGAACTGGTAGCTAAATTTTGCTGAGTTCAGAGAACCGGCTGAATGGACACTGCTTCCGGAAGTCCAGTCTAGGCCTCGGAACCTGGACAAGGCCTCCCAGGCCTAGAACGGCCTGCTGGAAGTGCATGAATGCCACTTCCCGAAGTCCGTTCTAGGCCTCGGAGGCCTGGTGGAGGCTCCCCAGGCCTAGAATGGCCCGCTGGAAGTGCGTGGATGCCACTTCCGGAAGTCCATTCTAGGCCTTGGAGGCCTGGTAGAGGCTCCCCAGGCCTAAAACGGCCTGCCGGAAGGGCGTGGATGCCACTTGCGGAAGTCCAGTCTAGGCCTCGGAGGCCTGGTGGAGACTCCCAGGCCTAGAACAGCCTGCTGGAAGTGCGTGGATGCCACTTCCGGAACTCCGTTCCAGGCCTCGGAGCCTGGAGGAGGCCTCCCAGGTCTAGAACGGCCCTCCGGAAGTGTGTGGATGCCACTTCCGGAACTCCGGTTTAGGCCTCAGAGGCCTGGAGGAGGCCTCCCAGGCCTAAAACGGCCCATCAGAAGTGCATAGATGCTACTTCCAGAACTCCATTCCAGGCCTCGGAAGCCTGGAGAAGACTCCCAGGCCTAGAACAGCCTGCCGGAAGTGCGTGGATGCCACTTCCGGAAGTCCGTTCTATGCCTCAGAGGCATCCAATAAGAGAACTGGTTGTTTAGGTATTTGAATCCCACCACCGGGCACAACTCACTGGACAACAGAAACCTGGGGCTGAATTGCGGTCGTAAGTCGAGGACTACGACAGGGCGGAGGCCAGAACAACGGGGAACCTGTGATGGTGGCAAATCGGATTCAGACCACGGAGGAGAGCTTGGGATTCCTGTAGTCCACATTTGGTGGAAGCTCAAGACGCCAGGCTAGCAATAACACTTAAGACTTCTATACGGCTTCACAGTGCCCCCCAACAATCTAGGTCCTCATTTTACGGACCTCGGAAGGACGGAAGGCGGAGTCAACCCCGAGCCGGTCAGGATCCAACTGCCGAGCTGCTGGTGGCAAACCGGGCCGTCAGCAGAAGTCGCCCGCAGTTGATGCCTTCTAACTATTGGGGTGTCCTCCTTGACCTGACTGGGAAACTGACCGGGACGCGGACAGTTCCAGCGCATATCGCACTCACTTATACAGGGTGACGTCGCGGGGGGTGTGTCCTTTGGGCTTCTCTTCGGCCAGCTGGTCGGCTTGCTCCGATCTTACGACGCCCAAGGAGGAGGAGGAGGAGGAGGGGTACCGGCTGGCTTCGTGGGGGTGACGGGCCTCCAAAGCCTCCTGGGGGTCCAGGTAGAGGGTGACAGGGATGACCGGAAGGATGCTGATGTACCTGGAGAAGGGGAAGAGCTGATTGGAGGAGGAGATACCCCCCCTAAGGGAATTCTGGGAGCTACAGAAAGGAGATGGACGGGGGAAGGACGGATGGGAGGAAGGAAGGAAATGGGGAGGAAGAAAGGAAATAAGAAGGAAGGGAGGGAGAGAGAGAGGGAGGAAGGAGATGGACGGTAGAAGGAAGGAGGGTGGAAGGAAGGAAATGGGGAAGAAGGAAGGAAAGAGGAAGGAAAGGAGGGAGAGGGAGGAAGATGGACGGCGGAAGGAAGGACGGTGGAAGGAAATGGGGAGGAAGGAAATAGGAAGGAAAGGAGAGGGAGAGGGAGGAAGGAAGGAGATTGGTGGGGGAAGGATGGATGGATGGAAGGAAGGAAATGGGGAGGAAGGAAGGAAAGAGGAAGGAGATGGATGGGGAAAGATGGAAGGAAGGAAATGGGGAGGAAGAAAGGAAATAGGAAGGAAAGAAGGGAGAGAGGGAGGAAGGAAGGAAGGAAGGAAGGAGATGGATGGGGAAAGGATGGATGGATGGAAGGAAGGAAATGGGGAGGAAGGAAGGAAAGAGGAGAGAGGAGGAAGGAGATGGATGGGGAAGGATGGATGGACGAAGGAAGGAAATGGGGAGGAAGGAAGGAAAGAGGAGGAGAGAGGAAGATGGATGGGGATGGATGGAAGGAAGGAAATGGGGAGGAAGAAAGGAAATAGGGAGGAAAGGATGGATGGATGGAAGGAAGGAAATAGGAAGGAAAGAAGAGGGAGAGAGGGAGGAAGGAAGGAAGGAGATGGATGGGGAAAGGATGGACGAAGGAAGGAAATGGGAAGGAAGGAAGGAAAGAGGAGGAGAGAGGAAGATGGATGGGGAAGGATGGATGGAAGGAAGGAAATGGGGAGGAAGTAACGAAATAGGAAGGAAAGGGAGGAGAGAGATGGATAGGAAAGGAGGGAGGGAAGGAAGGAAATAGGAAAGGAGGGAGGGAAAGACGGAGGAAGGAAGGAGACGGATGGGGGAAGGATGGAAGAAAACAACCCAGCTCAGAGAGCACCAAGGACCCCACGGTCCTCCTGCTCTTCCTCCTCTCCTCCTCCTCTCCTCTTCCTCAACAAATCTCGCCTCCCTTCTAGCACTGATGTTCCCTTGTTGGGTCATAAAACGTCCACAAGAAAACCACCCAACTCAGAGAGCACCAGGGACCCACCGTTTGGCGAGGGTGATGTTGTAGTAGCTGAAGAGCGAGGGCCAGTGTCGAAAGGACAGCTTCCTCCAGAGCTCTTCGTCCTCGGCCCCCCAAGTCACCTCCGCCCTGGAGCCCACCTCCGGGTGCCCCCGGCTCCGGGCGTTCAGCGGCTCCTCGGTGCGGAGCCCCGCCGCCCGCCGCCGCGCCACCTCCGACGTCTGGTTCTCCGACAGCGGCGGCGGAGGGGGCTGGACGGGGTCCGCCGAGAAGACCGAGAGGGATAACTTGGCATCCCCCGTTGGAAGGACCTCACCAGGGACCGGCAGCACGGGGAGCCCGGCGTCGCCCAGGGGGCTCTGCTCCGTGACCTGGGAAGCCAGGTAGAGGCGGAAGCCCGCGGGGTCGGTGTAAACCAGGATGCCGATCCAGACCACCGTCCCAGTCTGTGGGGAAGACAAGGTTATAGCAGGCCCTTAAGGACTTCAACTCCCAGAATTCCTCAGCCAGACATGCTTTAAGAGGGGAGGATTTCAACTCCCAGAATCCCCCAGTCGCCATGCTTTAAGAGGGGAGGACTTCAACTCCCAGAATTCTCCAGCTGGCATGCTTTAATGGGTGGACTTCAACTCCCAGAATCCCCCAGCTGGCATGCTTTAAGAGGGATGGACGTCAACTCCCAGAATCCTCCAGTCGGCATGCTTTAAGAGGGATGGACGTCAACTCCCAGAATCCCTCAGCTAGCAATACTTTAAGAGGGGTGGACTTCAACTCCCAGAATCCCCCAGCCTATCTCTAACCCCCAGGGATGTCCGTCGTAACTTCAACCGATCGCTAGGCAACCCATCGTAAAGTCGAGGACTATCTGTACCCTACTTCCCCAGCCCTTCGGAACTGCCCATCTCCCCTCCTTTCTGGAGAGTCCAATTGGGTCTAGGGAATGTTTGGCCACGCCCCCTTCGCCTCCCGCCTCCCATTGACAGCCAGCTTTCCTCCTCCTCCTCTGCTGGCCCTTCCCCCGCCCATTCTCCCTGGCCAACGGGCCCCTGGCCCTCCGCCCCACGCCTTTCGGCCCGTCCCATTCGCCGAGGCACCCTTTGTCCCGGGCCTTTCGCTGCCCATCGCACGTTGCTCCTGCAGCACCGTAGGATGGCAGTGGTGGGATTCAGCCGGTTCGCGCCGGTTCAGCAGAACTGGTAGCTGAATTTTGCTAAGTTCAGAGAACCAGCTGAATGGACACTGCTTCCGGAAGTCCAGTCTAGGCCTGGGAGGCCTGGAGGAGGCTTAGAATGCCCCACCAGAAGTGCATGGATGCCACTTCCGGAAGTCCGTTCTAGGCCTCGGAGGCCTGGTGGAGGTTCCCCAGGCCTAAAACGGCACGCCGGAAGTGCGTGGATGCCACTTCCGGAAGTCCGTTCTAGGCCTCAGAGGCCTGGAGAAGGCCTCCCAGGCCTAGAACGGCCTGCCGGAAGTGCGTGAATGCCACTTCCCGAAGTCCGTTCTAGGCCTCGGAGGCCTGGTGGAGGCTCCCCAGGCCTAAAACAGCACGCCGGAAGTGCGTGGATGCCACTTGCGGAGGTCCGTTCTAGGCCTGGGAGGCTTGGAGAAAGTCTCACCAGGCCTAAAACGGCCCGTCGGAAGTGCGTGGATGCCACTTTCAGACGTCTGCCTCCAATAAGAGAACCGCTTGTTCAGGTATTTGAATCCCACCACTGAGGGGGAGGGGCCCATTGGCCAGGGAAAACGGCTGGGGGAGGGCCAGCCAAGGAGGAAAGCTGGTCGTAAATAGGCGGAGGCGGGAGGCGAAGGGTCCGTGCCTAAAAAAGTCCCGTTCCAGTCCAATTCCCACCGTCGCGATAAGACTCAAAAGTTGGAAAGCTGGGGGCGACCAGCCCTTCACGCAGAGGGCTCTATGGCAGGGGTCCGAAAACCTGCGGGCCACAATCACCTCCCGGTCCGTGGCCTATTGATAACCGGGCCACGTTCAGGGCTCCACCCTGCGAGCAATGGGTGCTCGTGGGCCCGAGCGTGCGTTCGCTTCTCCCCAAAATCCATCCCCTCTTCCCCCCCCCCCAGGATGCCAAGCCAGCAAGGTGGGGGAACTCTGCTCTAGGGGGCCTGGATCCCCCTCCCCTTTCCCTTCTACCTGCCGGAGACCCTTACCATGATGATCCTCTGGGCCAGCCGGGTCCGGGCAAAGAAGTAGACCACCCTCAGCCGCTTGGGCAGACGGAGGTTACGCAGAGAGGAGGTCTGGAGGTTGATGGTATGCATAGTAGCCGGGCGCATAGCCGGCTGGCGCTCGTACCGCGGGCCGCGGGCGCCTAGCTTTGGGGGCGGGAGGCAGGCTTCGGCGGGGGGCCGTTTGTTGAGATCGGCCAGCTGAAGAGGGAACAAAACAACCGGCAGGTCAGCAATCCAGAAGAACAGCGTCGGAAGGGACCTGGGAGGTCATCTAGTCCGGCCCCCTGCTCAAGCAGGAGACCCTTACAAAAATCATAGAATAAAAGAGTGGGAAGGGGCCTTGGACGTCATCTGGTCCAGCCCCCTGCTCAAGCAGGAGACCCTTGCAAAAATCACAGAATAAAAGAGTTGGGAGGTCATCTAGTCCGGCCCCCTGCTCAAACAGGAGACCCTGACAAAATCATGGAACAACAGAGTTGGAAGGGACCTTGGAAATCATCTTGTCCAGCCCCCTTCCTCAGGCAGGAGAAGTTTACAGAATCATGGAATAGCAGAGTTGGAAGGAGCCCTGGAGGTCATCTAATCCAGCCCACTGCTCAAACAGGAGACCCTGACAGAATCATGGAACAACAGAGTTGGAAGGGACCTTGGAAGTCATCTAGTCCAGCCCCCTGCTCAGGCAGGAGAAGTTTACAGAATCATGGAATAGCAGAGTTGGAAGGAGCCCTGGAGGTCATCTAGTCCAGCCCACTGCTCAAACAGGAGACCCTTACAGAATCATAGAATAAAAGAGTTGGAGGGACCCTGAAGCTCATCTAGTCCAGCTCCCTGCTCAAGCAGAAGACCTTTACAGAATCATAGAGTAACAGTCAGAAGGGACCTTGGAGGTCATCTAGTCCAGCCCCCTGCTCAAACAGGAGACCCTGACAGAATCATGGAACAACAGAGTTGGAAGGGACCTTGGAAATCATCTAGTCCAGCCCCCTGCTCAGGCAGGAGAAGTTTACAGAATCATGGAACAACAGAGTTGGAAGGGACCTTGGAAATCATCTAGTCCAGCCCCCTGCTCAGGCAGGAGAAGTTTACAGAATCATGGAATAACAGAGTTGGAAGGATCCCTAGAGGTCATCTAGTCCATCCCACTGCTCAAACAGGAGACCCTTACAGAATCATAGAATAAAAGAGTTGGAAGGGTCCCTGGAGCTCATCTAGTCCAGCTCCCTGCTCAAGCAGAAGACCTTTACAGAATCACAGAGTAACAGTCAGAAGGGACCCTGGAGGTCATCT
Organism: Azemiops feae; assembly: GCA_023970755.1. Classification (NCBI taxonomy): domain Eukaryota; kingdom Metazoa; phylum Chordata; class Lepidosauria; order Squamata; family Viperidae; genus Azemiops; species Azemiops feae. The sequence goes on from JALGBA010002108.1 coordinate 94,505, forward strand.
AGTCCAGCCCCCTGCTCAGGCAGGAAACCCTGTGCCGTTTCAGACAAACGGTTTTCCAGTCTCTTCTTTTTGCCTCCAGCCCCCTAATCATCTTTGTTGCTCTTCTCTGCGCTCTTTCCAGAGTCTCTCAACATCTTTTCTGTAACACGTCATATTTTCGGCGTATATTTCATTAGAATATTTTTAATGATAAAGCTGGATGCAGCATTTCAAGGTCTTAACCAAGGCGTTGTAAAGTGATAGGAACACTTCACGGGGTTGTGATTCCGTCCCTCCTGTTAATGCAGCCTAGGATTGTGTTGGCTTTTGTGATTGCCGCCACACAGGGCTGGCTCACATTTAAGGAACTGTCCGTTAGGACTCCGAGATCGTTAGGGAGATCACCCTACCGAGTCCTAATACCCCATATTGATTCCTTGCTAGATCTCTCCAAACGGACGGATCTTCGGAGTCGGCTCCCCGCCTCCCGTTTTACCTCCATCCGACGGATGTCGATCGAGAGGACGGTGGTGAAGAAGAACATCTGGAGGAAGAAGTCGGAGACCAGGCCCACCACGGCGAAAAGGCAGAACTCCTGGAAAGGACGAGAGAGGAGAGAACATGGGAGAGAGACCAAGAAGATCGTCTTGGGGGGGGGAGAGAGAAAGAGGAAGAGGGAGAGAGGGAGAGCAGGGAGAGAGAGAGAGAATGAAAAAGAAACAGAATCAGAACGAGGGAGAATGAAAGAGAAAGAGAGAAAGGGAGAGAGAGAGAAAAAGAGGGAGAGAAGGGAGAGACAGAATGAAAGAGAAAGGGAATCAGAATGAGAGAGAGAACGAGAGAGAGAGAGAATGAAAGACAGCGCCAGAGAAAAGAGAGAGAAAGAGGGAGAGAAAGGAGGGGGAGAGACAGAATGAAAGAGAAAGAATCAGAATGAGAGAGAATGAAAGAGGGAGAGAGAAAGAGGGCGAGAGGGAGAGTGAAAGAGAAAAGAATGAAAGAGAAACAGAATCAGAAAGAACGAGGGAGAATGAAAGAGGAAGAGAGAAAGGGAGAGGGAGACGGAGAGAAAAGAGGGGCAGAGAAAGAGGAAGAGAAAGGAGAGGGAGACAGAATGAAAGAAAAAGAGTGAGAGAGAGAGAGGGAGAGGGGGAAACTGAAAGAGAGAGACAGAACGAAAGAGAATCAGAATGGGAGAGAGAACAAGGGAGAGAAAAGGAGAGGGAGAGAAGAGACAGAGACAGAGAGAATGAGGGAGAGAGGAAGAGAAGAGAAGAGAGAGAAAGAATCAGAATGGGAAAGAACGAGAGAGAGAATGAAAGAGAGAAAGGAGACAGAATGAAAGAGAAAGAGAATCAGAATGAGAGAACAAGGCAATGAGAGAGAGAGAAAAGAGAGGGAGAGTGAAAGAGACAGAATGAAAGAGAAAGAATCAGAATGAGAAAGAGGACAAGGAAGAGAGAACGGAAGAGAGAGAGAAAGAGGGAGAGGCAGATAGAAAGAGAGAGGGAGAGAAAGAGGGACAGTGAAAGATAGAGGGAGAGACAGAATGAAAGAGAAAGAGAATCAGAATGGGAGAGAGACGGAGAGAGACCCAAACTCAGCCACAATCAATAGAAAACTGAGGATAGGGTCCTACTGTAGGAAAGTTCTAGAAAATTGGCTTTTCCTGTGAGTTGGGCCAGGATGGTACAGCAGGCTTCTCCAACCTTGACCACTTTACGATTTGTGGACTTCAACACCCAGAATTCCTCAGCCAGCCATGCTGGCTGAGGAATTCTGGTGTTGAAGTCCACGAGTTGTAGAATTCTGGAAGTTGAAGTCCACAAGTCATGGCATCCTGGGACTTGAAGTCCACAAGTTGTAAAGTTGCCAAGGTTGCAGAGGCCCATGGTATCCATCTTGAGAGACTGAATACAGGGTTGATGAGGTCTGATTGAGCTATTTTTCATGCGTTATAAGGACTAAAACAATGAGACTTTATGGATTTATTTTTAGATATAAGAGATGGGATATGAGAAGAAGAGAACATTGGTGCCGGGTGCTCCTCGGAAGCTCCGTCAGAACTTCAGTCACTAAACGAATGGTCTTAAGCTGAGGATTACCCATACCTCAGAAGAATCTCCCAGCCCCTCCCATTACCTGGATGGCCGGGACGAAGGTGAAATAGCCAATCAGGATGATCCCCAACTCGGTGCCCATGTTCTTCATGATGGACCAACTCTCGTTACTCAAACCTGGAAAGAGAGTGGCGAGGTTAAGGCTGGCGATCACCCCGAAAGGGTGGCGAGGTTAAGGTCGGCGATCACCCCAAAACAGTCGTGAGGTTAAGGCCGGCGATCACCCCAAAACACTGATGATGTTAAGGCCGGGGATCACTCCGAAACAGTGGCGAGGTTAAGGCCGGCGATCACCCGAAAACAGTCGCGAGGTTAAGGCTGGCAATCACCGTGAAACGGTGGCGAGGTTAAGGCTTGCGATCACCGTGAAATGGTTTCAAGGTTAAGGCTGGTATCACCCCGAAACAGTGGTGAAATTAAGGCCGGCGATCACCCCGAAACAGTGGCGAGGTTAAGGCCAGCGATCACCCGAAAACAGTGGCGAGGTTAAGGCCAGCGATCACCCGAAAACAGTGGCGAGGTTAAGGCCACCGATCACCCGAAAACAGTCACAAGGTTAAGGCAGGCAATCACCCCGAAACGGTGGCAAGGTTAAGGCAGGCGATCACCGCGAAACAGTGGCGAGGATAAGGCAGGCGATCACCCCGAAAAGGTGGCAAGATTAAGGCAGATGATCACCGCGAAACAGTGGCGAGGATAAGGCAGGCGATCAACCAGAAACTGTGGTGAGGTTAAGGCCGGTGATCACTCCAAAAAGGTGACAAGGTTAAGGCTGGTGATTACCCTGAAAGAGTGGCGAGGTTAAGGCCAGTGATTAGCCTGAAACTGAGGTTAAGACCGGCAATCACCCCGAAACGGTGTCGAGATTACGGCCGGCGATCACCCCGAAACAGTGAAGAGGTTACGATTGGCAGATCAACCCGAAAGGGTGGCGAGGTTAAGGCCGACAATTGCCCTGAAACGGTAGTGAGGTTAAGACCGGTGATCACCCCGAAACAGTGTTGAGATTACGGCTGGCAATCACCCCAAAATGGTAGCAAGGTTAAGGTTGGTGATCACCCCTTGCTTGGGGAATCGCAGAATGAATTCTGCCAATTACGCTCGGCAAACTCAGCCTATCTCAGCCAAGCTCTTACCATCTTTTTCCGGGACAACATCCCAAAGGTGGGTTTTCAAGAGGAATCTGTTTTTCCTTCTCCAGTTCTGGGTGAAGAACTGAACTGTTAGTCAGAACGTGAAGAAGCTTCTCATGTGAGGAGCGAAACCCCTTCAAGGAAAAAAAAAACCCCACTCTTTTATGTACCTTGTGCGATGCGCAGCTTCACTTCCAGGTCGACCGGCGTGGACACCACCGATTTGGTGAGAACCAGCACGTTCTCAATGCCGATCACAACCACCAAGTACGGGAAAATCTCCCTAGAAGGAAAAGGGATACGGAAGCTAAACCAAACGCGAAAAACAGCGGCCCGGAGCAAGCTGGGAGGAGAACGGACTGACTTGCCGTTGTCGGACAAAAGAATTGATACGTTTTTCTCCAGATGATTTGCAAAACACAAATAAAGTTGGGAGCGGCCATTTCCAGATGTTTAAACTAGCACAGACGTTGGCAAACTAAACAACGGATGTTTCGGTGTCCGTAAATGTCTGCCAGGAGTTCGTTGTATGGTGGTCTGCACATCAAGGAACGGAAGAGCTAAAGCGGAATTTCCCAAAGTTTCTGGTTTTGCGGACCGGTGGACGGGGAGGGAGAGGGGATGGTTCCACACGAGCGGCCGACAAGCGCGAGTTCTCCACGCCAGCGGCATGCGCAGCTCAGTTAAATGGAGCGCGCACAAGCGGGCTTGCCCGCTGCTCACGCTCCTCCTCTTCCTTTTCACACTGATGGTGTTACCTAGTACGGTCATGAAACGTCTGCAAGAAAACCACCAAGCTCAGAGAGCACCAAAGACCCCACTGTTCTCGTCGTCTTCCTCCTCCTTCTTCCTTCCTCCTCCTCCTCTCCACTCACCCAACTCCTTTCTAGCACTGATGACGTTCCCTAGCTGGGTCCTGAAACATCTGTAAGAAAACCACCCAGCTCAGAGAGCACCAAGGACCCCACAGTCCTCCTCCTCCTCCCGGCAAACCCCTCTCCCTTCTAGCACTGATGATGTTACCTAGTAGGGTGATGAAACGTCGGCAAGAAAACCACCAAGCTCAGAAAGCACCAAGGACCCCACAGTCCTTTTCTTCCTCCTCCTCCTTCTCTCCACACACCCAGCTCCCTTCTAGCACTGAGGACGTTCCCTAGTATGGTCATGAAACATCTGGAAGAACACCATCCAGCTCCGAGACCACCAAGGACCCCACAATCTTTCAGCTGCAGAGAGAGCTTTAACGGAGTCTGTTTCCATGAGGATGTGACGGGGATGAAGGAGTCCCGGATTAAATAGATGGTCATCAAGACTCCGTCCTGAACTTGCTCACAGTATCCGGCTCGCCGCGGTTCAGCCTGGAACTCCCTTTCAGCAACCTACCCTCCGTTGAGCGTCGGCGTCAGTCCGAAGAGCGTGCACAGCCCGACGGACATGAGCAGGGAGCTGAGCACCGTCACGACGGCCGCCAAAGCCAGACCCCACTTGGATTTCACCATGTCGATCTTGCCTGAGGAAGGAAAACGAACAAAATTACCCATCAGCCTTCGAGGGAGAAAGAGAGGCACAACCGGATTCCGGGAGTTGAAGTCCTCCCCTCTTAAAGCATGGCGGCTGGGTGATTCTGGGAGTGGAAGTCCTCCCCTCTTAAAACAGGCCGGCTGGGGGATTCTGGGAGTGGAAGTCCTCCCCTCTTAAAGCATGGCGGCTGGGTGATTCTGGGAGTGGAAGTCCTCCCCTCTTAAAACAGGCCGGCTGGGGGATTCTGGGAGTGGAAGTCCTCCCCTCTTAAAGCATCCGGCTGGGGGATTCTGGGAGCTGAAGTCCTCCCTTCTGAAAGCATGCCGGCTGGGGAATTCTGGGAGTTGAAATCCTCCCCTCTTACCAAGCATTGCCTGTCCTGAACCCGGACGGCCACCGAGGTTACTCGAAACTTACGCGTGGAGAAGTAGATGTAAGCGAAGAGGATGACGTAGGTGGTAACCAGCGGGATGAGTTCGGCAACGCCGATTTCTTCCTTAAAATGGACGTGGATCATCTGGTCTTCCTGGAGGCTGCTGTTGGCACTGGGATGTAGCAGCATCAGCCGCGAGCGGAGGCTGGCGAGAAACCTGGACCGGGGAGCATGCAAACAAGTGGTCCCATCATCCACAAGGCATGGGGGGACAGTGGTGGGATAGAGCTGGTTCGCACCCGTTCGGTAGAACCGGTAGCTAAATTTGGCTGAGTTCGGAGACCGGCAGAATCCACACCGCTTCCGGAAGTCCAGTCTAGGCCTTGGAGGCCTGAAGGAGGCCTTCCAGGCTTAGAACGGCCTGCCACAGAAGTGCATGGATGCCACTTCCGGAAATCCATTCCAGGCCTCGGAGGCTGGGAGAAGGAGTCCCTGGCCTAGAACGGCCCACTGGAAGTGCATGGATGCCACTTCCGGAAGTCCATTCTAGGCCTCAGAGGGCAGAAGGCCTCCCAGGCCTAGAACGGCCCACTGGAAGTGCATGGATGCCACTTCTGGGAATCCATTCTAGGCCTCGGAGGCTGGGAGAAGGACTCCCAGGCCTAGAACGGCCCGCCGGAAGTGCATGGATGCCACTTCCGGAAGTCCGTTCTAAGCCTCGGAGGCCAGGAGAAGGCCTCCCAGGCCTAGAACGGCCCACTGGAAGTGCATGGATGCCACTTCCGGAAGTCTGTTCTAGGCCTCAAGAGGGCAGGAGAAGGCCTCCCAGGCCTAGAACGGCCCACTGGAAGTGCATGGATGCCACTTCCGGAAGTCTGTTCTAGGCCTCGGAGGCCAGGAGGAGGCCTCCCAGGCCTAGAATGGTCCGCTGGAAGTGCATGGATGCCACTTCCGGTAGTCCATTCTAGGCTTCAGAGGAGGCCCAGGCCTACATCGAATAAGAGAAGCGGTTGTTCGGGTATTTGAATCCTACCACTGGGGGGGGGGTCCAAAGTAGCTGCCCAGGATCGTTTCCCACCACCACCAGCAGCTTCCGTCCTGAACGGGTTGAGTGGTCCAGGAGGCAAGAAAAATGCATTTTCCCCCCCAGGGAGATGAAAGCAAGGAGACGGCCAGGTTTTTTTGCAGCGGTGTTTCTCTCTTTCAACCTGGGCAACATGGAGATGGATGGACTTCAACTCCCAGAATTCCCACAGCCAGGTATGAGGAGGGAGGGAGGGAGGGAGAAGATATATGGGGGAAAGATGGATGGAAGGGAAAAAAAGGAAAGAAGGAAGCAGATGGATGGAAGGAAGAAAGGAGAAAGGGGAAATGAGGGAGGAAAAGAAGGTGGGAAGGAAGGAAGACAAAAGAGGGAGGGAAGGAAGAGAGGAAGGAAGGAAAAAAGAAAAAAGGGAGGGACTGGGGAGGGAGGAAGGAAGGAAAGGATAATGAGGGAGGAGAAGGAAGCAAGGAAATGGAATGAAGTAGGGACAGGGAGGAAGATGGAAGGAAGGAAGGAAGGAAGGAAGGAAGGAAGGAAGGAAGGAAGGAAGGAAGGAAGGAAGGAAGGAAGGAAGGAAGGAAGGAAGGAAGGAAGGAAGGAAGGAAGGAAGGAAGAAGAGGGAGGGAGGGAGGAAGAAAAGAAAGGATAATGAGGGAGTCTCGGAAGGCAACTCACCTGGCGTCATAATGCCGGAGACCCAAGGTGATGGCGTAGACAACCACTCGCTTCCTGTTGTAGAGATTCACCCCGCTGTACTTTCCCGGAACGCCAAACAGGAGATCTGAAGACACCAGGGGAAGAACAGGAGGTGAGTGGGAAGGACACCAAGCCATGAACCGGGTGATACAAGCATCCATCTTGAAGGACAGGCTTGGGGATCTGGCAACACTGTTCAAAGACTGGTGAACAGTCGTTGACATCCCTCCGTCTCTCCCAGTGTTTCTCAACTTCAGCAACTTTAAGGTGGGTAGACTGGCTTGGCTGTTGGGAGAATTCTGGGAGTTGAAGTCCACCCATCTTCAAGTTGAAGAGGTTGAGAACCATCCATCTTGAAGGATGCGCTTGATGATCTGGAAACACTGTTCAAACACTAGTGAACGCCGGTTGATGTCCATCCGTCTCTCCCAGTGTATCTCAGCCTTCCCAACCTTAAGACGGGTGGACTTCAACTGGCTTGGCTGGTTGGGGGAATTCTGGGAGTTGAAGTCCACCCATCTTCAAGTTGCAGACGTGCTTGGTGACCTGGAAAAATTCCTCAACTCAGAGATCCTGGTGAATGCCCGTTGACATCCCTCCGTCTCCCCCAGTGTTTCTCAACCTCCACAAGTAAGATGGGTGGGTTTTAACCGGCTTGGCTGATTGGCAGAATTCTGGGAGTTGAAGTCCACCCATCTTACAAGTTGCAGATGTTGAGAATCATCTATCTTGAAGGATGTGCTTGGTGACCTGGAGAAACTGCTCAACTTGGAGATCCCAGTGAACGCCCGTTGACATCCCTCCGTCTCTCCCAGTGTTTCTCAACCTCCGCAACCTTAAGCTGGATGGGTTTCAACCGGCTTGGCTGGTTGGGGGAATGCTGGGATTTGAGGTCCACCCATCTTGCGGAGGTTGAGAAGAACTGGTCACTCCACTTTGTCTTCTCAAGGGTAGACTTCAACTCCCAGCATCTTCAGCCATTCTGGAATGGTGCCTACGTGGTTGCCAAAGTCCCGCAGGGTTCAGCCATCCCTACCTTTCGGCGTAGCCGATGTCTGCAAGGTCTTGGGCTCGTGCTGGTGTACGGTTTTAATGATATCGGGGTCCGCGCTGAAACGCTCCTGGTCATTCTGCCAAAAATTTGCCGGGGAGAGGAGAAGGCAGCCATGTTCGGGAAGCAGCCCCCGAAGTTTCTTCAAGCCAGGCAAGAGATCGGTCACTTGAAGGCAGGTATCATCCAAACTTTGAATCCGGGAACTGGACACCCAAAGAGAGAAGGGAGAAGACACGACGTCAAACGAGCGAGGATTGTGTTATACATGTCGACGGCAGCAAGACTACACACAAAAATAGGATACTTTGATTCCCACAACTGCAAAAGTTGATGGGAGTTAGCGAGAGATGGTTAAATTGACAGCTCTGATTCAAGAAAAGAATACAATTAATTTTGTTTCGAGCCGGAAACCACTTCTGTTGTGCTTGAGGTGGAAAAAAAATGGGTTCCCTGGATTAGACACTTTCATTAGTATAGAAGTGGCTGAGTACATATTATTATATGTAACAACAACACAATAGTGGTCAACAACACAACGCCTGGAAAACCACCCACATCTTGGGATGCTAAACCTTACACCCTGTCGGCCGAATAAAGTTCCTCCAGGCTGGAAAGGTGCAACCACACTTGTACGGCAAGTCCTCAATTTACAACCGTTCGTTTAGTGACCGTTCGGACTTGCCATGGCCCTGGAAAACGCCACTTACAGCCGTTCCTCACCCGTACGACCGTCGCAGCCTCCCCAGGCTTAGCTGATCAAAATTCAGACCCTGGGCAACCGACGCGTAGTTATGACGGTTGCGGCATCCCAGAGGAAGGGGTATGTGTGTCACATCCTCTTTGGCGGCCTTCCGCCCGATTCACTTAATGACCTGGGTGATTTGCTTAACGATAAGAGGGAGGCCGCGAAACATGGGGGCCAAACTCACTCGGCAAACGTCTCGCTTAGCAAGAGATTCTGGGCGCCTTTGTGGTCGCCAACCGAGGACCACCTGCGAAACAGCCGCCTCTCCGTCGAATATCCTTTTTCGTGTCGCTGCTGGGAGTGTGTGTGTGTGTGTGTGTGTGTGTGTGTGTGAGAAGAGAGGAAGCACCGAGAAGGGGGTCCTTGTTTTCTGACATACCCGTCTCGCAAAACGTGGTTGCGGATTTCCTCCACCAGCTGGAAGACCCGGGCGAGCGGAGAGCGGAAGACGTCGACGGGCAGGAAGGTCTTCGGCCACGGGGAAACGGTGGCTTTCACCAGGACCTGTTGGATGTAGGCCACGGGGGCTCCGGAGTACTGGAGAAGAGAAAAGACACACACACACACACACACACACACACACACACACACAAATACGACGGGGGTGAATAGGGTGAGCCTTGCGAGGTAGACCGGAGAGAGGAAAACAACATCCCGAGGAGCTAATTCCATTTTATTCTAAAGTTAGGTCCATCGAATTTGCAAGATTGGAATTGCATCTCTGCAGGGGGTGGAGGGGGAGGAGAAGGAGGGGGAGGAGGAGAAGGAGGAGAAGGAGGAGGGGGCGTACATGAGGAGGAGGAAGAGAGAAATACAGGAGGAGCAGTAGAGGAGAGAAGTAGAGGAAGAGGAGGAGGAGGGGTGAAATACAGGAGGAAGAGAAGTACAGGAACAGGAGAAGTAGAGGAGGAGGAGGAGGAGAAGTAGAGGAGGAAGAGGAGAACTACAGAAGGAGAAGGAGGGGAGGAGGAGGAGGAGGAGGAGAAGTACAACAGGAGGAAGAAGAGGGGGAGAAGTACAGGAGGAGGAGGAGGAGGGGAGAAGTACGGGAGGAGGAGGAAGAGGGGGAGGAATACAGGAGGAGGAGGAGGGGGAGAAGTACAGGAGGAGGAGGAGGTGGAGGAAGAGAACAAAGCCCCTTCCTGCCTTCTATCCCTGATGACGTTCCCTACTTGGGTCACAAAACGTCTGCAAGAAGACCCCCCCTCCAAGCTCAGAGTTTGACGGTCTCGAGATCAACGATTCCAAATTGCTCCGTCGTTCTTCCTTACCCAGTCGGGGCGCTCGCTGGGCTCTCCGTGCTGCGCGGCCGGGAAGGGGGGAGGCGTGGAGTAGTCCTTCACCGGGGTGGTGTACTCCACGGGCCCCGTGCCAGGAAGCGGGAGCTTGAGCAACGGGTAGCTGCAAGAGGGGGAAACCGGAATTCAACTCCCAAGGCCAGCCCAAGGTTCGGGAAGAGTCCAAAGTCCCCTTTCTCACGGTGAAGCCCGGAAATCGGTCAAGTTCAACTCCCAGAATCCCCCAGCTGGCATGTCTTAAGGGAGGTGGACAACTCCCAGAATCCCCCAGTCTCCATGCTTTCAGAGGACTTCAACTCCCAGAATCCCCCAGCAAGGATGCTTTAAATGGAGGAGCAACTCCCAGAATCCCCCAGCCAGCCATGCTTTAAGATGGCTGAACTTCCACTCCCAGAATCCCCCAGCTAGCATGTTTTAAGAGGGGGGGACTCTGACTCCCAGAATCCCCCAGGCCTCTCACCAGCAGGCCAGGACGCAGAGGCCGGTGAAGAGGATGATGGGAATCGGGCAGGAGGCGCAGCGCAAGCCGTGACGGTAGAAGGCCCCGGAGATCTTCCCTCGCAGGGTCGCAGTGCAGCTCATCCTCAGCCCGGTCCGGGGTGCCGGGTCAGCTCGCTGCCATCGCTCCGGGCCCCGGGGTCCCGAGTGCGAAACGCCCTGTGGCGAAAGCCAAGCGGTGAGGTTTAGACGGTCGAAGGGGAGGTCCCAGGCGAGGAAGCCCTTTGAAGTGACACACAAAGACACACACTTTGAAGTGACACACAAACACACACACAAACACACACACACGGAAAAAAGGTGCAGGCCGTCTGAAGTGAGAATGGCAGTGGGGGAAAAAAATTGATCGTCTATCTTCCTTCCCTCTCACCATTCCTACCTTCCCTCGCTCCCTTCTCCTCTCCTCTGCTCCTTTTCCGTTCCTTTCTTTCCTTTCTCCTTTCCTTCCTTCCTGTCCTCTTTGCTTTCTCCCCTTTTCCCCCTTTCCTTTGTCCTTTCTTCCCTTTTCCTCTTCCCTTCCCCTTTCCTTTCCTTCATTTCCTTTCCTTTCATTCCTTTCTTCCCCTTTCCTCTTCCCTTCCTTCCTTTCGTCTTTCTTTTCTCCCCCTTTTCCTCTTTCCCCTCTCCTTCCTTCTTTCTTTCCTTTTTCTCGTTCCTTTCCTTTCTTTCCTTTGCCTCTTTCCTTCCTTCCTTTCGTCTTTCTTTTCTCCTTTTCCCCTTTCCTTCCTTTTCTTTCCGGTTTCCTTTCCTTTTCCTCTTACCTTTCATTCCTTTCTTCTCTTTTCCTCTTCCCTTTCTTTCTTTTCTCCCTTTTCCTCTTTCCTCTTTCCTTCTTTCCTTTTTCTCGTTCCTTTCCTTTCCTTTTCCTCCTTCCTTCCTTCCTTTCGTCTCTTTTCTCCCCCTTTTCCCCTTTCCTTCCTTTGCTTTCCTTTCCCTTTCTCCCCTTTCCTTTTCCTCTTTCCTTCCTTCTTTCTCTCATTCCTTTCCTTTTTTCCTTCCTTTTTCTTTCCTTCCCTTCCCTTCCTTTCCTGTCTCCTTTTTTCCTCTTCCCTTCCCTTCCTTTCTCTCCGTTTATTCCTCTTCCCTTCCCTTCCTTTCTCTCCTCTTTCTTCCCTTTTCTTTCCTTCCCTTCCCTTTTCCTCTTCCCTTCCCTTCCTTTTTTTTCCTTTCTTTCTCTTTCCTATCCTTTCCTTTTCCCCTTCCTTTCTCTCTTTCGTCCCTTTCCTTTCCTTCCCTTCCCTCCCCTTCCTTTGCTCTCTCCTTTTGTTTCCTCTTCCCTTCCCTTCCTGTTTCCTTTCCTTTCCTCACCTTTCTTTTGCTTTCCTTTTGGGGTTTTCCCTTCGCTTGGCCCTGCGAAGCGGATTCTCCAGGAAAGCCTTCCAAACACTGAAATGCCCGCTTAACGCCGACTGTCCTACGTTACCCGTACCTTATGTCCTAATTACAGCACACTAATTATACCAAGAGACTCTAAGGTTACTCAATCTCAGCAACATGAAGCTGGGTGGACTACAATTCCCAGAATCCCCCAGCCGGCCATGCTTTAAGAGGGGGGGACTCCCAGAATCCCCCAGCCGGCATGCTTTAAGAGGGG
>JALGBA010002109.1:0-149570 GCA_023970755.1 Azemiops feae
GAGGGAGGGAGGGAGGAAAGAAGGAGAATTAAATGGGAGGGGGGAGGGAGGGAGGGAGGGATGGAGGGAATGAGAAAGGGAGAAAGGTGTGAGAGAGAAAGAGAGACTGAGGGAAGGGAAGGAGAAAGAAGGGTAGCCAGTTACAAAACCAATAAAACCAGAAATTTCTTTTTTTGTCAGATAAAAGTTACATTCAAATGCAACACTTCCTTCTTCTATTACATCTTAGGGACAAAAATGCTTTACCTTAAAAGTCACGACAATAACACGTATCCAACTTCATCTTGTCCCTTCCTCTCTTTAGATGCTGCCTTCCCCCCCCCCCCCCGTTTCTCTCTGATGGTTCCCAGGTTTATAAGCTCTGTTGTTCATTTTTCAACATTACATTTCATGTTGAATTCAAGCAGGGTTGATAAATCTAAAAATACAGCAAACATCTCTTTTTTGGCTCCACTAATAATCATTGCATTATCAGCCCTATTCAGTAACATGAGCAAATAAATATCTATCTATCCGAGATTACTAATGCGTTGCAAAATAAGAAGCAGAGACAGTCCAGGATGGAACCAGGCAGTAGTCGAATTTCTATTTTGAATTTTTTTTTTTAAATAACTGAAAAACCTCTATTTTATTTTATTTTCCCCTGCTGCTTCGGAAAGAGCTCTGACGTTCATATATCAGTCACTCTATAAATACAGTTTATCAATGAAATTGCAGTCAGGAAAATATATTTCTTTCTCTACTTTCCTTGTGAAAGCTAAAATACAGACAAATGCACGGTGGGGAAAAAAAGAACAGGTGAATGCTAAAAACACACCCCATTCAATATAAACACCCAAGCTGGGCTGATTTTTGAAGGACCAGTCTACTCCATCCATTGAGCTCCATGGGAACACATGACTGGCCTTAGAAGATCTCAGAAAGTCAAGGAAGATAAGATCTAATTTGCATTTGGGATGAGACTACCCTGGGAAGTTGAAAATCCATTCCAAAAGTTCCATGTTTTTTCCAGAAAGTAACATGGATGCGTCCATAAAGTCCTCAAGAGCTCCTCAAAGATTTTGACTGACTAGGTGCCATCAAGTGACTTGTTGACTCTTAGCCTTTGAAAGTCCTTGGAAAGGTCTTTCAATGATGCAACCATGGCCGTGTTGTTGGTTGACCTCTTCTCTTTTCTTTCTCCGGAGATCACAGATTTTTCTGTTCCATTTTTTAAAACATTCATTGAAAATTCAGGTAAAGTTTCCCTTAAAAGAATAGGATAGGATAACAGAGTTGGAAGGGACCTTGGAGGTCTTCTAGTCCAACCCTCTGCTCAGGAAGGAGACCCTAAACCATTTCAGACAAATGGTTGTCCAATCTCTTCTTTAAAACTTCCAGTGTTGGAGCATTCACAACTTCTGGAGGCAGGTTGTTCCACTGATTAATTGTTCTCACTGTCAGGAAATTTCTCCTTAGTTCTAAGTTGCTTCTCTCTTTGATTAGTTTCCATCCGTTGCTTCTTGTCCTGCCTTCAGGTGCTTTGGAGAATAGGTTGACCCCCTCTTCTCTGTGGCAGCCCCTGAGATATTGGAAGACTGCTATCATGTCCCCCCTCGTCCTTCTCTTCATTAGACTAGACATACCCAATTCCAGCAACCGTTCCTTGTAAGTTTTAGCCTCCAGTCCCCTGATCATCTTTGTTGCTCTTCTCTGCACTCTTTCTAGATTCTCAACATCTTTTTTACATCGTGGTGACCAAACATGATGAAAGGATGTCCCTTTTCTAAACAGTGGTTTCAGTTAAGAAGAAGGTGTTCTGCACATATGCAAAGCCCTTCAGAAGCTCTGATGCTACTATCCTTGATGAGCATTGCCATCCAACACATTACATGTAGTTGCAGGATCTAATCTGAATCAGCCCTTGGGATCAAAGGTTTATTCTCTCCAGCTTTCATGTCAGGCTGGAGCCCATCATCAGGGAACTTCTCTCTCTCTCTAGAATATGTGCACTGGGCTGTTGTATTTAGATGGTGCCTCGTTGTGTGTAGCATTTTGGTTGTTAATTAGGGTGTTGATGGCTGGCTATTAAGTGGTTGATTGTTGTTTCCTGGTACCGCTGTGCCCTCAGCTCCTGATAAGGTGGTAAATCAGCACTCCTGTTGACCGACAAAAGCCCCCATTTCCCAGGCTTAAGTCATTTCTCTGGCTCTTTTTGTCCCTGTCAGCCAACAATTGTAGTAGCTGTGAAACTGAATGCATTACAAGTAGTTCTAAACTCACAGCCATTTGTTCAGTGACCATTCCACTGCAGAAACCCAAATGGGATGTGAAACTGGCTGTTTCATCCCCATTCATATTTATTTGTCTTTCTTTCTTTCTTCCTTTTTTTTTATTTTAAAGACTCGGACGATGTCCAAATTGACCATGTGAGTGAACAACAGACCTCATAATTGCCTGAGGAAGCATCGCCTTGTGTTCTGCTAAAGTCCCTGAACTTTATGCTTTTTTTTTTTCAAAAAAAAGGATGAATGGCTCGAATAGAGAAATAGATTGCTCCCAAATCGTGCTTCTGTTCTCTTGCTAGGGAATATCCTGAGCAAAAAAAATTGCAGAAGCTAATTGCAACCTTTTGCAAGCAGAAAATATATGGTCAAGCTGGGTCGGGGAAAAAGGCTATTCGGTTGGCTGGTGTTTTAAAAACAGGAAATTTGCCTGCATAATCGGTGGAGTCTCTAATGAAACTTAACCTGTTCCTTTTCACAGAATAACTTGGTCGGTGATGCTGCTGCTGCGCTGAGGATGATGATGATGGAGAAGAGGAAGATGATGAAGATAAAGATGATGATGAAGATAAAGAGAGAGAGAGAGAGAGGTAGGTAGGTAGGTAGGTAGGTAGGTAGATAGATAGATAGATAGATAGATAGATAGATAGATAGATAGATAGATAGATAGATAGATAGATAGATAGATAGATAGATAGATAGATAGATAGATAGATAGATAGATAGATAGATAGATAGATAGATAGATAGATAGATAGATAGATAGATAGGAAGGAAAGAAGCACGGAAGGAAGGAAGGAAGGAAGGAAGGAAGGAAGGAAGGAAGGAAGGAAGGAAGGAAGGAAGGAAGGAAGGAAGGAAAGAAAGGCTTGCCTTCAGAAGTTGAGAGTGCTCCAACACTGTTGTTTTTCAAGAAATCCACTGCCATTTGTCTGGAATGGTATAGGTTTTCCTGCATGAGTAGGGGGTTGGACTAGAAGACCTCCAAGGTCCCTTCCAACTCTGGTATTCTGTTATTCTGTTACATCATAATCTCGCTGGGCATTAAATTAGTAGGTGCTATTTGACACGTGACTGGAACACACTGGAAATGCTGGCGATTCCCCCCCCCCCAGGATTTTTGCATTCCCTGCAGCTGCTCTTTGGCTGAACTATATAGCCTTTCCATGCTGGTGGGGGGAAAAGCAGATAACAAAGAGTTACATTAACAGCCCTTTGCTTCTTCCAGGCAATGAAATCTCCACTATAGTGGAGATTTAAAGCTAAATGAACACATCCCAGATTGATTTTTAACTTGCATTTTAAATAAAGTCGCCCTTCTCTTGAAAGGTGGTGGAGGACGAAGAGCGGAAGAGAGACGGGGGGGGGGGGAAGACTTCTAAGCATATTTTTTATTAAAACACAAGACTGCCGTGCTAAATAATTCCAGTTAGGGCATAAATAACCTTGATGCTTCCCAGCTTCACAGAATGAAGCCATTTCAGTTGCTCCCTACATTTCTCATTGAAAAGGTGAAAGAATGTCTCCCTTTGACTATTTACAAACAGGACTGAAGGGACCTCTTGAAGACTGTGAGCGTTGGCAGTCGTGAATCACAATTAACAAATTTTACATCCTCCGAGAAGGGCTAATAGACCACCGTTTGGGTTTATTTAAATCTCGGACTGGTGATCTTCTCTTCAGCCCATTAATCACGTCTTTGAAACCATCCCAAGCCACTGAGCATTCATCTTTCTTCTTTTCCAAATCAATGTTTTGGCCTTATGACTAGGAGAAAAATATTGAAGGATATGAGAGTGGGTTATGGACGGGGTTATAAACCGAGATGAAAATTGACATCAAATAAATGACAGCAGCATTCATAAAGGAGAACGTGGAAAGACCAATGTCCTAACCTCATTAGGCATCCCAGTATAAGCAATTAGAAGAACAGCAAGGAGAGGAAAACTTTAATCTGTTCTTTACCCAGCAGAGGGTGAGAAAATTTAAGAAGAATAGAATAGAATAGAATAGAATAGAATAGAATAGAATAGAATAGAATAGAATAGAATAGAATAGAATAGAATAGAATAGAATAGAATAGAATAGAATAGAATAGAATAGAATAGAATAGAATAGAATAGAATAGAATAGAATAGAAATGGAACGGAACGGAATAGAATAGAATAGAATAGAATAGAATAGAATAGAATAGAATAGAATAGAATAGAATAGAATAGAATAGAATAGAATAGAATAGAATAGAATAGAATAGAATAGAATAGAATAGAATAGAATAGAATAGAATAGAATAGCGTGGAGTGGAGTGGAGTGGAATGGAATGGAATAGAAATAGAGTAGAGTAGAGTAGAGTAGAGTAGAGTAGAGTAGAGTAGAGTAGAGTAAATAGAATGGAATGGAATGGAATGGAATGGAAAGGAATGGAATGGAATGGAATGGAATAGAAATAGAGTGTAGAGTGTAGAGTAAGGAATAGAATATGGGATAAAGTAGAGTAGAGTAGAGTAGAGTAGAGTAGAGTAGAGTAGAGTAGAGTAGAGTAGAGTAGAGTAGAGTAGAGTAGAATAGAATAGAATAGAATAGAATAGAATAGAATAGAATAGAATAGAATAGAATAGAATAGAATAGAATAGAATAGAATAGAATAGAATAGAATAGAATTTTTTATTTGGCCAAGTGTGATTAAATACACAAGGAATTTGTCTCCGGTGCAAAGCTCTCAATGTACATGCAAAGCAACAGAGTAATAATAATCATAATATGATACCAATAAGAGGAGGTAGTAGAAAAGATGAGGAAAAATAATGATAATACATACTGCAACCATGCCATATTAGATGGCATTAGATGTTTGAATAATCTCTTCTCACATCTTATGTCATTCCTCTGCACTCAAAATAAATAAGCAAAAGTTCCCCACAGCTAGTTCAAGTGTACATCCACTCCAGAAACAACCCACGTTTTTTGGCATGATTTTTGCCGCTGAATAATACAAGAGGACTTCTTAAAATGCCTTTGGCTTCCAACGCTGGGGGGAAAAGGCTCAACTAAGTAAGCCCATTCCCAAGAAACTCCGTTATCACCATTGTCAACATCAATAATGACAAACAGCGAAAACACCGAATGGAGACAGTTGCTCCTGCCTTTAATCACCGTATATTTCTTATTTGCTATTGGTAATCATTTTCGCTGACTAGTTTGTGGTTGCATCCAAGCCCTAAATCAAAAAATGTAATGGCTCTTGCATTGATTTCTTCAAAGGGCAGTTTTCCCCCCCTCCCACTTTCAATAACTGATGATAAATTATGTTGAGTAGCAGTGTATCTGTACAACCCCATCTTACTGGGTGGGCAGGGGAAGGAGATGAAATGATATTAGTTGATTGTTGAAGTAACTGAGATGGGAAATGCTTGATTCAAAAGAAAATTGGACAGTTCTTGTAGATCCATCTAACAGAATAGAATTGCATAAACAGAGGCATAGAATCAAAATCACGTGAGGTATTAGTACCTCTTTGTAAAGGCTTAGTAAGGCCACACCTGGAATACTGCATCCAGTTTTGGTCACCACCATATAAAAAAGATGTTGAGAATTTGGAAAAAGTGCAAAGAAGAGCAACTAAGATGATTAAGGGCCTGGAGACTAAAACCTATGAAGAATTGCAAGAATTGGGTATGGCTAGTCTAGAATCCTGAAGTTGAAACTCAAGTACTTTGGCCACCTAATGAGAAGGAAGGACTCACTGGAGAAGAGCCTGATGCTGGGAAAGATCGAGGGCAACAGAAGAAGGGGACGACAGAGAATGAGGTGGCTGGATGGAGTCACTGAAGCAGGAGGCCTGAGCTTCAATGGACTCCAGGAGATGGTAGCGGACAGGAAGGCCTGGAGGAACGTTGTCCATGGGTCAGACACGACTTCGCAACTAACAACAACATGTCTAGAAAAAAGGACTAGGGGTGATATGATAGCAGTATTCCAGTATTTGAAGGGCTGCCACAAAGAGGAGGGGGGGGGTCAACATACTTCCAAAGCACCAGAAGGCAGGACGAGAAACAATGGATGGAAACTAAACAAGGAGTGAAGCAATCTGGCATAAAGGAGAAACTTTCTAACAGTGAGGACAATTAATCAGTGGAACAACTTGCCTCCAGAAGTTATGGGTGCTCCAACACTGGAATTTTTAAAGAAGAGATTGGACAAGCATTTGCATGAAATGGTATAGGGTCTCCTGCTTGAGCAGGGGGTTAGGCTAGAAGACCACCAAGGTTCCTTCCAGCTCTATTCTGATTGATTGATTGATTGATTGATTGATTGATTGATTGAACCCCCTGCTCAGGCAGAAGACCCTATCCCATTTCAGGCAAAATGGTTGTCCAATCTCTTCTTAAAAAGCTGCAACTTCTGAAGGCATCTCAGAAGAAGATGA
This sequence comes from Azemiops feae, assembly GCA_023970755.1. Lineage (NCBI taxonomy): Eukaryota > Metazoa > Chordata > Lepidosauria > Squamata > Viperidae > Azemiops > Azemiops feae. Next base: position 6,691 of record JALGBA010002109.1, read on the forward strand.
ATATACTTTTTAACAAGCTCGCTTTTTCAGAATGTCACAATGCTCTTTTCCCAAAAAAAAGAAAGAAAAAAGAAAAAGAACCTCTGTTAAACAAAAAACCAGTAAATGCAATCCAGGTTGGCCAGGCATGTCTGAGCTACTTGTAAGTTGTTGCAGTATGATGGAAGGTTGAAAGGTGAGCTCAAAAACATATTCTTGACATTCAGAAAGTCTTAGGTTTAATCTCCAGTATTGTTCAGGAGGAAAGAAGGTCAAGGTAAACAAGGACTCTACTCACTCACTCTCTCTCTCTCTCTCTCTCTCTCTCTCTCTCTCTCTCTCTCTCTCTCTCTCTCTTTTCTCCACTTCAGATAGGAAATCATTAAGGAAAAATCCGAGCTTCTTATGAAGAACATATTGTTGTTGACTCAAGGAGCTTTAGGATCCTGGAATCCGTTCGCGTGAAGATACTGGAAATTTTGCTTTTTTTTTGCTTTCCGTTGTACATGTGTGCAAACTAATCAGCATTCTCTGTGGTGTCCCATTCAAAAGCCACTCTCACTGGTAATTAAATCACCAAATTGCTTTGTGCACATCAGACAAGCAGATAGTTTTCTGAAGGTGATAACACATTCTTAGCCGTGAAATTTTGCTTTGTTTGGTTTCTGAGGGCAATTCGTGCTTCTTTTAAGGGTAATGCACTGGCCTTAATGATCTTTTTTTTCTATCACAGAACCACGTTTTTTCTTTCCTAATGGTGAGCAAAGTATTGCCTTCTTAAGTATACTTATTTTCTCCAAGAAACCTCTAGGCAGTGTTTCCCAACCTTGGCCATTTCCAAATGTGCAAACTATCCTAGCATTCCAAAGCCAGCTTGCCAATTGATGAGAATTCTGGGAGTTGAAGTTCACGTGTCTTAACGTTGACAAGGTTAGGAAACCCTGGGAGGAGGAGGAGGAGGAGGAGGAGGAGGAGGAGGAGTTGTAAAGGGAGCAGGGGGAGAGATATACTTTCAGACTTATAAGATCCTGTTAAGTAAACTTATAATAAAATAGAATTAGCTCTTCTGGCCATGTTTCCTTGGTCCTCTGGTTTATCTGGCAAGGAGAAGGAGCAGGAGAAGGAGGAAGGAGAAAGTTTCATAATAATGGAGAAGGAGAAGGAAGGAAAAGGATTGTTTTTCAATAATGGAGAAGGAGGAAGAGAAGGAGGAAAGGAGAAGGAGAAGGAGAAATGTTTTCATAATGGAGAAGGAGGAAGAAGGAGAGGAGGAGAGAAGGAGAAGGAGAAGGAGGAGATTAAGTTATGATCTGCTCAATTCTAGAGAAGCTGAATCATGCCGAAAAAAATACCAGAATTCTTCTCTTGGCAAGGAACATCAGAGACCACCGAGAGACCACAGAGAGAGAGAGGAGATGATTATTAATAGAATATAGAAGCCACCATCAAGCCAAGCTAAAAGTTAATCCGCTGCCAAATTCCAAAACTTTTATGCAATTAATTATAAAGCCAAAACACGAGGTCCAGAGGGGAAGGGACCCACTAGCACCGTGCATTCTTTTTTTTATGTAAGTCTCAAACCCATTCCTTCTTTCAGACCCCCAAGGAAAAATGCCATTAACATCTTTATTAGCTCTATTTTACATAGCTAATTACATCCGACTCTAGACGGAATCTTTAATCACTTGGTTATTCACTCTGAGTAGCTCATCGTGATGATGAAGAAATATTTCCAAAGAAAACGAGATTAAGGATTCAGGGAGATTTCTTTGGCATTTAAAAAATAGAGAGGTTTGGGGCCACCGTGCCTGGTATAAGCCGTCTCGAGTAGACGAAAAGATCTGTGCAAAATAATTTTTTCTTCAGTCTTCATCTATCTCCTTAGCTGTTCCATAGTCTTTAAGAACTGGAAGCATCTGAATGGTCTTGTTTGACCTTGGGTTCAAAGCTGGATTGGGACTTAGTGTTAGAATGGGAGAAACTGATGGATTACATCCCAGAGTTCTGAAGGAGCCGGCAGATGTTATCTCAGAACCATTGTATCATATCTTTAAAATATCTTAGAGCATTGGGGAACTACCAGAGAATTGGAAAAGAGCTGATGTGGTTCCCATCTTCAAAAAGGGGGGGGGAACAGACCCAGGATGCTGGACTAGAAGACCCTCCAAGGTCCCTTCCAGCTCTATTCTGATTCTGAATTAGTGAACATCCAAGGGTTGTGGGCTAGACTGAAAAAACGCTGTAGGAGATAACAAGGGTGAACCACTTCAACAATTGTCCTTGAGAAGACTATGAATCTGTCTATGAAACCCACAGAAGTTGATGGTCAATCTTTCGTTTGTTTCCATTGTACAGGGAATTTTGAGTAGACTTAGAACTATCCAGATGAAGTGATTTTATTCCCCCCTTTCTTGCCTTGGAAATTTAATATTAAACCAAGGAACTCCCTAAGATTGCCCATCATAAAAAAAGATGATATCAAGGAATGTAGAGATGACCTTGGCGAAGGAAGGAATGAACTGTTAAGGGAAGACTTGGAGAAGAGATGATCCAGGCCAGGACTGAAAGGGAATGTAAGAAAGAAACTCAATGTGAGCCTACCTTGATTTTTGAAAAGAAAGGGTTGAGGAAGACTTAGGCTTTCAAGGCTCTGCTACTCTAAAATAAAGGCCATTTCTGGAATCTCCGTTGTGCCTGTTTCTTGACTTGGTTTACCTTCTTGACTTGGTCTACCTGGTCTACCTGTTGACCTGGTCTACCTGGTCTACCTCTTGACCTGGTCTACTTGGTCTACTTTTTTGACCTGGTCTACCTTCTTGATATGGTCTACTTGATATGGTCTACTTGATATGGTCTACTTTTTGACTTGGTCTACTTGGTCTACCTCTTGATATGGTCTACCTGGTCTATCTTCTTGACCTGGTCTACCTCTTGACCTGGTCTACCTTGTCTACTTTCTTGGCCTGGTCTATCTTCTTGACTTGGTCTGCCTGGTCTACCTTCTTGACCTGGTCTACCTTCTTGATATGGTCTACCTGGGCTGAGAGATACTGATTATGGATTTCTGTGGGAGGGTGGGAAGTTGCCTAAAAATAGTTATAGCAGCCAAAGTTCTTTTTCTGGCTTTGTCTTGGGTTGACTTGTCTTTGGCTTTGGCTTTGGCTAGGCTGCCAAAATATTCCATGCTGTTTTGGTATCTTTCCCTGGTTGGCCACCAGAATACAATTTCCATGTACTCCTACTCTCCTGCCTTTGGAAATCAGAGGGATATCTATGCAATCTAAGTAATTTCCATTTGGGATATCATGCTTCTTTTTCAAAGATTGCATTGAGATAGATTGCATAAATTTGCATCCAAACACACAGCTATGATTGCCAGTGAAAGGATATTAAACCACATGGGGAAATTTTCCTGCACCCACAAATCGCAAATGAAGGAGAGAGAGAGAGAGAGAGAGAGAGAGAGAGAGAGAGAGAGAGAGAGAGAGAGAGAGAGAAACACAAATTAATTCCACTCCCAAATCTTTTCAAAAATAACCACAGAGACAGACTGAAATGGAGGAGCTTACACTTAATTCAAATTCAAATCCTTCCTCCTGTTTGTTTATCGTTCATATTAGAAACGTAGGCTTTAGGAAGCTGAAGCATTTAATTAAATTAATTTACTGAATCATTAATGGATAGTGGTGATAACACCGAGGCATCAACATCATTAGAAAACATCTCTGTCAGAAAGCACAACAACTCAAAACAAACAAAGTACTTCTAAAATATAATGTTTTAAAAATTCCGGAATTAAATGTACAGGCATGACTGCAATTTCCAACATTAATTACTACCACTATATATTTCTAATTTATACCGCTTTATAAAACCCTAGTAAGAACACACCTGGAATACTGCAGCCAATTTTGGTCACCATACCACAAAAAGGATGTTGAGAGTTTGGAAAAAATTCAGAGAAGAGCAACTAAGATGATTAAAGGCCTGGAGACTATAACATATGAAGAACGGCTGCAGGACTTGGGTCTGGCTAGTCTAAAGAAAAGAAGAAACAGGGGAGACATGATAGCAGTACTCTAGTATTTGAGGGGCTGCCACCAAGAAGAGGGGGTCACATTATTCTCCAAAGCACCAGAGGGCAGGACAAGAAACAATGGTTGGAAACTGATCAAAGAGAGGAGCAACCTGGAATTAAGGAGAAACTTCCTGACAGTGAGGACAATCAACCAGTGGAACAGTTTACCTCCCCCCCCCCCCGATCGTGGGTGCTCCATCACTGGAGATTTTAAAGAAGAGACTAGACATTCACCTGTCTGAGATGGTATAGGTTCTCCTGCTTGAGCAGGGGCTGGACTAGAAGACTTCCAAGGTCCCTTCCAGCTTCTATTCTATTCTATTCTATTCTATTCTATTCTATTCTATTCCATTCCATTCCATTCCATTCCATTCCATTCCATTCCATTCCATTCCATTCTATTCTATTCTATTCTATTCTATTCTATTCTATTCTATTCTATTCTATTCTATTCTATTCTATTCTATTCTATTCTATTCTATTCAGTTTTTTTATTTTGGACTGATCTTAATCTTGAGAAGCATAGATAATACCGTAATACAATATGGAAGCTCTCAGTGTGGACTTCATCTGGGAATGCTTGGGAATCCATGATCTTCTATAGTTTGCTAAGCTATAACTCCCTGTACCCATAATAACTAATAGCCTTGCTGGATTTCTGGGAGCTGTAAAGAAAGATCTGAAAATCCAAGCTCTCCATTCTTCTAGTGACACAAAGTTGGTTCTCTCCACAAGTTTGAACTCTTCCATTCTTCACCATTGGCCTTGGAGTAGATGGAACCTAAGAAGTCAACCATTTCTGGAATGGTATCAAATGTGGCTTATCCGTGGCCTAGAGAGATACCTGGTTTATCTGGTTGTTGGCAGCTGTGACAATATATCTGTTGTGTACTGATGACAGGAAGATTGGAGCTTGCCCTGGATATACTGACCTCTCAGTATCCTTTATCATTTAACTCTCTCTTAAATTTTATTGGTTCATTACCTGTACTGGTCTTTGACTGCAGTAAATGGAATTGTTAAACAACAACAAAAAATATCTGCTTGTCCTTCACCTTTTCCAGCCAAAACCTGGTGAAATCATCAGGATTATTCCAAGCAACTTTCAGTTCCGTTTGGGTTATCCTTGTCTTTGATGACTTCCCATCTCAGCCAGGTTGAGTTGCATTGAGGTAAACATTGTGTTGTTTAACAACAAACAGAAGGCAAGTGGAGCTTTATGCATCATCACATCAAATTAACTGGATGCAAGTCATGAATTACACAGTTAGTTTGTAATTCATTTTCTTCACATTGTAAAGCTAATTAAGGACTGTATTTTTCTGGTGAACTCCATAATTGCTCTAGCTTACGCTAACCCAAAGCATTTCGCTCCTGGCCGATTGCAAGCACTTGATCAGCGTTAAACGTTTATGGAGCTCCATGGGTTCTGACAACAGCTTGAACTATAAAATTAGTGGCTGAAGGCATGAGGTTATTGGTGATCCAAAAACTCACAATTTTCTTCTAGCGAGGAAATGAATTTACCGGAAGGTAAGAAGTTCATGGAACGCTGGAGATAGGAAGGACATTAAATTACTTACCACTTTAACTCAGCCATTGGAACAAATGGAGAATATTTACATTTTTAGGAGTTCAAAAAGGAATAAAACGTTGCCCGTTTGGGTATCGCCTAAATCATTACTCAGCATTTTCCCAATGTGTTCTTGTGAAGTGCCATCTTTGAGATGCCATGTCATCTTGGTCTCCTGTCTTCTCCAGAATGCTGTCCTTCAGGTCTCCTAAAAATGGATGGAACCATAGCAGTCTTCTCTGAGGTCAAAATAATTCAGTGCCGTTCTCAGATTGTGGAATTTAGTGTGGATTATAGATGGCCTAACGTGGACGGATTTCTTGTACATTACTTGTTGCTCGTAACAAGAATTCCTACCTGGAGCTCCTTCTTCTTCTTTGAACCCAGATTTCTGGTGGATCTGAACAGTTTTTGGGTCCTTGGTGCTCTCTGAGCTTGGTGGTTTTCTTGCAGACATCTCATGGCCCAACTAGGGAACATCATCAGTGCTAGCAACACCCCCACCAATACTGACAGGGTAAGCCACTTGTATATAAACAAAGAGCAAACCCCATATTCCCTTCTAGCACTGATGATGTTACCTAGTTGGGTCATGAAATGTCTGGAAGAAAACAACTCTCCTCCTCCTCCTCCTCCTCCTCCTCCTCCTCTTCACAAGCCCCATGCCCTTCTAGCACTGATGAAGTTCCCTAGTTGGGTCATGAAGGTCCCTTCCAACTCTGTTATTCTATTCTATTCTATTCTATTCTATTCTATTCTATTCTATTCTATTCTATTCTATTCTATTCTATTCTATTCTATTCTATTCTATTCTATTCTATTCTATTCTATTCTATTCTATTCTATTCTATTCTTATTCTACATTCTACATTCTACATTCTATTCTATTCTGTTCTATTCTGTTCTGAAACTTGGAAGAAATTACTGGATAGGTTTTGACTGAAATAGAATAGAATAGAATAGAATAGAATAGAATAGAATAGAATAGAATAGAATAGAATAGAATAGAATAGAATAGAATAGAATAGAATAGAATAGAATAGAATAGAATAGAATAGAATAGAATAGAATAGAATAGAATAGAATAGAATAGAATAGAATAGAATAGAATAGAACTTGAAGGTCTTCTAGTCCAGCCCCCTGCTCAAGCAGGAGAATCTATACCATTTCAGACATATTCGTTGGAATGTGTCCCTGGGAATGCAGATGCTTGCCCTACACACCTATATGCACACACACACACAGTGGGAGACAGACCAACTTCCCCAAGAAGGCTTGCCAAATCCAGATCCTTTTTCACTCGCCCCTTACCGTTGCAACGGCAACCGTTTCTCACACAGAAAGCCACTGTAGGAGCAGGACAGGCAGAACCTGGGGGTGGAGTCAAGACAGCCATCAGCCCGGAATCATTACATTCCCTCAAACAATCCCTCTTGAATTGCACTGTCCCTAATCTAGCACCAATTTAGATCCCTCCCTAAAGGCAGGAGCAATAAATCAGCTTAACTGGAATCCGGTCCTGATTCTTCCTGCCAGACAACCATCCCCCTTTCGCTCCTCGATCCTGGGAGGAGATGAGTCGCCATCTTGGCCTATTTCAAACACCAAAGCCGTTCTATAAACGCTGTCGAGGATTCTCCCTTCTCCCCTTCTCCCCACCCATCAGATACACAAACAAACATGTAAGGAGATAGAAGATGTTCTAAGTGCAGGGACGAGACTTTCATAACCGCATTAGAATGGGAGGGGGAGAGTGATGCCCCCCCCAGGAGCCCCAGCTCTCTGATTAATCAAGCTGATGAGGCTTTCCACAGTTCCTCACCCCCCAGAGAGATCTGAGCTGTGACGGAAGAGCCAGCCTGCTCAAACCAGCCGATTGTAACACCACACCGCACTCCTGCTAAGATCTCATTTGTCAAAGTCACTTTAGGAATGGGCTTGGGCTGGGAAGCCCCTCTTGACTTGGGACAGCCTTTTCAACCAAACCAGCCCGATGTGTTGTTGTAGGGTCAGTAAGGCCATCTTCTAGGCCCAGCACAAATGGGGATGGGAAGGAAGGAAGGAAGGAAGGAAGGAAGGAAGGAAGGAAGGAAGGAAGGAAGGAAGGAAGGAAGGAAGGAAATGGAGGGAGAAGAATGCGAGGGAAAGAAGGAGAATGGGAAGGAAGGAAGGAAGGAAGGAAGGAAGGAAGGAAATGGAGGGGAGAAGATGCGAGGGAAGGAAGGAAGGAAGGAAGGAAGGAAGGAAGGAAGGAAGGAAGCAAGGAAGGAAGCAAGGAAGCAAGGAAGGAAGGGACAATGAGAGGGAGGGAGGAAAGGAAGGAAGGAAGGAAGGGACAATGAGAGGGGGGAAGGAAGGAAGGAAGGAAGGAAGGAAGGAAGGGACAATGAGAGGGAGGGAGGAAAGGAAGGAAGGGACAATGAGGGGGAAGGAAGGAAGGAAAGAAGGAAGGAAGGAAAGAAGGAAGGAAGGAAGGAAGAAAATGGAGGGAGAAGAATGCGAGGGAAGGAAGGAGAATGGGAAGGAAGGAAGGAAGGAAGGAAGGAAGGAAGGAAGGAAGGAAGGAAGGAAGGGACAATGAGGGAGGGAGGAAAGGAAGGAAGGGACAATTAAAGGGAAGGAAGGATGGAAGGGAGGGAGGGGGGAGAGAGAGAGAGAGAGAGGAGACAGATTTTGTTTTTGCAATCAGGAAATCCATGGAATTGCCTAAATTTTACACTCCCAAACTTTGGGAGAAGGGTGGAAACCTGTTTGATGGAATATATTCGCGTATACAACTTGAGCAAACTAAAGTGATGAAACTAGTTTTCAGTGAATTGTTTGCAAAGGATGGATGGATGGATGGAGCTTCTTTGAGCTTTAAAAATAAAATTCTTTTTTTTTTTCTGGATAGGGATAGCTCCTGGTAAGATTTATTAAGCCTAGAGAACAGTTTGAATTATTGATTGTCTGAGGAGCAGTGCGGTTATTTCGTTTTAAAGTCAGTTGTTCCCTTAGGATTAACCTGATATTGTTCTGAATCTATAACAATGTTTGGAAATTGGTTGCCTGGGGGAAGAAAACATGTAAATTTTGATTGAGTGTAGAGAAGCTGAAGGATGGCTATTTTAACTATTGCACGTAATCCTACATCAATAGTCCAACGCAAGTTCCTGCCAGTCAGTTGTTGTTATTTGCGAATCTTAGATCATCATGGGTTATGGGGCCTTCAGTTGGCTGGCTGGGGAATTCTGGGAGTTGAAGTCCACAAGTCTTAAAGTTGCCACGTTTGGAAGTCTCCTGATCTAGCCAGCTGCTCTATTTTTAACCTGGCCTATAAGCTTCCTGTAAATGCATAGCTGATATTCTCTGATATTTTGCTACTGCAGCCAGGATGCTACTGTAGACCGTACACATTTGTGATTCCTTCTGTCATGTCAATTCCTGCTCTAGGAGGCAGGAACGGTGCCTTAGAGGGATGTGGGCTGGCAGGATCATAAATTCCATTGCTATCACATGATTTAAGCCCAACTGCTATCATCTTTCAACAGCCTGCCTCCATGATGAAGTATCCTTAGGAGAGAGGGAGGGAAAGGAGAGGAGAGAGAGAGAGAGAGAGAGAGAGAGAGAGAGAGAGAGAGAATCATCCTTATGGAAGATGACACAAAATGAAGCCTTTTTAATCTCTTGTCTCACTGAATGTCTAGAGTTTATTTTAATTGGCATGGTTTCTGCTGTCACAAGCAAACTGGCAAGAAGGTGCAGAGAAAGTCAGGTGGATTCCTCCAGACTGTCTTGAAAATAATGACGAGTCCTTTCTAACCAAACTGATCTGGAATGGATCTGATTCAATCAATGAGACATCTGCTAAGCGGGAAGAGGGAAGATAATATCCAGAAATGCCAGCGACGTTGTTTAGGAAGCATCAGCTCATCTCCTGTAACAGGAATTGAAGGGTTCAGTTTCATTTTTTTTTTTTTTGAAGGCAGCTTAGAGATCTTGTTTCTATAGTTACCTGAGGTTTAGAATAGAACTGATGAAGAAGACAACTGGAAGGCGAAAATGGATAATCGAAAACAGAACTGATGTTGTTACCTAGACAGGCAATGAAACATCTGCAGGAAAACAACCAAGCTTTGAAAAACCCACGAACCCGACACTTTGATCCAGAGCTACATATATTCCTTATATTATTCGTTCCTACTGGGCGGATTTCAACTCAATCCTGAGCCATGAATCTCAAAATCGCCAAGGCTGGGGAAATACTGGTATAGATTCTATATTCTCAATCTCAGCAACTGTGTGGACTACAACTCCCAGGATTCCTCAGCCAGCATGCGATTTGAAGTCCCAAGAGAAGAGAATATTTGTAGCTTGAATTGTGGAGTCCCTGGTGCTTTCCTTGCAGATGTTTCATGACCCAATTAGGGTAATGAAATGTCTGCAAGAAAACAACCAAGCTCAAAGAGCACAAAGGGCCTACAGTCCTCCTCCTCCTCCTCCTCCTCCTCCTCCTCCTCCTCCTCCTCTCCACAATCCCTTCTCCCTTCTAGCACTGATGATATTACCTAGTTTGGTAATGAAACATTTGCAAGAAAACCACCAAGCTCAGAGAGCACAAAGGGTCTACACTCCTTATCCTTATCCTCCTCCTCCTCCTCCTCTTCCTCCTCCTCCTCCTTCTCTCCACAAACCCTTCTCCCTTCTAGCACTGGTGATATTACCTAGTTTGGTAATGAAACATTTGCAAGAAAACCACCAAGCTCAGAGAGCACCAAACATCAGTATTGCCTCTCTTGTAGAGAAAAAATACCTGTGGGTTGGAGAAGAATCCTTCTCCAACCAGGCTTGGTTTGATGATGGTGGCAAAGACAAATATTTGTATCGGAGAAGCTTTTAAGAAAACGATGTATCCTTTCAGCTGCAAGGAAGAACTAGTCGTTCTAATACAAGCATCCCTTTCAGAGAGGTTTTCAGATGCTTCCGATTGAAGAGATTTAGAATCCATGCCGAAGCAGCTAATATATGCACAATTCACTCTCTGGACAGTTAATTTATTTGTAGCTGTCATCAGCCTTAATAAAAATAGACTGTCTGGGCTCAGATGGGCTTTTATGGGTTTGGGGTGGAAGAGGAGAAAACGTTGTGTGCCACAGGTAATATCAAGCAAACTGGCAACGGTTCAGCAGAACATCTAAGCTACTTGACCAATACAGCTTGTCCAGACTATAGGTTCAGAATAACAGAATAACAGAGTTAGAAGGGACCTTGGAGGTTTTCTAGTCCAACCCCCTGCTCAAGCAGGAGACCCTATACCATTTCAGACAAACAGTTGCCCAATCTCTTCTTAAAAACCTCCAGTGTTGGAGCACCCACAACTTCTGGAGGCAGGTTGTTCCACTGATTAATTGTTCTAACTGTTTGGAAGTTTCTCCTTAGTTCTAGGTTGCTTCTCTCCTTGATTAGTTTCCATCCATTGCTTCTTATCCTGACTTCAGGTGCTTTGGAGAATAGCTTGACTCCCTCTTCTTTGTGGCAATCCCTGAGATATTGGAAGACTGCTATCATGTCACCCCCTAGTTCTTCTTTTCACTAGACTAGACATGCCCAATTCCTGCAACCCTTTCTCATCCTGGGATGGAGAATGGTTGCACCAGGTTCATCCTGGGCTTAAGGTATTTAGACATATAATCCAACATAGCTAAGGAAGAATATTCATTACCACAAAGAAGAGGGAGTCAAGCTATTCTCCAAGGCGCCTGAGGGCAGGACAAGAAGTAATGGATGGAAACTAGTCAAGGAAAGAAGCAACCTGGAACTGAGGAGAAACTTCCTGACAGTTAGAACAATTAACCAGTGGAACAACCTGCCTCCAGAAGCGGTGAATGCTCCAACACTGGAAGTTTTTAAGAAGAGACTGGACAGCCATTTGTCTGAAATGGTATAGGGTTTCCTGCCTGAGCAGGGGGTTGGACTCGATGACCTCCAAGGTCCCTTCCAACTTTATTATTATTAAATTAAAACATACTAGGAAGAAGCCACTAAATATAAATTTCTCCCTGCCAAGTTGAAGGCACATGCTTTTCCTGTAGCCAACATGGTTTAATTCAAGGATCCTTTCTCCCACCTCTTCAGCTGTTTAATGGTGGGGTTTTTTTTGCCTTTTGCTTCTCAATTTGGAAGCTGGGTGACAATTGTTGACATAAGTGACATCTCTTCCTGGAGAAATGCAGCCTGTCAACGGAACTCCCAGAGGTGGTTTAAATCTGATTTCTATTTACATTAAGCAAGCCTTGTTCTACAGGTTACAGGAGAGATGTGGTAGAACATGATATAGAATTGACTCAAATACATGATGTTGAACTCATTCATATTCATATTTGGTTTGCAGCCAAGAGCTCACATTTCTGTTTTTCTGACAGCTAACTACTTCTGACACCAGTCTTTAAAAATATTAGTTTATAGGAAAGAAGTCGCTTTCCATTTTCCCCAGGTGATAGTACTCTTCCAACAGCCACATCAACTGAGAAACAAGGACAGTTGACTTGCATCTCAAAGATAACAGCCGATGCAAAGACAGTATTAGATGGACAATTATTCTGTATTTATCTGGAGGGCCTTCCAAATGTGTGGTCACTGAGGAGAATCCTACGTATTAAAGCTTGGACATCTGGAAGATGCCAGGCTGAGGAAGGTTCATGGTTAATCCAAATGCACTCTGGATACGCTAAAGGCCATCAAGATTCTTCCTTGTTCTTCAGATTACCTGGTGTGTTTGAGCTGATGAGCTGCAATTTTGGTCTGAGGGTATTAGTTACTTGTAACATGAGTAAGGATTGAGCAAGAGCCCCTTGGATGATGTGATGAAGAAGGCTCAAACATTATCTTACCTGATATGTCTTGAACATGGAGGCATACGCCCACTCTGGGTCACATGACCAGGTGGGAGGATCTTAGTATAAAGCAGTTAACAATTCTTGGAGCTGCTACCCTACTGAATCTCCCATAGGGCTGAACGGGGAGATTTGTCAACATTTTGTTTCTCAGCCTCGCCAAACTGGATCAACTGGAAAACTGGAGGTTTTCAAGAAAATATTGATCTGTCCTTTGTCCAGGATGGTGTAAAGACTCCTGCTTGGGCAAGGGGTTGAATTGGAAGAACTTCAAGGGGCTGGAGGGGACCTATGATTCCATGATGCTGTGTGCTCCATTAAGGCTTCCTTCATTCCCAATCCACCAAAGCTCAGACAAGGTAAAGCAAAAATAAGTCAACTTAGAGAAGCATCGCTGGGTGAAATTTCAGGACCCTGGACAGCATCCATAAAAGGACCAAGGAGAAGATGAAATCTTATGGATTTCTGCTTTATCTGAAGAAATCAGCAACGGCTGCATTTCTGCATTCCTACCAAGCTTTAGTATCCCCCTCCCATTTATTAACTAAACCACAGTGTGCTAGGTTTTGCACCAAACCAAACCCCCAAATGATGGCTTATGAGTTGCACTGCGAGATTGATACATCAAGGTGAACTGCCAGTCACACAATAGGCACTGCACAATATATGAACCCAGAGAGAGTATTAAAGTCCAACCTGGGGCAACATTGCTCCTTCCCGTAGAGCAGGCTGGCTGAGGAATTCTGGGAGTTGAAGTCCACAAGTCATAAAAGCGCCAGCTTTGAAGACCCCTGCTGTAGAGCAAGTGATGGGGATTTGATAAGAATAACCCTTCCAGGTCTTTTCAGTGGCTGGATCAATCTGAAGATTACTCTTATCACAGTGAGCAATAAAAAGCCCCCCACTGTCCGACATTATTTATTTTTTTTATCCAGGACTCGGTCACATATTGCTGAACTAAAAACTCCATTCCTTTACACATTCCTACTGACCTCCATACCTACCAAACTCAAAGGCTATTTTTTTTTCAATTCCAACAAAACATCCCATCAATTATTGGTCATCCCAGATGGAGTAGGTTTCTGAAACCACCCATATTTGACTCTCTTCATCTACTTTCACTGTAGAATTTTTTTATCGAAGACCCAAAAGAATCGAGATGTAAAACATGTGAGGAGCGAACAACAACAACAACAAAAAAAAACTACCAAATGCATACCCAAAAACATTGCCATTTGCTATTCAGGCTTTTTTTTTTTTAAAAAAAAAAAACATTTTAAAATCATTCATTAGTGTTTGGGACAGGCACTCCTGCCTCTGCATGGCAAATGAGCTGTAATAACTAAAATATGTGTAACCGTAATTGAGGCTCATCCTTGTGGCTCCGTGTGGCACCTCCAATTCATCAGTTCACATTTTTGCTCCTGTCAGTTTGAATTTGAACGTGATTCATCACCTCGGTCTTTGGAGGTGGAACAAATCCGCAAATGAGCTCCCCCCACTTAAAGCTTGGTCTCCGAGGCAAAGGGGAAAAGATTGTGAGTCAATGCACAATTTTATGGAAACTGGGGAGACAACATGGATGTGCTTAGTCTAATATTGGCATGGCTCCCTTCCAGGGAAGCGATGGCAGATTGAGGACAGCTTTGCTTTTTGCAGAACTGGTGACTGTGGCAGAAGTGTGAAGTGTGGAGAGTTAACACCAGCTTATAAGGCCTTGGTAAGGCCACACACTTGGAAAACTGCATTTAGTTTTGGTCGCCATGACATAAACAAGATGTTGAGACTCTGGAAAGAGTGCAGAGAAGAGCATCAAAGAAGATTAGAGGACTGGAGGCTAAAACATATGAAGAACGGTTGCAGGAATTGGGTGTGTCTAGTTTAAAGAAGGGAAGGACTAGGGGAGACATGATAGCAGTGTTCCAATATTTGAGGGGTTGCCACAAAGAAAAGGGGGTCTCTGACATGTTTTAGACCACTGCCAGCCAAAGTAAAGTCAGCTTTGACCAACTTTCAAACTGAGTTCACCCACTAATTTTCCTAATAACGTCTAGAAATGGCTTGTTAGCTGCTTTTTGGAATTAAGAACCTTCAAAATGTCAATCACGTGGATGATTCTCTTCCAGTCCTTAGCAAAAGAAATTTCGTGTAAGTTTATGAATATTTTTTTTAAAAGTACCCTGAAATAAACAGCCAAAGGATAAATTAGAACGTTAATTTTGGAAAGTTTTTAAAATGGAGGAAGGGGGCCAGAGGAATTGGAAATAAGATTTGAAAGTAATTATAAGAACTCTTCCAGTGGGTTGTTTACAACCCTATTAAAAATATATGAAGGTCTTGAATCTAAGTGTAAGAAATCTTCCCATGGGAAAATGCTGTGGATTAGAAGGGAAAAAAAACATCATAAGGGGAGACTTTGAAGGCTGGACACTAAAGGCAACCAGAAAGAGCTTAAGATTATAATTAAAAGAGAAGAGACCCATCAGAGCAGAATGGAAGGCAAGAATTGTAACTTCGGAAGAATTCAAGGCTATTTGGCAAGAATGCACTCAGAACTTTCTCTTAAGTTTGCCTGTTATTATAAAGTTGGCTTATTTGATTAAGGTTAAAATATACAGTAAGTGTTGCTATTTCTGGTGCCTTTCTGGTTTTTCAGTTGAGAGTGGCTTAAGAAGCTTTTTGTCTATCAACCTTGAGACTTTGTGCGTGTCGTGATGCCTCATGACTGTGTGGTTTATTCTTACCGTGGCATTCACTATCCAAACATTACTTTATTTTCCCTTTATTTTCTCTCGGTATGGGAAAGGGACCCAGAAAATTTTTTCGTTTCTTCTGAGACAGAAAAATTGCTAGACCATATGCTCCAGCCCTTATCTACAAAAGTTCCTAATTGTTAGCTGACCCAATAGTGATAATTTTCCAGCTGTTTTAGAGTGGGGAACCACTTCATAATAAAGCATTTTTTAGATTCCAGCCTCATTCCTGCCAAAGGCAGATAGAGTGTGTGATCCCTCTTGAATTAAGCGAACACTTCAATAAGAAAGAGATGGTTTCCAAAACTTAAATATCTGAAGAGATACTTCAGATTCACTCCGCAATCATGAATGGAGACTTTGAAACCTCTCTTTCAGGAGATTGAACCAAACGTCAGTAGATACTGCCTCCAGTTCAATATCCAGTCAAAGGCTATAAAATTAGGACTTTGACTTCAAATTCCTGCTTTGGCTTAGGCTGTTGATTGGCAAGGTTTGAGGGGGGCGGGGGTAGCAGGAAAAGGAATACATGAATAAAATACAAAGCTCTCCTATTGGAGAAGAGCAAGTAGAGCTGGAGGTGGAGTTAAGCAAGTCATCAGCCTAGACTCATTACATTGCCATAATCGGTCCATGTCCAGCCCATCTTGAGTTCCATTGACCCTTATCTGGTGCCAATTTAGTATTGAGTTGACTGGATTCTTGTGTAGAGGAATCTTCTAAACTGCATCTTAACCCATGGCTCAGATTCTTTGCACCTGACATCTCCCCCACTAAAAAAAAAAATAATAACTCTGCAAAAATCTATTTCCTCTTGATGTTTTCAAGGATCCATTGTCGCAGGACAATGTTTGACTCAGAGACAGCCCTGCAGCTTTCTTCCTAATTACCTGGCGTGGCAAATTATCATTGGGATAATGAGGATTATTTTTCCCCCTGATGTAAATTCTAGGCTTGCAGAATATTAACTTTGGCCTAATGAGAGTTTTTAAAAAGAAAATAAACGCCAAAACATGTTTCGTGATGATAGATGAGATAAAATAGCATTCTCTTTTTCTCTCTCTCTCTCTCCAAACCTCGATGCATAATCCCCAGATAATTGAGTGTGTGAATAAAATATATTGCTTTTTCTTTAGGTACATATCTCAGAAGCAAAATAAATTCCCCATTTCTATAGTTCTGATCCTGCCAAGCCACATAGAAGAGGGGGGTCATCCTATTCTCCAAAGCACCAGAAGGCAGGAGAAGAAGCAACGGATGGAAACTCATCAAGGAGAGAAGCAACCTGGAACTAAGGAGGAATTTCCTGACAATGATAACAATTAACCAGTGGAACAACTTGCTTCCAGAAGTTTTGAATGCTGAGTTTTTAAGAAGAGATTGGACAACCATTTGTCTGGAATGGTTTAGGGTTTCCTGCTTCAGCAGAGGGTTGGACTAGAAGACCTCTAAGATCCCTTCCAGCTCTGTTATTCTGTTAAGCCATGTAGACAACGAAATATCTCCAGCTGACAAGCTCAGCTTCTTTAACTGCTGAGCCACCATGCCCCTACTGACAGCATGATGGGTAATAAAGATGGCAGCTAATTCCAGCTGCTGGGACTGCTCTTTTGACCCGAGCACCATGCGACAGGGTGAGCTCCCGTTCCTCACCCCAGCTCCTGCCCATCTAGCAGTTCGAAAACACGCAAATGCAAGTAGATCAATAGGTATCACTTTGGTGGAAAGGTAACAGCGTTCCATGCGACCGGTTGAAAGAAAAATCTTCATCACGGTCCAGTCCAAGCTGGGAATAAACAAAATGGAGACTGCTTTAGAAAGAAGGTTGTAGTTTATTGAAGAGGAGAGCCAGACAGAAAGATGGCTCTGGAAAAACTGACCGCATGTAGTAGGGAGTGTTGGGTTTTTATACCTTCTGGGGCTTTTGAGGTTGTTTCCTGTTCCTGTTTGAGGCTTTGTATTTCCTGTGTCATGTACTTTGACCTGAGTCTCAGTGTGCCCTTTCGGTATTCTGATAGTGGGTATGTAGATTTGGGGGGGTATTTGTCTTCCTAATTTCATCAGCTTCTAGCTTCCTAGCTCCAACCTTCCTGAAAGGATTATCACATCTACATTTCTAAAAGCTGGTTTCTGCTGAGTTTTCTGGCTGGGGGGAGAGGGGCTGGGGCTGGTTTCTGGGGGCTGGTTTCTGACTTTTTTAAGATCTTCTCCATTATTCCTTTGGGGAAATATATTCTGCCTTTTTAATATTCCCCAAAATATTTCTTTCTCTGGATTCTCCCCACACGCCTTTGGCATATAGCAGCCCCATTGAAGAGAGTTTACCCAGAGATCCTTCAAACTGGAATCAGCTGTGTCCTCAAGGAAGATCAGACAACTCAAGAGGAAGGCAGGGAAAGATACTGTATATCTTTGGATGTTGAAGAATTGCTTTGAGCTATTCAAAGGGACAGTGCTTTGCTGTTTCACGTCGGCTGAAGGATGAGCCTCGGAGATTACAGTATGTAGCCTTTGAAATCAGAGATGAGAAAAATGTCAGCCAAAAGGTGCTAAATGGGTCAAATGATATTAAAGGACAGGGCATCAATCAAAGATCAGGGTGAGAGGAGACAAAAGGGAGCAGCATCAGCAAAATTAGTTTTTCTCTTTTTTTTTTTTTTTTTTAAAAAAACCTCTCTTTCTCTCCAAGAGATGATGATAAAATTTTCAGTGGATGAAGGAAACTAGTATCTTTGCTTGGGCTCTAAATGGCCATCTTTTCTTTCTTGCAGTTGATCCACAAGACAGTACAACTAAAGGGGAGGAGGGCAGGCAGGTGACTTGATTTAAAGCCTATCGGATACCCTAAATTATAACACGTAACCAAACAGAGGTAGTTCTCAACCTACGACTACAATTGAGCCAGTGGTGGGATTCAAATAGGTGAACAACCGGTTCTCTATGTGGATGCCGCTTCCAGAAGTCCATTCTGGGCCTGGGCAACAAAAAATTAGCTACCGGTTCTGCCGAACTGGTGCGAACCGGCTGAATCCCACCACTGAATTGAGCCCAAAATGTCTGTTGCTAAACAAGACAAATGTTAACTGAGTTTTGCCCGATTTTATGACCTCTCTTTCTGCAGTGGCTAAGTGAATCACGGCATTTGTGAAGCTAGTAACATGGTTGTGAAGTGAATCCAGCTTCCCCATTGACTTTGCTCATCCAAAGGTCGCAAAAGAGGGTCACATGACTCCAGGGACGCTGCAACCGTCATAAGTACATGCCAGTTGCCAAATGTCCGAATTTTGATCACGTGACCCCGGGGAGGCTGCAGCGGTCGTAAGTGTGAAAAACGGTACTAAGTCGCTTTTTCCAGTGACGTTGTAACTTCGAACGGTCACTGAACAAACCGTTGTAAGTTAAGGACTACCTGTGGGTTTCAGGCATGACGTTGGACAAAGAAGGGCAAAAAAAAAAAAAAAAAACCACATGAGTCTTGACAGGTGAAAAGATCACCCCAGAGGGATGATGGCCCATTTCGAGTTCAAACAGAAGCATCCGTTGTCTGGAGTTTGTAACGAGTCCAAATATTCCGTCTACAATAAGCTAATGAAAACGTCTCCCTTGCTGAGGCCCATTTGTCATAAAATCCTAATGCAAATCCTAAAATTCTGAGCTTATTTTGGGGGGTTACGTGGAGGGCACAGATCCGTCAGTGTCATATCTTTATTGCTTTTTCTATCGGACCCTGCCATTAGCGCGTTCGATTTTAATAAAGCGAAAATAAGATCTCCGTTTCCCTTAGATAAGTCTCCCTCTCCACTGCCCTCGGAGGAAGGTATTAAAAGTTAATGCGGCCGCCCGCCCACAATTTTTGCATATCGGAAGGTTTTTGAGTGCCACCGCAGAAGAAGAGAACGCACCACACGTGGCTGGGTTCACCCGTTCCCTGGTAACAAGGAAAGGGACGCAAAGTCTTTTTTTTTGTTCAGAGATAAAAGCTTTTATGGAACCCACCCACCCTCTGCTCATCTCCCTTCCTGCTTAAGTCGAAGGGAAAAAAGTCTAATTGTAGAGGCACTGAAGCTGGGTGCCGGGCGAGAGCTCACCCAGGTCCTTTGGCTGTTGTGTGTAGACTCGTCCATGTTTAATTAAACGTTTCCCTAGAGCAGAGTTAAATAAGACATTTTCTCTTTTGCTTTGAAGTGTTAAGAAGCCAAGGCCTGTACGGTTTGGGCGAGAACCAGTTTGAGAGTGAGTTTTCTTTGCTCTTTTTCAACCTCTTCCTCCTCCTCCTCCTCCTCCTCCTCCTCCTCCTCCTCTTCCTCCTCCTCTTCTTCTTCTTCTTCTTCTTCTTCTTCTTCTTCTTCTTCTTCTTCTTCTTCTTCTTCTTCTTCTTCTTCTTCTTCTTCTTCTTCTTCTGCTCCTCCTCCTCTTCTCCTTCTTCTTCTTCTTCTTCTTCTGCTCCTCCTCCTCCTCTTCTTCTTCTTCTTCTTCTTCTTCTTCTTCTCCTCCTCCTCCTCCTCTTCTTCCTCCTCTTCTTCTTCTGCTCCTCCTCCTCCTCCTCTTCTTCTTCTTCTTCTTCTTCTTTCTTCTTTTTCTCTTCTTTCTTCTTCTTCTTCTTCTTCTCTTCTTCTCCTTCCTCCTCCTCCTTCTCCTCCTCTCTCCTCCTCCTTCTCCTCTCTTCTTCTTCTCTCTCCTCCTCTCCTCCTCCTCTTCCTCTTCTTCTTCTTCTTCTTCTTCTTCTTCTTCTTCTTCTTCTTCTTCTTCTTCTTCTTCTTCTTCTTCTTCCTCCTCCTCCTCCTTCTCCTCCTCTTCTTCTTCTTCTCCTCCTCCTCCTCCTCCTCCTCCTCCTTCCTCCCTTTTCCCACTGACAGACAAAATAGAAAGTTTATTTTGGTCCTTGATCAATAAAAGTGCAGTCAACCAATCGAACAACACAAAACTATTCTCTAGAATTATTAGCAACCATTTGGGACTGAAGCTTACGCATAACAGAGTAACATTTTGCTGCTTTTAGAGAAAGAAATTTATCTTGATTATTGAAAGAGAGGCTGCAAATAAAAGCCATCAGAGTGCCAGAGTGGAAATTGAAATAAAAGAGGGGCAATCAACTGGTGGTGAAGGTCCCTGTAGAATTGGTAATGTAACAGGTGGAGGCATTTAATCCAGGCATTAGATCCAACCTAGAATTAAGGAGAAATTTCCAGACAGTGAGAACAATTAACCAGTGGAAAGGCTTCCCTCCAGAAGTGGTGGGTGCTCCATCACTGGAGGCTTTTAAGAAGAGACTGGACAGCCACTTGTCTCAAATGGTATAGGATCTCCTGCTTGAGCAGGGGGTTGGACTAGATGACCTCCAAGGTCCCTTCACGGCTTATTACAGGTTGTCCTTGACTTACAACAACAATTGAGCCCAAAATTTCTGTTGCTAAGTGAGACAGTTGTTAAGTGAGTTTTGCCCCATTTTACGACCTTGCTTGCCCCAGTTAAGGGAATCTTTGCAGCTGTTAAGTTAGTAATATGGTTGTTAAGTGAATCTGGCTTCCCCATTGACTTTGCTTGTCAGAAGATCACAAAAGGAGATGATAAGATTAAGGTTAAGGTTAAGGTTAAGGTTAAGGTTAAGGTTAAGGTTAAGGTTAAGGTTAAGGTTAAGGTTAAGGTTAAGGTTAAGATGACACTGCAACTGTCATAAATATGAGTCAGTTGCCAAGTGTCTGAATTTTGATCATGTGACCCTGGGAATGCGGCAATGGTCCTAAGGCTGAAAAATGGCCCTAAGCCACTTTTTTCAGTGCCATTGTAACTTCCACCGGTCACCAAACAAACTGTTGTAAGTCAAGGACTACCTATATCCTTTGATCAATGTTTCTAGGATACCCATATCCCAAGGATTGTATCGGGATTCGTACAGGGTTTATCTTCTCGGACAGCTGTAAGGAGAACATGTAAGGGGTTTGGTGAAGGGAGTGGCTAGGGAATTTTAATCAACCCACTAAACCACAGTTACGTGTGTGTGTGAGAGAGAGAGAGAGAGCAAGAGAGAGAGAGAGCCGGACAGCACGGTTTTTAACTTTGGATGTTTCAGATTTTACGCAACTGTAAGCTGCCCAGAGGTAAGATGGGCAGCCAATAAATTTTACAAATAAATAAATGACGCTTCTGGTGCATCTTCACACTACTTTGCCCAGTTTGGAAGGCGACGTTTATTAGCCATCCTGAGCAATTTGTTGTTGTTAGTTGCGCAGTCGTGTCCGACCCATCGCGACCCCACAGACAACGTTCCTCCAGGCCTTCCTGTCCTCTACCATCTTCTGGAGTCCATTTAAGCTCACGCCTACTGCTTCAGTGACTCCATCCAGCCACCCCATTCTCTGCCGTCCCCTTCTTCTATTGCCCTCAATCTTTCCCAGCATTAGGCTCTTCTCCAGTGAGTCCTTCCTTCTCATTAGGTGGCCAAAGTATTTGAAATTAACCCGCCGCAAATTCATTGGAAGTTGTCATCTCTCCATTTGCCTCGTCAGGATTTCTGACTGTGGGCTCTCTGCAGGCGTTAGGGGTGGGGTGGGGGACTTGGGGAGGGAGTGCAGTGGCCATTATTCCCTTGTCAAAAAACTTTCCAAGCAAGCACACCACAAGGGAGAAAAAAGGGCTTTCCTATTTTGATGACTTCCACGTTCATTTCCATCAGCCTCTCTCTCATTTCCTGCCTGGAAGATCTCTTTGATTATTCTGCCCTTCTCTTCCTTCCCCTCCCCCCCCAAAAAAAATAGAGAAGAGCATCAGCTGGGGAGCGACCAAAACACAGCGCAGCTCCGCGTCCCCCTAAATATTCGGTTCCCTTTATCATTTTGTCATGTTTTTCAACCTGATAATGAGGCATTCAATGTCATCATAATTGTTTGGTCTGGCTGCAGCGAAGCTCTTGAAGATCTGTCAGCCGGGAAGGATGGCGACAATAAAAATACAGAAATAAAAGCAGAGGATCAAAGGAAAACAGTGGTTCCTGATTTTATTTATTTATTTATTTTTTAAAAAAATTTTTTTTAAGGGCAAACAAATCTCTGCAGACTCAGGCATTCAGGCTGTGCCCATGCTGGCATTGAGCAACGGATCCACTTATTCATCCAATGAATGCAATTAACATTCTGTAAGAGCTCAGGGTGTTTTTAGGAATGCTGCTAATTTGTTATTTCCAAGGTAAAGTGGAGGAGAGGATCCTGCAGTTGGTCTCTGTGGATCTTTATGGATTTCTGCAGATCCAAAACTGAGTCAAGGTGTTGGTTTTCAAAAGTCCTAGGTTTAAAGAGTTGCCTTAGGGCAGGGGTGGGCAACCTGGGCTCTTTTATGACTCGTGGACTTCAACTCCCAGAATTCCTGAGCCAGCATGGGGGAACTATGGCTCCCTTGATGACTTATGGACTTCAACTCCCAGAATTCCTGAGCCAGCCATGCTGAGGAGAAAGGGAGAGGTTTCCATGCTGAGCCATGCGGGCTCAGGAATTCTGGGAGTTGGTCCACGAGTCATAAAAGAGCCAAGGTTGCCTACCCCTGGCCTAGGGCCTCCAGGAATGAAGGCTGTTTTTTGAGGTTGTATTGACATGTGGAAGGAATAAATTATAATCTTCCAGACTGGTCCAATGCGGATTGGCAGATGTGAATGGCGCAAAGAGCCATGGAAAGACACACGCTCGGCACCACGAGATAGGAGAGAAAGACCTACACATGGATTAGAGAACAAACGAAAGGATACAATAGCAAACGTCACTTAACGACGGTCTCGCTTAGCAACAGAAATTTTGGGCTCAATTGTGATCGTAAGTCGAGGACATCTGTAATGACAGAAACAACATCTGGATTGCATTCCACTCTCCAAGGTGGTGAAGGCAGTTGGGCTTCAGCACCTTGGAGAGCAGAATTGCAATCTTGATGGGTCAAGGTCGGGGTCTTCAAACTTGGCCCTTTGATGACTTGTGGACTTCAACTCCCAGAATTCCTCAGCCAGGCACGTTGGCTGTAGAATTCTGGGAGCTGAAGTCCACAAGTCATCAAAGGGTCAAGTTTGAAGACCCCTGGTCAAGATGGGGAAGACTCAGTTCTTCTTTACTGTTCCAGGGGATCCTGAGTTCGATCTTAAACTGGCATTTTGGGAGGTGCAGAAATATCCAGCCTGGCTTCTGTATATCTCAAAAGACCTGAGGACATTTTGAAGAGTAAGATGTCAGCAGTGGATTTTGCCTCCAAGGAAGACTTGCCAGCCCACCTGGTGGAAGCCGCAGATTGTCCTTCTGTAGGCTACGTGAGGTCTTGTGGCTTGCGTTGATAAATCATTGGTGCAGTGGTGGGATTCAAATAGGTGAACAACCGGTTCTCTGTGTGGATGCCACTTCTGGAAGTCCATCCTGGGCCTGGGCAACAAAAAAATTAGTTACTGGTTCTGCCGAGGTGGTGCGAACCGGCTGAATCTCACCACTGCATTGGTGGTGGCTGAATGAAAGAAATAGGGTTTAGAGCCATAAAGCTGGAAAAACCAAATTTCCTCGTTAGATCAGCAGCTGACATTATGATTTTTTTATGTTCTTTTTTTTTTTTAAGTAAATTCTTGAATGATCTTATGCTCTGTTAAGAAAAGGAAAGCAGTAGAGATTAGGTGCTATCTATTGGGAGTTAGCGACCTCTTCCTCCTCCTCCTCCTCCTCTGTCTCTCTGTGTCTATCTCTCTGTCTCTGTCTCTCTCTGTGTCTCTCTCTCTCTCTCTCTCTCTGTCTCTCTCTCTGTTTCTATGTTTCTGTCTCTCTGTCTGTTTGTCTGTCTGTCTCTGTCTGTCTCGCTATCTCTGTCTCTGTGTCTCTGTCTGTCTGTCTGTCTGTCTGTCTCTCTCTCTCTCTCTCTCTCTGCCACCATGTTTTATCCGCTAAAATTCTAACCTGGCTCAATTACACGAGTGTTTTATGACACATGAGATAATAATGGAAAAGGACCAACTCTGCTCCTTTAGGGTCTGGCAAAACGACAATGACAAAACAGACAGGAATTATATTATTTGGTCAGTTAATTAGTGAGTTGAGTAATTGCTTGGCACTGAACTCTCCAGAGAGTTATATCGGGCCCGTAGCGTATGCCACAGATTCACTCTCCTTAATGAATGGAAGGAAACTTGTTTTATTGTTCAGGAGCTGTTATTCTTAATGGATTTGAGAGACAGGCTAGAAATATGCTATTGCCGGGGTAGGATTGATGCTGAACAGCTGGCAATGCCAAGGGTCTGGGAGAAGATTTAATTTGGAATCCCGTTAGGGACGCGCCCTTGTGCTTTTAACCATATTAGCAAATGGATGACTTACATTCTGATGAGCAAAGCTATGGATGCATGTGATCAGATCAACGGCAAAGTACCGTCAACTCAACATATTAGAGTCATGAACTGAATAGTAAACCAGGGATTATTGATCAGTATGAAATATAATTTAGATTTCTCTCTCTCTCTCTCTCTCTCTCTCTCTCTCTCTCTCTCTCTCTCTCTCTCAAAACAGGACAGAACGGAATAGAATTCAGGTAGTGCTCGACTTGCGACAGTTGGTTTGGTGACCGTTCAAAGTTACAACGGGACTGAAAAATGTAACTCATGACTGTTTTTCTCCCTTACGACCGTTGCAGCCTCCTTGCGATCACGTGATCAAAATTCTGACGCTTGCCAACTGACTCGTATTTATGACGGTTGCTGTGTCCCAAGGTCACGGGATCCCCTTTTGTGAACGTCCCGACAAGCAAAGTCAATGGAGGGGGGAAAGCCAGATTCACTTAACAGCCGTGTTACCAACTTACCAACTGCAGCGATTCACTTAACAACGGTGGCAAGAAAGGTGGTAAAATGGGACAAAATTCACTTAATTCACTTAAGAACAGAAATGTTGGGCGTAGTTGTGATTGTAAGAGGAGGATTATCTGTACCAGAGTTGGAAGGGACCTTAGAGGTCTTCTAGTCCAACCCCCTGGTCAAGCAGGAAACCTACCATTTCAGACAAGGGGGTTGTCCAATCTCTTCTTTAAAACTTCCAATGTTTCTAGAGGCATTGCATTTTTATTTATTTATTTATTTTTTGCTTGGGTTTGGCTCTTTTTTTAAGATGAAAGATTGTCTTGTTTAATTGCCTTTCGGGGTAGGCAAAGGACATGCAAGACAAAATATTGTTATTGTTGACTACGCACGTGCACACAAAATCACAGGAAAAGAGTTTGTGTCTCGGCTTGATGGACTTCATAAAAACCATCCTTTGCTCGCTTACCGGAAGCCCAAATTCAGAGTTTAAAATGAGCAGAGGGGGAGGCTGGCACGAAGCTCAAATGTTTCCATAGCAACTGCAGTCATAAGAGATCCGAAAGACAAAACTCGAACAGAGAGAGTAGGGAGGGGGGGGTTATAATATAATTACGAAACAAGTGTTTTATGCTTTCATGTTTTATGCTTTTATTTATACAGAAACAATGTCTTTGGCGCGCCGCTCATTGTCAAACAAAGAAAAGAAAGTATTGTCAACAAATTTGGTACAAACTCGATAGCCATTTTTATATTTTTCTTTTCTTTTCTTTTCTTTTTTTCCTGCAAACTTTGTACACTTTCGTTTGCAAGCCTTTACAAATGCAGGCAGGAGGGTAGTTAACCGGTGCTTTTTATTGATCTTTCAATAGGCGTGCTTCTGATCGTATGCCTTGTTAACTGTCTGGAATTGTTTGATTAAGATGAACCAGCCACCTAAGATTTGCAGAATGAGTGAATGGATGAATGAACAAACAAATAAACAAGGAGCAACAGATTAGGCCAAACGCCTAATCAAAAACACTTTTAAATGCCATTCAAAATTGTTTGTATGGTTGTTTTCCAGGCTGCCCAAAGCTCCATTGCGTAAGATGGGCGGCCTTATAAATATGATTAATTAACAAATGGGAACCAAAAAGCTTAATATTTCTTCCTATACTGATCCTATACTATCTTCTTAATAATTGTGGGCTGGAGAGAGAGAGAGAGAGAGAGAGAATTAAAACTTGGAGGATCAAAGGGAAAACTTCGGGGATTAGCTGAAGGCGATTCTATTCCCAACAGCCATAAAACTCCAGGGATATGACAAGGCTGTGGGACAATTAAAGGTTTTTCTGGTACCTAATTTAGCGTGTGCGGCCAGAAGCTCAAAATTACATATAATATGGCCTTTATCTGAACAAAAGAGCCCAAGTGAGAACTACGTAAGTGGTTATCATATCTGATTGGGGTAAATTGCCGGGGTGACACGGAACTATGATCTGCGTTTTCTTTTCATTGTGCCTTTTATTCCATTTTGTAGCACACACAGCCTTTTATTGTTCTATATTTCATAGTATTCAGAAATGGCCCAATAGGTAACAGCTATTTTGGTTAATTGCACAGTCAGCCAGATGTTGAGACCTTATTTAGTATTTTGATCCACCTTTTGAGTCCTTCTCAAGGTATTATTATTATTACTACTACTACTACTACTACTATTATTATTATCCTGGTGGTTTTCATTCTGCTTGTCCCAAAAGAAAGCGGTTTAGTACAATATTTAAACCATGGCTTTTCACAGGTTGCTTTCTTTCTAAGTCCCTAGTGCCTAGGAGAATGCAGAGAACACAATTCAGCAACCTCAGGAGGGGAAGAGTTCAGACGTAGCTCAAAGAAACCACATTTCCTTGTTTGACCTACACAGATGACACTCCGGGGCTGTGCTGGTGAATTTCATTGCGCATCCTCCTGCTTGAAATAGTTAGCTGGCCAGATAGCCAAGGGAGGAAGAGAAGGCAGGATTGAAAGGGGGAAAGGGTGTGTGTGTGAAAATAAAGAGTTGGGGAAAATCTCAAATACGGAAAGACAGAGCAACTCCATATTCACATTATTCCGCAAATCTTCCTTCCTTGAACTTGAAAGAATTAGAACATGGAATAACAGGACTGGAAGGGACCTTGGAGGTCTTCTAGTCCAACTCCCTGCTCAAGCAGGAAGCCCTATACCATTTCACACAAATGGCTGTCCTGTCTCTTCTTAAAAGCCTCCAGGGATGGAGCACCTACAACGTCTGGAGGCAAGTCGTTCCACTGGTTTAATTTTTCCCACTGTCGGGAAATTTCTCTTTACTTTTGGGTTGGATCACTCTTTCATGAGTTTCCATCCATTACCTCTCGTCCTTTAGAGAATAGGTCAACCTCCTCTTCTCTGTGACAGCCCCTCAAGTACTGGAAGACTGCTAACATGTCACCCCTAGTCCTTCTTTTCGTTAAACTAGACATACGCAATTCCGACAACTGTTCTTCGTATATTTTATCCTCCAGATCCCAAGTCTTCTTTGTTGCTCTTCTCTGCACTTTTTGTAGAGTCTCAACATCTTTTTTTGTATCATGGGTACCAGAAGAGGAGGCAGTATTTCAAGTGTGGCCTCACCAATGCGGTATAAAGCTGCAGTGATTCAACCAATTCTATTTATTTCAACTAGGCGATGAGGTAGAATTTATCCTGCTCTCCTGCTCTTCCCCAAAACAGCCTTTTTCTTTTTTTCCTTTTTTCCAAAGCAGGTGGGAAAACAATTCAGCAGAGGACAAAAGGCACCAAAAAAAAAAAAAGCATACGAGGCTAAATGGAAATTTATTCCTAAGTCAACATTGTGCTTTGGCAGGCTTTGAAGATGCAAAGCGGCGTTAGATGCAGAGTCTTGAGTGCCAATATTTGCAAATGGCCTAAGCCTACAATCGTTCCATCAAGAAGCAGCTTTTAAGTGCGAGGCCAGTCCACTAAATGCAAGGAATTTTATATCCATCTATAGCTGTATGTTTGTTCCATAAGTATATATATTTTTGATAGGCCTAGAATAGGACTGATTCCAGAATTTACCAGATTCTGGGCAAAAGTAACTCTTTCAAAGGAAATTAGGCTTGCACTGTTTTGTCAACATGTCACAGACCTCAAAGGCCCAGTGACATCAAGTATAACAGGAAATTCTAGGACTTGAAGTCCACATGCCTGGGAATTATGGGACTTGAAGTCTACAAGTGTTGAAAGCCCCAGAGATTGAGAATCACTGCTTTAAAGCAAAGATAGCACCTTTATAATGAAGGTGTGAGTGGGTAGGGCATATTGTTATAGTAGTCCTCAGCTTATGACCACAGTTGGGGGCAGAATTTCCCTTGCGAAATTTTAACAGCAGAGGTGGTTCACTTGGGAACTAACACAGCAGTATGGGTTGGTCATCACTCAAGAAGCCCATAAAGCCATTAATCACTGCTGCCCTAAATATAATAATGCTATAAATACAATCTGCAACTCTTTTCCGTTTTTGAAAACTTTTATTAAGTTTATCAGGATATAAAACACAAAAGAAAATGAAAATAGTGGGAAAATGGGGAAGGAAAAAGGAAGGGGAAAAAAGTGCAGGGTAAATGGAGGGGGTAAGAAATAAAAGGATTGACTTCCAGGTCTTTTTAGCAAATAATAAACATAATAAACATAAACATAATAAACATAATAAACATAAACATAAAAAACATAAACATAAACATAAACATAATAAACATAATAAACATAAAAAACAAACATAAACATAAACATAATAAACATAATAAACATAATAATAATAATAGTAATAGTAATAGTAATAGTAATAATAATAATAATAATAATAATAATAATAATAATAATAATAATAATAATAATAATAATAATAATAATAATAATAATAATAATAATAATAATAATAATAATAATAATAATAATAATAAAAGTTAAATTGCTCTGGGACTTTAGAATTCAAACAGACAAGCACCTGCCACATAACACCCCAGACTTAACAATTGTCGATAAGAAAGACAAAAAAGTCTGGATAGTGGATGTGGCAGTACCTGGACACAGCAGAATAGAAGAGAAAGAACTGGAGAAGATAACAAAATACAAAGACCTACAAATAGAAATAGAACGACTGTGGCAAAAGCAAGCAAGGGTAGTACCAATAGTAATAGGCGCCTTGGGTGCAATCCGAAAACAACTAGAGCACCAATTGAACACCATTGGCATTGACAAATTCACCATCAGTCAATTGCAAACAGCTTCCATCCTGCGACGAGATCTGTAACAGCATCAATTTGAACATCCACATCTGCCTATCCCAGGTCCTTGGTAAGGACTCGATAGGTAGACAAAAATGCCAAACCCTGTCTGAACATCTGGCTGACTGTGCGATGATCAATAATAACAATAGTAACAATAATAATAAAAATAAGAGCAAGCAACTACATTTCATTTTTAATGTGTGCCATTGTGCCCACAGTAAAAAATGACAATAAAGGTTCTCTATCTATCTGTCTGTCTGTGTCTCTGTCTGTCTGTCTCAATCTATCTCTATGTCTATCATATCTGTCTATCTATATCTATCTATCCATCCATCATCTATCTATCTATCTATCTATCTATCTATCTATCTATCCATATCTATCCATCTATCTATCTATCTATCTATCTATCTATCTATCTATCTACCTATCTCTATCCATCCATCCATCATCCATCTCATATCTATCTGTCTGTCTATCTCAATCTATCTCTATATCTCTATGTCTATCATATTTGTCTATCTATATCTATCTATCCATCCATCATCTCTCTATATATATATATCCATCATCCATTTATCATCTCTATCTATCTATCTCTATATCTGTCTATCTATCTATATCTCTCTGTCTATATCTGTCTGTCTGTCTATATCTATCTATCCATCTATCCATCCATGTCTGTCTGTCTGTCTGTCTGTCTGTCTGTCTGTCTGTCTGTCTATCTATCTATCTATCTATCTATCTATCTATCTATCTATCTATCTATCTATCTATCTATCTATCTATCTATCTATCTATCTATCTATCTCTGTCTGTCATACAATCTGCAATTCTTAATCTGATTGCAAAGCAAGAAGTCCTTTGATGCTCCTCCTCCTCCTCCCCCTCCCTTCACTGAAACCCCGCCCCCTTCCTTTCCTCGCTCCTCCTGGGACTTCCCATTCGGGATCGCACTTTCGCCGCCACTAACCGCGGCGTACTTTTTTTAACCCTAAATTAATTCCCATCTTCGTCCCTATAAGAAAACCCACCCCCTTTGCCTCGCCCTTCCTCAAACGCTCGGCGCGCCGTTCGGACTTTTTTTTGTTTTTGTTTTTTTTCCCCAAACCGCCTCAGCTCGTGACGAATCGGCCGAGGTGGTCTTTCGAGCCCGCGGTCCGCGGAAACACTTCCGGGCGTTCCCCCTGCCTCGGACCGGAAGTGGGCGTCGTCCGCCATTTTCTCGCGGCCGATGGCGGCGTCAGGGAGGCCGCAGCGGCGACTGCCGGGCGCGGGGTCGCGCTGAGGCGCCTCCTCCTCCTCCTCCTCCTCCGGCTCTCCAGCGGCGACTTCTTCGGGCCATGTTCGCCGGGCGGCCGAGCGGGGCGGAGGCCGCGGCGGCGGCGGCGCCTGCCGGGCGGACGCTGGGCTCCGTGGGACCTCTCCCGTCAGCGGCGGCCTCAGCCGGCGGCCCGAGCGGCGGCGAAGGCGGGAGCGGCGGCGGCGGCGGCGGCGGCGGCGTCGTGGGAGGCCGCGTGGAGCTGCTGGTCTTCGGCTACGCCTGCAAGCTGTTCCGCGACGACGAGAAGGCGCTGAAGCAGGAGCAAGGCCGCCAGCTGATCCCCTGGATGGGCGACGCCTCCATCATGATTGATAGGTCGGTGCCCAGCAACCCCCCGCCCGACTGTCGCTGCTGTCGTTGTGCTGCTGCTGCTTCTCCTCCTCCTCCTCCTCCTCCTTCTTCTGACGGTCCTCGCCCTCCTTGTGGCCCGGGTGGGGGTGGGGGGAGGGTGGAAAGGTGAGGGGGGGTCTGCCGGTGATCCTCTGCCAAGCAGGAGGCGGGAGGGCAGGGCCCAGGCGAGGAAAGGCGGCCCTCTGGTCCCTGCCGCCTCCTCCTCCTCCTCCTCCTCCTCCTCCTGCCAGGGCTGGACTATCTCTGTCTGGTTTCCCTGGCTGCTTTCACAAGACTGGATTACAGCTCCCATCTTTGTCTAGCAGCTCTGGCTGATTTCAGACAGGCTGGACTACATCTCCCATCCCCATCTGTCTTCCCTAGCTGATTTCAGACAGGCTGGACTACAGGCCCCATCCCCATCTGTCTTCCTTAGCTGATTTCAGACAGGCTGGACTACACCTCCCATCTGTTCCTGGCGGATTTCTCTGGCTGGACTATGACTCCCATCCCCATCTGTCTTCCCTGGCTGATTTCAGACAGGCTGGACTACAACCTCCATCTTTCTTCCCTGGCTGATTTCAGACAGGCTGGACTACATCTCACATCTCCATCTGTTCTTCCCTGGCTGATTTCAGACAGGCTG
The DNA here is from genome assembly GCA_023970755.1 of Azemiops feae. Lineage (NCBI taxonomy): Eukaryota > Metazoa > Chordata > Lepidosauria > Squamata > Viperidae > Azemiops > Azemiops feae. The sequence continues at coordinate 38,337 of JALGBA010002109.1, forward strand.
GACTACATCTCCCATCTCCATCTGTCTTTCCTGCCTGATTTCAGACAGGCTGGGCTACATCTCCCCCATCTGTTCTTCCCTGGCTGATTTCAGACAGGCTGGACTACAACCTCCATCTCCATCTTTCTTCCCTGGCTGATTTCAGACAGGCTGGAGTACATCGCCCATCCCTGCCCTTTGCTGTTTTTGTGGATATGCTGGACTACAATCCCCATCCAGCATCCCTGGCAGCTTTTGGATGCCCTACTATGCTAAATGAGTACTTCCATATAAATCTCATAATCTATAGGTGTAACATATTAAATACCTGTAATGGCCTGAAGTAGAACTCCTATCATCCGTTTCCACCTCCCTGGTGACCTCGGCATGTCGGACTACAACTCCCATGGGCCCATCTTGTCCAGGTTGAAGATGGCTGTCTAGGCCCCATAATTCCAATACGGTGTTTTGAATTTTGTTGTTTCCATTCAGCTGTTAGTCTTATTGTAGAGGGAATTCCCAAGATTACCAGTAAAAAATTTTTTTTGCGTATTAGGTTCTTGCAACCACATAATATTGGACACTGTTTGTTTTTGAATAAACAATCTAATTAATATAATTCCAGCTGTTGGAAAAGCTGTACTGCAAGTTACTGCACGGTTCTTGGTGAATAACAAAACTTGCCATCACTTGGTTGTAATACCAGGGCATAAATACAATATACTGTAACTTTAAAAAAACCTATTAGTGGAAGTGCTAAGTCACCTTTCAACATTTTTTTTTTTAATCTGCAGACACAGCTTCTGAGTAGCTTTTTGAAATCACGTATTGGACTATGCTTACCTATGACAGTTTGTTTATGACAGATGCCAGGGTAGAGAGGTCCTCCCCAAAAAAGGCTTGTTTTTTGGGTGTACTTATAGAAAATTAGATTTGATAATAGCAGCCTTCCAAAGAACCAACATTATTTTTAAAAGGTGTGGTTTCAATACTGAGACCACTCACTAAAACAAATCCTTCACATATTTGACTGAATGGTTTAAACCATGGAATCTTATCTACCTTTAAAGTGATGCTGGTTTAGTTTTTGATGGAAGAGACCAGCATGGCTTCTCTTAGGTTGGGTGTATATGGCTCCTATAATAGCTATAAAAAAAAAGATTAAGAGCTTCCCTTGAATTCTGCTTGTTGAGCTGCTCAAGCCACAGTACATCTTTAAAAAAAAAACCTACAAAATTTGTAAAGTTTCCTTTAGATTCCAGGAAAGCCAGCTTTGGAAATCTAGAAAGCTACAAGGTTTATCTAATCTAGATAAATCTAGATGTCCCTCCTCACCTCCCCATATTCTCTTCCTCCTTGGCAGAGGATTGCTGTGTTGTTCATATCCCCTCCACCTTGAAGGAGTGGATCCTGTATAAACTGAGGTTGGAGTACCCTCTTTTCAAACCAAAGTCTTTAATGACTCCTGTTATGAATGGAAGGAAGTCTATCTGTGTCTCTGAATGTTTATCCTAGCAAAAACATACTCTCTAGGGTAGTAAATTAATCCTAAAATCTGTTATGTGGTGTGACTTTTTTGTCTAGGCCATTTTTTCTCTGCCTGAATTTCCAATAAGTGATTTAATGGCTTGTACAAGTGAATCTTGCATTCTCATCCTTTCCTACTACAATTCATTGATAAGTCTTTGCCTTGTTGTGTTTATTTTCCTCTTCAGAGTAGTAGTATAGTAGCAATCTTTGTAATGGTCCTGTAGAGAAGGTTAAACTGAGGTTTAGTGACTGTTTTAAAATTCTCCAGGGAGTTTCTTGTTTGACAGAGTAGAATCTTTGTTTCCGAATTCCTAATGCTCTAATTCACTTAGTGCAGTAATGCTGCTTTTAGCGTGATGGAAGTTGTGGCGTGTATTGGCTACACTTGTATGGCTTCTGGCAAAAAAACCCCTTGGTTTTCATTGATTTGTAGATAGATGTTCCAGCTGTTTAGTTTAATAGTATTAGTAGCTTCGTGGAAATGCATTTTATTACCACAAAATGGTACAGGATTTAGATAATGGTTCCTGTGATGCTGTTATGCTTGGGGACTCCTGCTATTTAAAGCCAAAACTGACAGGTGATTCTTTGGTTGTAATTTCACTGTTTTGGAAGATCAAAGTGTTTCTATTGGCATTTTGGCGGGAAAAAATGGATAGCCAAAGGGACTGAAATGGCATTGTTGTTAGCACAATTCCCCTAGCGTAGTGCAAAGAGAGTCTGAAGGCTTTGGTTTGAAAAGAGTAGAGTGTGGCATATTGTAAGAGCTTGCTGCTTCCATTTTTGCTTTACACAAGCGTTGTAAGTTTACAAGATCCCAATTCCCAACCCAAACCCTACTGGGAACTACAAAACTCACTACTAATGATTTTTGGCAAAACCTTAACATGAATTTTCTTTAAAAATTCAGAACAAAAATGTACTGTTGGTAGCACACGGCATATGTCTTGCATGTGGCAATATTTTGTTACTTCCTGGAATCAAACTAAAATGTAAATTAAACATTGATTTGATAATTCAGCTTCATGGTCATCAGTCAAAAGAATAGCATATATCAGCCAATAATGCTCTTCCACAATTTCTGAGAGGGAAAGTTAGCTGAAAACTGTAAAAATGGTAGGAGCAAGCTATGCATATGCTCATGATCTTTTATTAATTTACATTTGTAAATTAAGGAGGTTTGATAGATGTAGTCACTATACAGAAAACTGGCTCTAAATTATTTATTGATAATTTTTCGGGGGGGGTGTTTTGTTTTTTTATCTTGCTCTCTCTGGAATTGTTTGTTTTTGAGGAAGCAAATTGGCATTGAGATAATTACATCTTGGAAGAAAATGCCTTTTTATTCATAAGTCTGTTTTTTAAAATAAATAAATAAATAAATAAAGTCAATTACTTAATTAGTTTTCATCCGATGAGCCCTTTAACCAAACTTCATCTTCCACTTTCCTCTCAGAATGGTGGAATGGACTCAGTTGCTCCCTTCTGCTCGTGTTTCCCAGCCACAAAGAAAAAAACGTTTTAGGTCTTAGCCTAATCCTCTTTTAATTACCGGCCTTTCACAGATTGTGCAGAAAAAATTACTAGCCCACACAGATACTTAAGCAGCTTACAAACATCAACGATTACACACACACAAAAATAGTGACCCAATGAAATAAACACCCAACATAAAACGATGGCTATGTAGTTCAGGGGATCGGCGAGCATTTCCTGCAAAGAACCTCCTTAAATTGCACCGATGTTACTGTTCCTATGTATGTGTGTGTCTCTCTATCACATAACCCAGGACTTCTTTCCTCAGCCGCATAGCTAGGGGCCGAGCCTAGCCATGATTTTACCTCCAATGGATCCAAGTTTCTTTGGTGAAGATTTCTTCTGAGAATTCAAGACTAGCAGAAAGAAGCGAGGAATTGCCCACCGTTTGGTTCTTACGGATAGGTATTTATGTACTTGGGTTTGTGTAAATGTAAGTAATTTGCCTTTGCAGGAAAAGAAAAACCCCACTCTGTGCTAGCCGTTAACGTATGTTGGCTAGGGTCATTAAGTGGTTGAACCACAAACGGTAAGGGCGCAAAGCAGCTGGTTCCTCTTTAGATAGTCCGCTTTTAATTGTAACCCATAACTCCCAAAAGGGGCTTGGTTTTTGTGCTTGTTAAAGGAAGCGGGTCAGAAGTGTTTTTAGTCAGTTTAATGGGTCCCTCATTTAACTCACTAGATGGTTCTTTTCCATTATAGGTGGTAAGTATTGGTAGATTGGCAGGAAGCTGAGCCCGAAGTCCCTTTGGTTGACTCTCCTCTTCCTGTTGCAGATACGATGGGCGTGGCCATTTGCACGACCTTTCCGAATACGACGCCGAATATTCTACCTGGAACAGAGATTACCAATTATCCGAAGAGGAAGCTCGCATCGAAGCTCTCTGTGACGAAGAGAGGTATTTAGCCTTGCGTACGGACTTGCTTGAGGAAGAGGCAAGGCAAGGTATAAACTCTAGGACAAATTTCCTGAGAACAGCTACACGTTTAAATTGAAAAAAAATATATATATGTGTTTTTTTTTCCTTTGAAGAAAGTCTTCTGTAACTTTAAAAAAAAGAAAAAAAATCATTGTTTCCCATTCGTTATATACTCACTCTTTCTGATATTATTTTGACAGTAACCCAGTGGATTTCGAAAAACAAGCGTCTTTGCCTATCTGAGGACCTCAGGATAGTTTATTTGTAGAGCCACCCAGAATTGCCCACGTTTTTGAGGGCTGGCTGAGCATTGAGCACGCCCTTTTAACTGTTCTCCTTTAACAGTATTGTATCCTCGAAAAGTTCTTGTCTCTTTTTTTTTTCCTGTGTTTTGAGTAGAAATGACGTTCACGCTTGTCTCAGCAGGGAGAAATATATATATATATATATAATATATATATATATAAACCGAGACCATCCAAAAAGAAGAAGAAAGGAAGCTCATATCTGCTGCCGCTGGGCAGAAATACCATTGTCCATAACTGACCCACGTGGTCAGCTTGCTGTACCGTTTGTGCTTGAATGCTAGGGTGAAATATGTTGTTCTTTTTTTTCTTTTTTTTTTAAGAAAGTTAGCCGTATTTACATTTTCCCACCGTTTTTCTAATTGCGTGTTGCTTTTTTCTTCAAGAGGAAGAATATAAGAGACTGAGTGAAGCTTTGGCTGAGGATGGGTCCTATAATGCGGTGGGATTTACCTACAGTAGTGATTATTATGATCCATCAGAACCCACTGAGGAGGAAGAACAGCCCTTCAGGGCCAAAGGTAAGGGGAATTCTGTGGAAAGATTGTTTTCTTTAAAGATCTCAGGAAAAAATCGTATTGGGTGGGCTAGGATTTTCTACTTCTGCTGATGAAAGGCTTTGAGTTTCCCAGTTCAGGGACACCTGCACACGAAACCAAACAGCTCTTCCGTGTTTTCAAGTGATAAAACAACAATGAGATGCTTGCGGTGCCTTTTATTACGATTCTTTTTTTTTCTTTTCACTTCTTTTATTGTGACCCTAATGGTTTTTTTTTCTGTCCCCCAGTCAGCGCCCTAGTTCGCTAGCATTTTGTGACAGGAGATCAAAGAAATCATAATGTTTGCCTTAAAAAACGTTATTAAAAACAGGTTTTTCCCTTCAGATTCCTCATCTGAATTGTGCCTTCGGTTGAGTTTTGAAGGCTTCAGTTCAAAAGATCGGAGAGCAACTTGCAGAGTTAAGGGCGGTGTTTTAGTTTTATGGTGATTGGTCTAATGCAGGGGTAGGCAACCTTGGCTCTTCTATGACTCATGGACTTGAACTCCCAGAATTCCTGAGCCAGCATAGCTAGCTCAGGCATTCTGGGAGTTGAAGTCCATGAGTCATAAAAGAGCCAAGGTTGCCTACCCCTGGTCTAATGCATATAAGAGTGATGAGTTTTGTTTCGGTTTTCCTAAGGATTCTTTCAATAACTGCCAACTTGGGCAAGTTAAAAACTGTGTTAAGGTAAATTAAGGCTGGATGGTGGACATAGCTGCACCTACAATCACCCCAGTACCTTTATGCAGTCAGGCGTGATCACAGTGAGTCATTGTGCTGAGAGAGTATGATTGGCCCCAATTCAACTCTCTTTCATACCAAAGATGGGACTAGAACTCACAGTCTCCTAGTGATTGGCCCAATGTCACCCAGCCAACTTTCATACCAAAGATGGGACTAGAACTCACAGTCTCCTAGTGATTGGCCCAATGTCACCCAGCCAACTTTCATGCCTTATGGCGGGACTAGAACTCACGGTCTCCTAGTGATTGGCCCAATGTCACCCAGCCAACTTTCATGCCTTAAGGCGGGATTAGAACTCACGGTCTCCTAGTGATTGGCCCAATGTCACCCAGCCAACTTTCATGCCTTATGGCGGGACTAGAACTCACGGTCTCCTACTGATTGGCCCAATGTCACCCAGCCAGCTTTCATGCCTTAAGGCGGGACTAGAACTCACTGTCTCCTAGTGATTGGCCCAATATTACCCAGTCAGCTTTCATGCCTTAAGGCAGGACTAGAACTCACTGTCTCCTGGTGATTGGCCCAATATTACCCAGCCAGCTTTCATGCCTTAAGGCAGGACTAGAACTCACTGTCTCCTAGTGATTGGCCCAATATCACCTAGCCAGCTGTCATGCTTAAGGCGGGACTAGAACTCACTGTCTCCTAATGATTGGCCCAATATTACCTAGCCAGCTTTCATGCCTTAAGGCAGGACTAGAACTCACTGTCTCCTGGTGATTGGCCCAATATTACCCAGCCAGCTTTCATGCCTTAAGGCAGGACTAGAACTCACTGTCTCCTAGTGATTGGCCCAATATCACCTAGCCAGCTGTCATGCTTAAGGCGGGACTAGAACTCACTGTCTCCTAATGATTGGCCCAATATTACCTAGCCAGCTTTCATGCCTTAAGGCAGGACTAGAACTCACAGTCTCCTGGTGATTGACCCAAAGTCACCCAGCCACCTTTCATGCCTAAAGTGGAACTAGAACTTGTGATTTCCTGATTTTCTAACGTAGTGCCTTAACTACTAGACCAAGCTGGCTTTCGAATGTAGTGCTTTTTAGAGGCTGGAAGAGTTTCTGTATATTAAGTAGCTTGCAACTGGCATGGAAGTAAGTAAAACAGGTGTATTAGCTTACTCGATCCTTTTAAAACCAGCAAAGAAAATGAAACCCCCATCATTCTGATCAGTTCTTTTTCAGATTCCCTGAAATATTCTCACTCATTGTTTCAAATACGTGGCCGTGCTTTCTCAGCTTTCTGGTTTGAGACATTCAGGTTGCCTTGCAGGATGTAGGCTGCATCCTGTCAAAGTCTTTTCCCTTCATTTTTGCTGCCTTGCAGCTGATGTTTGCTCGTTGCCTTTCTGTGCAATGTAACAGGCCCAACGTGGTTGAAAAATAAATAAATAAAACGCACCACCAGTGGCTTAGGCAGTCATACTGCAAGGAACACCAGAGACTGTCACGTTTGATTACAAGTGTCAACGTTGTCCTTTTTGCTGGTGAATTAAAGTTTAATGATGATCCGTTTCCTCCGGCAGTTCAAGTGGCTCAGATCCATCCAGCTTGAGTATAGGGAGAACAGGTAGTGTGGTAGCTGTTACATGATTAATGCGTGATGTTTGCCCGCTGCTCTTTGAGAAGCTTAAAATGCTTTTAAGACTTGTAATGGTAAGGCTTACCGCAGTGTCAAATCACCCGAGTTTTTCAACGCCGCCGAAGAGAAACAGATGTTCTTAGGACAGATCATTAAAACACCTTCCCTGAAGTGAGCTTAGCTGTCTGTGAGTGTCTCTGAAAACACGGGTTTTTTTTTTTCTTCCCAGTGACAGTGGCATTAGAAAAACAGCATTGCAGGAAATGTTTAAAAATAAATGGGGGGGGGGGAAATAAGACAGTTATTGTTAAATCGCTTTGCCTGCCCTAGGGTTTGTAGTCCCTACAGATTTTGGGGTAAGAAAAAGACAGTACTGTATAGAACCCTACTTTCTGTGCCACTGTCAAATTAGGGTTAAATTTGAGCCCGCTGACTTGATTTGCCACAGGCGCATTAGTACGAACTGTACATCACAGACCGAGAGCCATTAGGACTTGCTTTGTATGGGAGACGTGAATTTGACCCACATATCCCCCCCCCCCCGTTGCACAAGCACGCACACTCGCACTTGCTTGTGTTGAATCTGAGGCTTGCCTTCCCTGTAACAGAATTACAATTCTGAGATTGCTCTCCCAGATTAAATGGGGGATGCCATTAATAATTAACCGCTGGGAATTTGCAGAAAGGAATTTACAGCTTCATTGATTCTGGGATAGACCAGAGGGTTGTATATGCTTTGTCTGGTATCAAGCGAGGGCAGAATATCTCCCCTAGTTGTTAAGTAGATCCATCTTAATATTCCCCCTAGTCCTTTCGATGCTGCATCCGCCCGTTCTGGAGAAACCAATGTGTTCTAATGTGGCTTTGTATATTTTCTTCTGATCCCAGTTCTTGCATGTTGTTTAAAAATCTTAAGACGGGAAAATAATTGAATTGAAGGTTAACGGAGTTCATCTAGTGATGGATTACTATATCAAGTGGATATAGCATGCCACTCAGTGAATTAATGAGTTAATTTATAAAGTTACTACAGGCAACTCTTTGTAGAGCGGACGGATTTAACCCAGGGGTCTGATGCCATGCAGCCAATGAGACCCCTCAACCCAAATTCTGAATTCGGGGAAAGTACAGATAGTCCTCGGTGTACGACCACAATTGAGCGCAACATTTATGTTGCTAAGTGAGACAGGTGTTAAATGAGATTTGCCCCCATTTTGGGACCTTTCTTGCCCCCGTTGTTAAGTGAATCACGGCAGTTGTTAAGTTAGTAACAGTGTTGTTAAGGGAATCTGGCTTCCCCATTGACTTTGCTTGTCAGAAAACTGTTCACATGACCCGGGGGAACTGCAGCCGTCATAAGTATGAATCGGTTGCCAAGTGTCTGAATTTTGATCACATGGGGATGCTGCCATTAACGGTCGTAAGTGTGAAAAACTGTCATAAGTCACTTTTCAGTGCCGTTGTAATTTTGAACGGTCGCTAAATGAACTGTCATAAAGTCGAGGACTAGTTGTCTATCCAGATAATGTACAAAACAAGAATTCCCCCCATCAGAATTCCATACACAATGGACCAATTTAGGCAGTGTGATTGCAGCCAATTTTCCAGGCTTTGGGATAACTTGCGGATGGGAAAGAGAATGCTGCCAACTTTTTTAAAAAATATAATTAGCTGAACAGTTTGAGCCACTTTTTAAAGTGGCTGAATTGTAGCTACTGATTTGTAAAAAGTAGCCACCCAGGTACCAGAGAAAAGACATTAATGAATGAAATGTTGTTATCCCAGCAAGCTCCCTAGTTACTCCTGTGAATTAATCTAGCAAGGCAGAGCACAGATTATCTCAAAAACCAGAAGCTGGCTGTTTAAACACATGCATCAAGGATTCATCTTCTTGGCAGTGAGAAAGGAAAAAGTCTGCAGTCTGATGGTTGTAACCAAGAGGGATGGGGCTTTCTCCGCGTGGCCCGTATCCTTCTAACGGCTCTTAACTTCGGAATCGCTGGTGGATCCTCTTCAAAGACTCTTCTTTTAATTGGCTCTGGGTTGTTCAAGCGATGTTCGCTGGTGTGTCGCTCAGGTGGAACTTGTACCGAACATCTGCGCCATCAATTTTGCCGAGAGGCATTAAGGCTCAATCCCGCCTCGTAGTCATGGTCTCCTAAGCAGTAGTAGTTACACAATCAGGCTAGGAAAACATGTTTGCGCTCCTCGGCGGAGGCAGGCTAACCCAATAAACGGAGGTAATGAAACAAAATTGGCACTATCATGCAGCCTGGAAATATGCAGATGGGAAAAAATAGACTGGCAGCGAGTGAAGCTTAGCCGACGTTTGCAAGAGAGGCTTTGTATGATAGCGTTTGTCTTCTTCTGATTTGTCAGTGGCCGCAGCCAAGGCAGAAAGCCTAGAAGAAAACGAAGAGCCATTTATCGCCCCTTTGGGATTGAACGTACCTTCCGATGTGGAACTGGTGAGTATGTTTTTAACACAGATCAACTCTTCCTGTCTTGTCATTTTGAATAATGCAACAAGTAAATCTTTGGTCAACATCTGTCTTATCTTATCGAATGTCGTATCTTCACATTGCTGGCTCTTGCATTGATTGAGATCGGCAGATTTAGGCTGCCCAGGTAGTCCTCGACTTAACGACCACAAATTGACATTTGTTAAGTGAGTTTTGCCTCATTTCTCGCCACGCTGGTTAAGCGAATCACTGCAGTTGCTAAGATAGTCCCACAGTTGTTAAGTGAATCGGGCTTTCCCCCATTGACTTTGCTTATTGGAAGGTCGCAAAAGGGGATCACGTGACACACACATACACACACACACACACACCGGGATGCTGCGACCGTCGTAAGTATGAGTCAGTTGCCAAGCATCCGAATTTTGATCACGTGATGCTGGGATGGGTCAGCAGTGTGAAAAATGAGCATAAGTCACTTTTTTTCAGTGCCCTTGTAACTTTGAACAGTCACTAAATGAACTGTTTTAAGTCAAGGACTACCTGTAGTCCTACTCATAGTTACCTGGAAATAAACCAGGAGTAAACATCTTCTGGGAAGAGATTCCCAGAGTGAGCTTCTCATTGTTTAGCACCGTGTCGGATACTGTTGATATTGTAAAAGAATAGTTGGTCTACTGCAAACAATTGCAATAATAATGCTCTGATGAGGGGGAAACCCCCCCACACACACACACATACACATATTTTAGGAAGGTTGTCTGAAGTTTCTCAGTAAGATTTACAACCCTGGAATTATTTTCCCAGTCTGGCTCTTCCTGGTTGAATCATTCTGCTGTAACTCATATTTTATTATCGAGATCATCTAGTTTCTCCTGATTCGCAGAGGTGGCAGAATATTATTTGCCTGCTTATTGCATTTTAGACGTGTTGTTCTAGGAGCTTTCCAACCTACCATCTGCAGAATAACTTTGCATTTGCATGAACGTGAGCCCTTTTACAATTAAACCAGATCAAATGCAGGTACCGGTCTTCCCCTTGTGAATTAACACTTGCAAACATGAATCAGAGTCCTTTGATACGGGCAAAGGAGCTTGGTAGTTTGAAATTCTGAAAGAAGGTTAAATTCTACGAGGTGGGCACAGAACTCAGATCTCTAAAATTCTTTCAGATGTCCAGTGAAAAAAAGCTTCTGTAGCCCTTCTCTGGGGTTTTTTTTTTTTGCTTTTGCTTGTTTTATTTCTGGCATAAATTCCTTTCCTTAGCATTGCTGCCCCCAGACTTATGACTTGAGACTTTTTAAAAACCTCTTTTATTAACAAATCATGGTTATCCACCTAAGAGGACCTATTGTAAATCTCTAATAGCATCAGAATTACTTGCTATGGTGGCGCAGTGGTTAGAATGCAGTATTGCAGGCTCAGCTCATTGCCAGGAGTTCGATCCTCACCATCTCAAGGTTGACTCAACCTTCCATCCTTCCGAGGTCGGTAAAATGAGGACTCAGATTGTTGGGGGCAACAGGCTGACTCTGTAAACCGCTTAAGAGAGGGCTGTGAAGCACCGTGAAGCGGTATATAAGTCTTAACTGCTAGTGCTGTTGCTCTGCCATTTTCCCCTTAGTCTTTTCACAGATGCAGGAGTCTATCTTACATAGGCTTCAGGTATTTGAAAAAGGAGACATAAACTTGTGTGGGTGGCTCCATGTTCTTTTTTTCTAAAGATATTGTTCCCTGATTGCCTTTGAAATTAAAACTGCATGATTGGAGCCTTGCATAAGAAGCCTACAAAACACTTGCAGGATTTGTGTCCTACTGTGTAAATCACAAGGACGAAGTGGGTACACTTTGCCGCCTAATTTTAGCAACTGTCTTTAAAAACGGCTCGCATGATGCAGCAGATGAGGTGGAGGGAGGGTTAGGGTACTTTAATCTGCTTTCAGTTGTGGAAGCACAACTTGGGGCAAGTCAGTTTCTCTTGGCCAAGCCTACCTAACTTAGAGGTTGATAGAGAAAAACGGGGGGGGGGGGGGAGCACATTACCTTGCTTGGATCTCTTTTAGAAAGCAGGGAGGTAGACATTTAATAAAAAGCACTTTTTTAAAGAAGCGTTTTATGCTGTTAAGGGGGGGAGTACAACATAAACAGTTCCCGGGGTGTTTCTCTAAAAGCCTTACATGCTATATTTCTCAGGTGATTTGACTGAAGAATGAAAAAAAAAAAAAGATCATTGTTCAAAAAAAAAAACCCTCCAGTACAGGTAGTCCTCTGCTTACAATCACAATTGAGCTTAAAATTTCTGTTGCTAAGCGAGATAGCCAAGTGAGTTTTGCCCCATGTTAACGACCTTCCTCGCCACAATTATTAAGTGAATCACTGCGCTTGCTAATAATTAAGGATAATTAAGTAAATCCGGCTTCCCCATTGACTGCTTGCCAGAAGGTCGCAAAAGGATGGTTCGTGTGACCCCGGGACACTGCAACCGTCATAAATATGAGTCAATTGCCAAGCCTCTGGATTTCAGTCACGTGACCCTGGGGATGCTGCAACGGTCCTAAGTGGGAAAAACAGTCATCAGGCACTTTTTTCAGTGCCGTTGTAACTGAGTTGTCACTAAACAAACTATTGTAATAATAATAGTAATAAAGTTGGAAGGGACCTTGGAGGTCATCTAGTCCAACCCCCTGCTCAGGCAGGAAACCCTATACCATTTCAGACAAATGGCTGTCCAGTCTCTTCTTAAAAACTTCCAGTGTTGGAGCATTCACTGCTTCTGGAGGCAGGTTGTTCCACTGGTTAATTGTTCTGACTGTCAGGAAGTTTCTCCTTAGTTCTAGGTTGCTTCTCTCCTTGGTTAGTTTCCATCCATTGCTTCTTGTCCTGCCTTCAGGCGCTTTGAAAAATAGATTGACTCCCTCTTCTTTGGGGCAGCCCCTGAGATATTGGAAGACTGCTATCATGTCCCCCCTCGTCCTTCTCTTCGTTAAACTAGACAGACCCAATTCCAGCAAACGTTCCTGATATGCTTTAGCCTCCAGTCCCCTAATCATCTTTGTAAGTCGAGGACTACCTGTGTTTTATTTAGGTAACGTTCTTGTTGGTAAATGCTTAGCATAAAAGATTCACACTCCCTTTTTGGTGTATTGATTGCCCCAACCTTTCTTTTTAGCAATAATGGAGATTGTGTGGTTTCAAGATCCCTAACAAAGGGGGCAAGGAACCCCAGTTGCCAGTTAATGCCTCAGGTAGCAATTGCGCCGATATTGAAAAAGAATAAAACTGTAATGTGGACTGTTTGCGGTCAGCTTATAAACTGGAAAAGGCAAGAAAATTGGCCTTTTTTCTGAGCTTTTCGCCGTTCTAATGGCCATGTTTCCCCTTCTTGCTTTGCAATCATGAGATCCAGGAGCTTTTTCAGAGTTTATCTCTCTAACCTGCTGCTTATTGGATGACCACGGTTCACAAGTAATGCGTTATGGTTTCCCACTTTTATAGTGGCAATTCCAGGCAGATGGAAGATTTGATGGCTTTCTGCTCATCCACAGCCGAGCTGGGCTTAGTTTTGGCATCATAAGTTGCAACATTACACACACACACACACATAACTGCAGTGGGGGGGGGAACATAAAGATTCACGTCTGATTTTCTTTTTTGAGTGGCAAAGCTGCCAGCGTTCAGATAATTTGCCACAGCGTGGAGAAGAAAGGGAAAAAAAAAAAAAAGAGGGAAGGGAGGCCTGAACCGAAAGAAGAACTGCAGCTGTAAAAGATGAACGTGGTTTTTTTTTTCCTCCCCTCTCCCCGTAGCCCCCCACCGCCAAAATGCACGCCATCATCGAACGGACGGCAAATTTTGTCTGCAAGCAGGGAGCCCAATTTGAGATTATGCTGAAGGCAAAACAGGCTCGCAACTCCCAGTTTGATTTCCTGCGGTTTGATCACTACCTCAATCCTTACTACAAATTTATTCAGAAAGCCATGAAGGAAGGGCGCTATGCTACGGAGAAGAAGAAAGAGGAGGAGAAAAGTAAGTGATCAGGAGGGTTTGGTTTTTTTTTTAATGAAACACGGTGTCAGGCAGCTGTCAGCTCCTGCGTTCCTGTCTGAATCACTCCAGCATCTGACAGCTGAGAAAGCTGTTCCCTAATATCTGCTGCAGATGTTTTAAGTCGTTTTTCCAAAGGCTATAGAGAGGATTAGGAGTTTAAACGCTTCAAAATGACGGCCTCCCCAGGCGTAACCCAACGTTTGGCAGCGTTTGCCCGTTCCTTTTTAAATCCATTTTAAAAAAAAAAACCTGACGTTTTATGCTTGCATTTATACGGTTTTCCTCTTTCGACAGGGCTCTTTTATAAAAGTAACAAGTAGCTTTGAGAAAACATTTCAGCTTAAACATTCCAGGCAGGAAATGTTGCTGTATACAGGTAGTCCTCGACGTGAGGGAGCCTGCCCATCGTGGTTGTAACATGGGTTGGTCCTGTGACCGGACTGGTTTTCTTTGCAGTGGTTGTAAAGCGAACTCTTGACTTGCTGTGGGCGCAGTTTTGCAAAAAAAACCAAAACGAAGTGCCTGTTTTCTGCAAAACTTATCCTAAAATGCGGCCGCGGGACTGCAGGATCCTGCAAACAGCTACAAATGCAGCTGTATTGCCCAGCGCCCAAAGTCTGATCACGGGACTGCAGAAGGAACCCAACCATCACTAGCAGCCCTAAAATAGATTTGTCATAACTTCAAACAGTCCCTCAAGAACCGGTCATAAGTTGAGGGCTAGCTGTATGCGCTTCGTGTTCCCAAAATAGCAGAGAGTCGGGAAGACAATGTTAGGAAAACAGAATTCACAGTACAGGGAGTCCCCAACTCACCAATGAGCCCAAAATTTCTGTTGCTAAGCAAATTTAACAAATTTCTGTTGTTAAGTGAGTTTTGCCCCCGTTTTATGACCTTTCTCGCCACGTTGTTAAGTGAATCTAGCTTCCTCATTCACTTGGCTGGTTAGAAGGTGGCAAAAGGGGGGATCACGTGACACCCCCCCCCCCCCAGGACACTGCGTGTGAAACAAACATGAATCTTTTGCCCAAGAAGCGTAGATACCTTCAAAGCAACATCATTTGCAGTGTCTCCCAACGTTCTGAAAAATCACATTGTCAATAGCCATGGTAGCTTTTTAACCAAAGCCTGCGAATTTGGTGCCCTTAACGGTATGGAAAAGCTTCAGCCAGGCAGTTTGACTTGCTTTGGGCTTTTGACTCCTTCCTTTCAGCGTCCTCCTGATAACGGCTGTCCCGATGTGGCTGTCTGTAATACTCGTCGTTTAAAAAAAAAAAAAAAAAGTCTCATCATTTCTGTTCTTCACTCGGCAGATGCAATGGAATCTGACGATGAAGATGACGATGACAATGAAGGCAACTACCTGCATCCCAGCCTTTTCGCGTCTAAGAAACGGAGCAGGCTAGAAGAGCTGATGAAGGTAAATGCAGCCGGCTCGAACGTTTTTTCTAAAGCAGTATCCATTTTCTCTGAGTAGAAAACATCAGTCTCTTGAGTTTTAAACTGCTGTTAAATTCCTGTACAAAAATCCCTCCCTGCCCCTTTCCCCCCCCTTTTCCAGGTTACTATCGTGTTTCCCCCAAAATAAGACCAGGTCTTATATTAATTTTTGCTCCAAAAGGCCCATTAGGGCTTATTTTCTGGTTAGGTCTGACTTTCGGGGAAATATAGTACTAAATGCGTCCGTCTGGCTGACGATCTTAACTGGGACTTATTTTTTGGGGAAGGGCTTATATTACGAGGGCTAGGGCTTATTTTCCAGTTGGGTCTTATTTTCGGGGAAAACACGCTAATGCTAGATAATGCCCTTCTAGTTTTGCACACCCATGTGGAGTGAGGTTTTTTTTTTCCCCTCTTGTCTCCTAGCAAAAACCTTTGTGATTTCCCTTCCTCCACCTCTGTCTTGGTGGTAGCTGTTTTCTCTGATGGGGTTTCTCTGCTGTCAACCCTGTTTCTTTCAGAGAGGAGAGACAATTCCACGTTTCCCCCACCTCTTTTTGATGGGCAAAAAGCACAATAAAAGTTAACAATGACAAAGAAAGTTCTCTTTTGTCGGTAAAAATGATAAAACGTTGTCCCTCCTAGTAATCCTAGGATAAAGAACCAGTTTGGTGTAGTAGTTAAGATGCTGGCCTAGAAACCAGGAGATTGTGAGTTCTAGTCTCGCCTTAGGCAAGAAAACCAGTTAGATGACTTTGGGCCAGTCTCCAGGAGATGGTGAGTTATAGTCCCATCGTAGGCAAGGAGGTCAGCTGGGTGACTCTGGGCCAGTCTCCAGGAGATGGTGAATTATAGTCCCAATGTAGGCTTTGGGCCTAAATGACTTTGGGCCAATCTCCAGGAGATGGTGAGTTAGAGTCCCAATTTAGGCATGAAAAGTCAGCTGGGTGACTTTTGAATCAGTCTCACCCTCTCAGCCTAACCCACCTCACAGGGTTGATGTTGCAGGGAAAATAGAAGGAAGGAGGAGTACTAGATGTGTTCACTACCTTGAGTTATTTACAAAAAATAAGGAAGGCGGGATATAAGTCAGATAAATAATTAAATCCTATCTCCAGCGAGCCGTTTGAATCATCCTGGCCAATGTGGTTGAAGAACTTGTGATGTTTCTGCTGAACCACGGGGATGATCATTTGATGTTGGGCAGTCAGTGTGAGGGACTTCAGCCACAGTGGTGTTCCTTGTGTTTGCCTCTTGTAGCCTCTGAAGGTGGTGGATCCCGATCACCCGTTGGCAGCCCTTGTTCGCAAAGCTCAAGCCGACAACCTCGCTATTTCTCAGGCGGCTGAAGGAACAGCTGCTCCGTCGTCCCAAGTAGAATATTCCTCTGATCGTAAGTAGATGTTTGATATAAGAGAATTAAAACCGGGAGGAAGTTGCTGTTTATAAGGGGCTCAAAGAGACAATAGTGATGGTTATTGGGTTGTTGTTGTTGTTAGTTGCGCAGTCGTGTCCGACCCATCGCGACCCCATGGACAACGTTCCTCCAGGCCTTCCTGTCCTCTACCATCTTCTGGAGTCCATTGAAGCTCCCGCCTACTGCTTCAGTGACTCCATCCAGCCACCTCATTCTCTGTCGTCCCCTTCTTCTCTTGCCCTCCATCTTTCCCAGCATCAGGCTCTTCTCCAGTGAGTCCTTCCTTCTCATTAGGTGGCCAAAGTACTTGAGTTTCAACTTCAGGATCTGGCCTTCTAAAGAGCAGTCGGGGTTGATCTCCTCTAGGACTGACCGGTTTGATCGCCTTGCAGTCCAGGGGACTCGCAGGAGTCTTCTCCAGCACCAGAGTTCAAAGGCCTCCATTCTTTGGCGCTCAGCCTTTCTTATGGTCCAACTTTCACAGCCATACATTGCAACTGGGAAAACCATGGCCTTGACTATGCGCACTTTTGTTGACAGGGTGACGTCTCTGCTTTTTAGTATGCTGTCTAGATTTGCCATAGCTTTCCTCCCCAGGAGCAAGCGTCTTTTAATTTCTTGGCTGCAGTCCCCATCTGTGGTGATCTTGGAGCCCAGGAAGATAAAATCTGTCACTACCTCCATTTCTTCCCCATCTACTTGCCAGGAATTGAGAGGGCCGGATGCCATGATCTTGGTTATTGGGTAGCCTTTAGTAGATGTGCCTCTTGCCAACTTGGTTGCGTGCTTGTGCCATTAACCCATCTTTTCCATCACACATTTAGACACTGAACACAACCTATCAGTTTCAGGAAAGAAAGTATGATCCTGTCATTTGCTCTCTGCAGCTCAGAGTTACCTAACTAGAAAGAACAATGGCGTCTATGCCAATAAGGTCCAATCTTAGTACCAATACAAAACAATCTCATTGTTTTTGGAGATACCAATAAAGTAATTTGAGCTTGTTGTTGTTGTTGCTGTTAGTTGCAAACAACCCATCGCGACCCCATGGACAACGTTCCTCCAGGCCTTCCTGTCCTCTTATCATCTTCTTTTGAGCTTACACGGGTTATTTGGAACTCCAATTAAATTAGTGGTATCTTGGAGCAGGTTAGCAGAGCTAGGGTTAAAGGAGGTGACGAGATCTTATTTAATAGATGAATTAACGCATTTTTGTAGTGGAATATTGTCTGGGGTTGCAGACAATAGTCCTGAGGGCAAAGAGACAGCAGAGCTTGGCATATCTGATAGGCAGGAAGAGGGCAAAGAGGAACCCTAACCCTAGCCATTCACAGAGCAGCTCTTTAGTTACGCTGATAATTGCTTTAATCTGGCAAGAGTCTATCTGTAGGTAAATGACACAGAGGCAGCCGTTGAGAAGCAACTCCACCTGTCGTCCTTAGTTCTTCGGGCCTGCGCGTGTAAAAGATCCTTGCAAACTCTGAAATTTTCCAAATACAGGTAGTCCTCAACTTACAACAGTCTGTTCAGCGGCCGTTCGAAGTTACAACGGCACTGAAAAAAAAGTGACTTATGACCGTTTTTCACACTTAACAACTGTTGTGGCGTCCCCTAGGGTCACGTGACCCCAATTCAGACGCTTGGCGACCGGCTCCTATTTATGACGGCTGCAAGGTCCCGGGGGGGTCATGCCATCCCCTTTTGTGACCGTCTGACAAGCAAAGCCAGTGGGGAAGCCACTTAACAACTGTGTTACTATTTTCACAGCTGCAGTGATTCCCTTCATCCCCGTGGCCAGAAAGGTAGTAAAATGGGGCGAAACTTTACACTTTACGCATGTCTCGCTTAGCAACAGAAATGTTGGGCTCAAATTGATGTCGTAAGTCGAGGGCTACCTGTGCTTTCCCTGAATTCAGATTTTGGGTCAAGTGGGGGGGGGTATCATTGGAACAACGGCATGTTGGGGTGCATGGCCTCAGACCTCTGGGTTAAATTAGTATGCTCTAAAACTGCAGTCCCCAACTTTTCCGGCTCTGCAGACTAGTTGGGGAGGGGGGGGGCAGCAGCAGCGGGGTGGGGGTGGGTTGAGAGCGGATGGTTCCACGCGAGCAGCGGGTGCACTTGCCCAAACGGAGCTTCGCGGGCGAGCGCACGCTCACTGCTTGCACAAACGGGAGTTTTGTGCGCTCGGCCGACGCTTGCGCAGCCCGATTCCCAAGAGACCACAGCCTGGTACCGGGTCACGGCCTGGGGATTGGGGACCCCTGCCCTAAAAGGTGATATTTTCTAGATTGGAGTCGTCTCTCTCCCCCCCCCCCCCCCGCCCCAAAGTCAAAGAACACACCTTTGTGGCTTGAGAATATGCTGTTTTAACACACCCTCCCTGAAAGCTGTCCCATCTTTTCCCAGGCTGAGCAATGAAGCTGTGGCTCCAGAGCTGATAGTCCCATTGCAGGAAAAAATGACCTGTCTTTCTCGCCTAGCAACAGTTGCCCCCGATGATGTATTTTTATTCTTTTCCCATCATCGGGCTGCCTGTTCCACTAGACGTGGGAAGATGGATTGTGCAATATTGATATCCTAAACTCCAAAGAGCAGAGTGGAAGGGAATCAAATTAAGGAAGACAGTTTCATTTTGGAAGGCGCCTGCCATGCATCAGTTTACACAAATTGAGCATCAGAGGGTATAGTTAGTAATATTTTTCATACTTCTCCTCTCTATATGCGAGATGCGACAACTTCCTATTAGTCTGTGTTAGCACCAGAGAAACGAGACCTCGAGTGCAGGGAAGATTCAGATTTTTGCTTTCTCGACGTAGTGTCCACGGAACCGCAACCATTCTGATTTACAAACCAGAAATCACCCTGGCTGCATTTAAACTGGAGCCAGCTCATTCTTGCTGTGGAACATAGCATTTAACCTTTCATTTGAGTAAAACTTCTTCATTTTCCCTGGCTTCGCTTCCTTGTGACAATGCCTCAAAGAGATTGAACGGAAGACAGAAACCTACAGACACCCATCATCAAAACATACGTGTCTGGGGAAATGTTAATTTAGCTATATTTTCTCCACCGTAGGGGGAAAGGAAGGGGGGAAAAATCAAAGCTGCTTCATTCATTTCAGCAACACAGCACTGTTCTTCCTTAAAAAGGAGGTCCTAATCTGTAATTAGAAGACCAAAGATAGGATGGTGCAGAATGGCAGAGAGGCAGACTCTTTAACAGCATGCCATGAATAGTTTTTAAAAAAAAATGATTGGTTTCAGTGAGAAATAAAATCAGCGTTTTTCATTGCTGTCACAAGCAATGCCGTAGAACATTACATACCTGGCCAGCGATGGCCAAGTTTTTTTTTAAAAAGTGACTTTCTATGGTTCAGTTTCAGATTCCTGGAAATGACTGTTTGTTTCACGTAGGGGTTTTATTTTATGTTATTTTATTGGGTTGTTTTTATCGTCGATCTCTGATCATAAAGAATTTGATTTATACATGTGAGGCGAACAGACTCAACAGGAGCGTGTAAACTGGATGGCAATTTCTCTTACATCGGTTCTCACTTTTCAAACTTCAAACCGACAAAGCTCCATGAATGTGATTTTCAAAATAATAGTTCAAAGTACAGTTGGTATCTCGGTCCTCATTGCCAATTGGTTCTGGGATGCGCGATGAGTACCAAAACCTATGAGTATCGAACAGATTTTTCCCACAAGAAATAATCTAGTGAGTCACAAAGCAGCAGACCCCGGCAAGTTCTAGCTTGTGCATTGAGTACCAAACAAACGATGATTATCGGGACACAATTTTCAGGTCAAAATGCATTGAGTACCAATTTTGATGAGTTTCAAAGCAGTTGAGCACCAAGGTACCACTGTACAATGCGAAGCAAAAAAATCAGTCTTGGCTAAATGCAGATGAGGGGAGAACCAATTCGTTCTTTTCCTTGTGTTGGCTTCCATGGCATCCATTCTTTTAATTTGTTCTTGTGCTTGTAGCGGCGAAAGCTTTTCTTAATTAACTTATTGTAAATATTGTCTCATCCTGGATAAATAGTTTGTTTGAAGGAGTGCCTTAATTTTCATGCTTTTCCTAGCCGAATCGTTCATTTTTCTGCATGAAATTAGCTGCATTGGGTAGCGGTTTGCACTTTGCATTCCAGGCCAAGTTTTGCTCAAGCAAATTAAACTCCTGCTGAATATCCAAAAGATAGTTGATCTGATTAAATGATCTGGATAAGGGATGAACTCATTGTATACCGAGATAATTGGATTTCTAGCATCTAGATTTTTATCTTTTAAAAGCTCAGAAAGAGTTTTAAATATAATCAGCATACAACGATTCATGTTTTGAGAGTAAAGCGTCGATTGATGATTTCCTGGAGGCTTTATCCTTTTGAAAACATATTTGTTTTGTTTTGTTTATTACTACTTCATATTTCTTACTGCAAATAAGTCACACTATTGTAAAGGGAGGGGGGAGTTGCATAACTTTCTCAAAAGGACATTTTCACGGTGGTCATAGTTTTATCTGTTCTGCAACACCGGATGAATTTATCAAGTGAGTCATTTATTGCACATTAAATATTAAAATGAGTTAAAGGCCAGCTGAGCAAAAGGCGTGATGCTAATCACCAAATAGTCATCTTAATAAGAAAACGAGGTCTTGCAAAATGAGAGAGAATTACTTAAGAGTGCTGTAGAAAATTACCCATAACTTAAAACCCCATAATAACATAGAAATGGCATTTACAATCTTTACCCAATCTTGGGATTGAAAGGAAGAGCCTTGCCAGCAGACTGAGATGTCATTTTTGTCGGGGTGATTATTTTCAAACGTTCTGAATTTTGTTTAGTGGCAGAACATGCAAGCAGGGATATCTGGAGTGGCCATATAATCCTTTTCTACGGGAAACTGCCTTACGTTATTCCAACTGCTTGTTCCTCACGGGTCACCTTATTGGTGAGAGGGGTGACACATACATTTAATAAATGAAATAATCCCAAATGATGTTGTTGTTTTTTTAAGAAAGTCCATTTGCCCTTTGAAAAAATAGTACTTTTGGGACAACCATGACCTGGATGACTGAGAATCTCCATAGACCAATGAAAAAAAAGTTTGATATTGTCTACCGGAGAAAGGCAGCGATCCCTTCTCTAGAAACTGAATTTGGAGGCAGGGATTCCCCCTCTCTGACTTGGTGTTCCTCTGCAAGAAGATTTTGTCAAGAGCTGTGGAAAACTTGATCCACTGAGCATTGCACACTTTGGTCATTCTCCATTTCTTAGGCACTTTTATAGTCCTTTCAATATACTTTAAGGCAGGGCTTTTCAACCTTTTCACCGATTGTACCACTTTTAGGATATGGCAATATTCGAGTACCACCTAGCAAGGTGTCAAAAACCTGATGACCAAAAAAAAAAAAAACCTGTTCAAAGTTGCAATTGCACTGAAATGACTTATGACCATTTTTCACACTTATGACCATTGCAGCAACAGGGTCATGTGATTTATATTTGGATGTTTGGCAACTGATTCATATTTATGATGGTCACAGTGTCCCAGGGTCATGTGATCCCCTTCTGCAACCTTTTGACAAGCAAAGTCAATGGCAGAGCTGCTGGTGGCCAACTGCTAAGGCGGGACTTCCTTCCCTCCCTCCCTTCCCTGCCTCCCTTTTTCTCATTCCCATCTCCTGAAGGAAGAATTTGAACACCCCCCCCCATATTTTCCCTCTTCCATATATTGATCAAACAAGGAAAGGCCTCCAGAGACAGAAAAGACAAGCTGCTGAGTGAACTAGCTTAAAAAGGCACTTCCCCTTTAAGAATTAGCTACTGGCTAGAAAGGAAAGTAAGGAGCCCAGCCGGCACTTAAGGAAGAAAAAAAAATGTAAGTACTGGCTGCTGGCTAAGGCAGCCTCCCCAAATGGTTCCATTCGTAAGTAAAATCTGCAGCTCCAGAGGACTCTCTCACTGTAAGTCTTTGCCTCTGCTGGCTCTTTCCCTTCCCCACTACACTTGGCTAGGCAGGGCTGCGTACCACCTGCCACTCATTAATGTACCACAAGTGGTACGCGTACCACAGGTTGAAAAGCCCTGCTTTAAGGGACTTGAAGAAGAAATTGGAATCATAGAGTTGGAAGGGACCTTGGAAGTCTTCTAGTCCAATCCCTTGCCCTTGCCAAGAGTCCTCATACCATCCCAAACGAATGGTTGTCCAATCTTTTTGTTGACTCTAGTTTCTTATTTTGTCTCTTTGTCAAGAGTTTGGCTGAAAAGGGTGACTGATCCAGACTCAACTCAGTGAGCTTGTGTGGCTGAGAATAAATTTCAGCCTAGGTATTCCTACTCTGTTGTCCATCACTTTACTCACTTGGCCATACCAGAACTTAGGTGAAGAGAATAGGATCGGGTCCAAAACAGGAGAGGTTCCACAGCTGAAGATGGACTTCAGCCACAATCCACCCAGTTGTCAGTCTTAACACTATGGCGTCACTATGACACCATAATATTCAACTTTCAAAGTGCCTATAAAGATCACGGGCTTGTAGGAGTCCTTCTATGTCTGGCTTCACTGTTAAAAATTCAACAGTTCTTGCTATTCCCCAGAACATCCAATTTCTCCTCCCCCCCCCCCCTTTGAGCTCTGCTGGCCTGGATCAGAACTGCTCTCCCTGTCAATCAAATGCCCGTAGAGAACCTGACACTTGTGGAATGTTGATGAACTGTACGGGTATATTTTATTTCATTGTGCCCACAGCTCTAGTGTTAAGACATCCAGACTTGTAAAATGCTATCGTAGACCCCAGTTGACACTGAGACCACCCTAAACAGATTTCAGGATGTAGTATTTTTCAGCAGCAGGCCTGTTTTTCCAGACAGCCAGGTTGTCATTCTCTTGCCCAGGTGCACACATCTTCCTTTTTAAAACCAGACCTTGGAGCCTTGAAAAAAAGTAGATTCGTAACCACTTGTGTTGGATTTGTGATTCTGCTTGCAAGTTAGAACCCAAGCATGATGTTGCGCTGTAAAAAGCTATCAGTCAAATTGTGTTCTGCACCGTATTTGTCCTACCCTTAAAAGAAAAAAATCTGCGGTACTGCCTACACAACATTTTTTGGGTGGTGTTGTTTTAAAATTGTTTTCGGAAATGTGTCTGGGCTCTACAAGTCCGTATGGAATTGACTTGTACACCTAAACTCTGAACAATCTGTAGTATTTGGGGGCTAGAATTGTTTGAGCAAGGACAGCTTTACCAGTCTTCTGTTTTCTTTCTTTATTAATGTGTGTGTGTTTCTGTTTGACATTTTAAAGAAAATATCTAAACGGGCAAAGAAATGGACCAAAAGGGAAGGATAAAGGAGCATGATTCTGACGAATAAGAAATATATACCGATCTATTTACAAATATCATAGAGGTTATCAATTTTCCAGTATATAGTGAATTGACTGTGAAAATATAGCATTTTATAAAGCCTGAGCATCACTATTAAGCTCTATACAGACCATCAACCAAGAACTACGAACAGCACAGTATAAATCAGTCTTGTTTTGTTTCGGCCTTCTAAGCTTTTGCCTTCCATTTTCTTTAGTTCTTAACTTTTAAATTCTGTTCTTCAACCACCCAAGAGAGCCAATTTGGTGTTGGGCTGCCTTGAAAGAAATTAAAGGAATTAAAGAAAACCTTTCACTTGGACGCTGCTCTTTTCACCAATTGCTTTTCTCCTTCCTTGCTCTTAATAGTGAATAATGAATAATGCATTGGGGCACAACTTCCTAGAGTTGATCCAGTAACTCTGCAGAGATTCTCAAGGGCTGAAGCTTGTCAGAATAGAAATTCTGAATTGGGTGAATAATTTGGCCACATAGTAAGGCACTTTGTGTAGCCCTCAGCTTAAAACCACAGTTGAGCCCAAAGTTTCTATTGCAAAGCAAGACATTTTGCCCCGTTTTATTAGTTTTCTTGCCTGCAGTTGTTAAGTTAATAACACGGTTGTTAAACAAATCTGACTTCCCCTATTGACTCTGCTTGTCAAAAGGGGAATTGATCACATGACCCCGTCATAAATGTGAGTCGGTTGCCAAGCGCCTAAATTTTGATCCCATGAGCGTGAGAATGCTGCTACGGTCCTAAGTGTGAAAAACTAAGTCATAAGTCCCTTTTTCCCCCAGTGCTGTTGTAATTCTGAATGGTCACTAAATGAACTGTTGTAACTCAAGGACTACCTGTATATGCCTGGAAACTCAAGGCTGATGGCCGCATCTCAGCTAAATTAAAGCATGTGGTTTTTCTTATCCAGCCAGAGGGAATGAGGTAAGCAACCCGTTGAGGTCCCTTCCGGTTTCAAACGGTCATTAAATGAATTGTTGTAAATCGAGGAAAACGCTGTCTCTTCTCAAAAGATGCTCAAACCAGATCTCGGTAATTGGTTGGATGCCGCTTCCTCCTACGTTTAGAAATTCTTAGGAATATTTAAGGAGATGGAAAGTGAGAGGATTAGCAATGCAGTTTTGAAGAGCTCAGTGGAATGCAGTTTAAAATCTGCCCCCCCCTTTCTGCCCCCCCCAAAAAGCATTAAAAAAAAATATTGCGTTATCTTGACATCAGTGTGATGGCAGTTTATCCAGATCGCTTTATATACAAGCCTTTTTATTTTTTTGTAACTACTGTGCTGTTTTTTTCCTTCTTCCTTTTAAGTTTCAACTTCAGCACTTTTGAATGCAGAGTACATTAGCTGCTAGAATTGTTCTCGTAGGTGTCAAAGTAAATATTGTTAGTTGTGGAGAATAAAATTATAAAGGCACATTTTGAGCCAAGCGAGAATTGCCAAGTAGTTTCATGCACACACCCACCGCAGTGCATAGCGTTAATCATTTGGAATTTAGGCAACCACAGCATACAGCATACAAAAAGGCACAATTCTGGATTGTTATTAGGAGAAAGAAAGAAAGAAAGAAAGAAATATTCATTATTGCCGCAAAGATATGCGGATCGTGTGAGCTGAATCGTAAGACGTCAAAGAGAAAGAGCCTCAAACGGGTTGTTCTGTCTTAAATGTTCTGTCTTTCTGCACATTTGGTCACAAAATAAGGCCATCCTTTGTTTGGACCATTCTCTGACATTCCTAGAACATCCTGTTTGGGGGTTGGAATGTAAATTTATCCCCCAGTCCTCGGCTTACAATCTTAATGCCTATTCGAAGTTACAACAGCACTGAAAAAAGTGACTTTAAGACCGGTCCTCACATTTACGACCGTTGTAGCATTCCCCACAGTCACGTGAACAAAATTCCAGCACTTGTCGACCACCATGCATGTACGACGGTTGCAGCATCTGGGGGGGGGGCAGTCACGTGATCACCATTTGTGACCTTCCCAGCTGGTACTTCCAACAGGCAAAGCCAATGGGGGAAGCCAGATTCGCTCAATAGCCACCTGATTCATTTTAACGGCTGCAGCGATTCGCTTAATAACCGTGGCACAAAATGTCGTGAAATTGGCCGTGACTCCTATAACAACTGGAAATTCTGGTCTCAGTCATGATTGTAGGTCTCTAGGGCGACCGTACATTTTGTTTAAACAAAAAACAAAAAAAACCAGTCCATTTCCTCCCCAAACAGTAATTCTAGGTTTGCAAGTTGCAATTTTTTCCCCAGCACTTTGTTTCAAGATTCAAGAAACTTTTCTCTCAATTGCAGGGTTTCTATCTTTTATTTCAGTCCAGCTGCTATAAGATAACTGGTTTTTTTAACCACTGCCACAGCAGAACAGGGAACTGTAATATTCTATTGCAGAAAAGCATGACCACAATTCTACGAAATGCCTTGTTTTAGAGACTTGTGAAGCTCGTTTAGGTCTAAGCCG
This sequence comes from Azemiops feae, assembly GCA_023970755.1. Classification (NCBI taxonomy): domain Eukaryota; kingdom Metazoa; phylum Chordata; class Lepidosauria; order Squamata; family Viperidae; genus Azemiops; species Azemiops feae. Next base: position 64,697 of record JALGBA010002109.1, read on the forward strand.
GGCTTGTAAATGGCTTACCTTGTTTTTAATAGGTACAGACTTATGTTGTGCATCTTAAGAGACGCATCTTATCACAGAACTTCTCCCTTTAAGCTTAAAACACTGGTCTAGAATTATTTTGTTGTTAAGCCATTGCAGGAAGCACCAGGTCTGTTTTATTAATGAAATATTATAATTAATTACAGTCCTGGGTCTTGTTGTCTGTCATTTTCAGATGCGTCTCCATCCTGTTTTTCTAAATAATTCAGGAAGGCTGTCGGAGAACTCTAAAATTAAGAATTAAAGCAGCTGTCTCTTGGGATACATTTTGATTTGGAGTCGTGCACCGAGCAGATGGCTTCAATAACTCCTAGGATTCTGTCTGCAAAATTAAAGCAGCTCTGTTATTAGTGGCTGGGTCAGCTGGTATTGCACAAGTGAAGGATTCATACCTGTGCATTTCATAAAATAACTGCCTTAAAAAGCTCTCCGCCCAAACGGGCTGATGATTTATCGCAGTGCCTTTGAAACCCATGAATTATGCAGGCTCCCCACCACACACGAATGCAAGGTGATTATTCTGTAAACTGCTGAGCTGTTTTAAATCGGGATTCCTGCAACGCGTGTTCTAGTATTGATAAAATAATGAAATGCTGGCAAACCGCAGAGATTTTATTCACGCCAGCCTTCGACAGCCATCGGGGGTGGTTTCCATTTGCACGACTTTCTGAAACGTCCTTCCGGAGGGGTGTGTGTGTATGCACTTTTTTGAGGGGGGGGGAGTTTGTGCAGCCTTTTTAACATTTTAAAAGGCCGTTTCAGTTAGTTTTGGGAATATGCAAGCAGCGTGTCCCGCTTTATGTCCGTTTTCCAATTCATTCTGTTGGGCGTGAAATCCATTCTGTACAGGTAGTCCTTAACTTACAACAAACAGTTCATTTAGTAACCGTTCAAAGTTGCAATGGCCACTGAAAAAAACTGACTTAACAACCGTTTTCCACCCTTAATGGCCATTGCAGCATCCCCGCGGTCACCTGATCAAAATTCAGATGCTGGGCCACTGACTCACATTTATGACGGCCGCAGTGTGCCGTGGTCACCGTTTGCGACAAGCAAAGTCCATGGATAAACCAGATGCACTTAACCAGCTGCAACGATTCACCTAACAACTGTGGCAAGAACGGTCGTAAAGGGGGGCAAAACTCACTTGACAGAGGTCTCGCTTAGCAACACAAATTTTGGGATCAATTGTCATAAGTCAAGGACCACCTGTAATGTCTTTTTTTGTGTGTGTACAAGGCGTGTATATTCTCACTTTGCCATTGGTTTATTTGCATCTCAGTTTCTACCACCTCTTTGCTTTTCACCTGTGTCTATTCTTCCCCCCCCCTGCCCCCCAAGATCCACTCTTAACGGTACCAGGTCGTCCTGGGCTTACGACCATAATTGACCACTGTTGCAAAGTGAGACATTGGTTAAGTTGAGTTTTGCCCCCTTTTACGAGCGTCCTTGCCACAGTTGTTAAAGGGACTCGCTGCAGTTGGTAAGTTAGTAACCCTGTCGTTAAGTGAATCTGGCTTCCCCATTGACTTTGCTTGTCAGGAATCACTTAACAAATGTCTCACTTAGCGATGGAAATGTTGGCCTCGGTTACGGTCGTAAGTCCAGGACTACCTGTAGAACATTCAGAACTTCTGCTCAGTCCCGTATCGTTTCCCCAGTGTCAACCTTTTACCACAAATAGTCCAATCAGCCCTACTTCCAGGTTTATATCCGCCCCTTCGCCGTGTGTCCGTTCGAATAGACGTGTATGTTTCCACAACAAGCAGCCAATTTTCTAAGCAGGTAATCATAATAATCTCCCAGGATCCCAATAGCCCAATCACCACTTTAATACTCTCTTATCTCTCTCATCCACCGGTGTCACATAAGTGGGTTTTTTTTTCTCTCCCTTGGATTGCCTTTATTCAGAACAGCGCACAATTTCCCCCCGAACCCAGATGCGATTCTACCGTTGTTAGCATTTAATGGAACATAATGTGCACCTGTCACCTACCTGTAGACTTCTCCTTTGATGTAGACTCGCCGCATCCTAGGTGACCCTCACATTTGTACTTTTCCGTTACCCGTTTTAGCTCTTTCATTCGAATTTACATCTGGACGTTCCTGCGCGTGTAAGTAGGCCTCAACGTACAGCGGTTCGTTTAGTGACGGTTCAAAGTTACAGCGGCACTAAAAAAAAAAAGGGACTTAGGACCGTTTTTCACACCTACGACCTTTGCAGCCTCCCCGTGCTCATCTGATCAACATTCAGACACTTGGCAACTGATTCATATTTAGGACGGCTGCAGTTCCCCCCCGGATCATGTGAACAGTTTTTGTGACCTCCTGACAAGCAAAAGTCAACGGGGAAGCCAGATTCACTTAACAATTGTGTTGCTGACTTAAGAACTGCAGTGATTCACTTAACAACTGTGGCAGGAAAAGTCGTAAAATGGGGCAAAAGTCACTTAACAAATGTTTCACTTAATAACAGAAATTTTGGGCTCAATGTTTGGTCGTAGATGGAGGCTACCTGCCTTCCCCAGCTCCATTCTGTAAGACCAGAACAACTTCATTTCCACCTATCTCATCTTTCCTCTTGAGTTCAAATCGAATCAAATCAGTTTATTACAGCCATATGGCCAGAAACCGTAAAATGTCCAATTGTAGGCTACTTACATACATACGTATATAAAAATGCACTGAGCATGATCTAAGGATGAATAAGAACACATATAATAAAATTAATTTTGAAATAAAAAACGATTAAAAAGATCTAAAAATAATATTTAATCTTATTTAGGTTTCTGACGAATCCCCAATGCTGCTCTGGGTTTCATAGCACACAGCAAATCTGCTTTTCTTTCACTCAGAGAAAGGAGTAACCTGTTAGTGACAACAGAAGAGAATATTTGTAGCTCAGGGTTGAACCAGGGTCTAGATAACAATCATTCAATAAACAGTGCCTCAGTGAACTACCAAGCCAGACAAATAGTCAAACAATAAATAACAGCCTAATCAAGAAAGGACCAAGAATGCTTAAACAGAAAGCAAACCCCACTCCCTTCTAGCACTGATGATGTTACCTAGTTGGGTCATGAAACGTCTGCAAGAAAACCACCAAGCTCAGAGAGCACTAAGGACCTCCTAGTTCTCCTCCTCCTCCCCCTTCCTCCCCTTCTCCTCTCTGCACACCCCACTCCCTTTTGATGATGATGTTACCTAGTTGGGTCATGGAACGTCTGCAAGAAAACCACCAAGCTCAGAGAGCACCAAGGACCCCACAGTCCTCTTCCTCTCCGCAAACCCCACTCGCTTCTAGCACTGATGATGTTACCTAGTTTGGGTAATGAAACATCTGCAAGAAAACAAGCAAGCTCAGAGAGTACCTAGAACCCCATAGTCAGTCAGTCCTTCCTCTCTCCCTCCCTTCTCCTCTCCATAAATTCCACTTCCTTCTAGCACTGATGATGTTACCTAGTTTGAGTAATGAAACGTCTGCAAGAAAACAAGCAAGTTCAGAGAGTACCTAGAACCCCATAGTCCGTCCGTCCTTCCTTCCTTCCTTCCTTCCTTCCTTCCCCCCTCCCTCCCTCCTCCATAAATTCCACTCCCTTCTAGCACTGACGAGGTTACCTAGTTGGGTCATGAAACGTCTGCAAGAAAACAACCAAGCTCAGAGAGCACCAAGCACCCCACATATTAGTAAGCTTCATAGTTGAATCTAAGCAGTGTTGTAGGCATGTTGCAGCTGCGTGCAGAGCCGTAGGGGTTGGGGCAAGGATCCATGCTAGCTGTTTGAGTTGGCCTTTTCTGTCCAGGCTGGTCAAAATTCTGATCATCTTAATTTTTTATTTTTTTTTATTTTTTTTAACAGCAGCCGTGGCAGCCATGTACTACAGCTACTACATGTTGCCTGATGGAACATACTGCCTCGCCCCACCGCCACCAGGGATTGACATGGCTACTTACTATAGCGCCCTGCCAGCTGGGGTGACGGTGTCCAGCACTACCGGCGTAGCCACGATCACAGCGCCTCCGCCTCCCGGCACAACACCCCCACCCTCTTCAGAAGCAAGCGAAGACACAAGCGGTGCATTGCCTGGCACGAGCACTTCAGCAAGGTATCCAACTTTATGTTGGCCTGTGTAGTAGAGCAGGAGTTTTGTTGAGTGGATTGTGTAACTTTAACAACCTGCCTGTGTAACAGGACATCTTTTCCTAATGGTAGGGGGAACCCACTGCTGAAAATAAACCCAAGCTGATGACAATAATTGGTTGGTTAGACTCAACAATTCATGGGTGCTCAGATAATATTGACTTGATAGCAGTAGGTTTCTGTACAAGCATCAGAAATCAGTTTGTCTTCCTTCCTTCCTTCCCAATCTCCTTCCTTCCTTCCTTCCTTCCTTCCTTCCTTCCTTCCTTCCTTCCTTCCTAATTTCCTTCCTTCCTTCCTTCCTTCCTTCCTTCCTTCCTTCCTTCCTTCCTTCCTTCCTTCCTTCCTTCCTTCCTTCCCAGCTTTTGCATTTATATAAACCTGGGTCCTGCGTGTTGTCATAGTGTCAGCAGCCTCACAGCAATTCCAAGTGGCCAGGCTGGTTTTTCAGACCAGGCTTTGGCAAGGAGGCTCCCCAGTTACCAGGCAGTGGACAGTTGCATATATTAAATTGATTAAATGTTAATAATTAAAAAGGCAGCTCAAATAAAAGGGTGTCTCATTACATCCTAAAATTGTCACCGAGCTTTAGACAGAGCGCAAAAGAGCCGGGATGTTTGTCTTGTCCAGTTTTGTTTCATGCATGATATTCTTAAAAGGCTTTTTGTCATTTTTTTTTATGGCCTTCTTGGTCAGCAATTAATCTTTTCACTAAAAATAATCTGCTTTCCTCCCCTGCCAGCCCTGTGCAGGCTGATAATGTGCAAGACGCCTATTTAATTTCTGTTTAATGAACCACCCACTTCCAGATGGGTCTTCCCAAGTTTTCGTTCTGGAGAAGATATTCTGTTGGCCATATCAAAGCCTGATGATGCTAATTTTATTCTAGTGTCCCACATGAGGACATAGTGTCCATCTTTTTTTCTTTCTTTTCATTTTTGAGAGCCAATTTGGTCTAGTGGTTAAAATGCTGGCCTAGAAACCAGGAGACAGTGAGTTCTAGTTCTGCCTTAGGCATGATAGCCAGTTAGGTGACTTTGGACCAGTCACCAGCATCTTTTGTTCCTTAGGTGGGAAAATAATAAATTGGGAGTTCTAGTCCTACCTTAGGCATGAAAAACCAAGTGGGTGATTTTGGACAATCACCAGGAGATTGGGAGTTCTAGTCCTGCCTTAGCCATGAAAGCCAGCTAGGTGACTTTGGATCAGGCACCAGGAGATTGGGAGTTCTAGTCCTGCCTTAACCATGAAAGCCAGCTAGGTGACTTTGGACCAGTCACCAGGAGATTGGGAGTTCTAGTCCTGCCTTAGCCATGAAAGCCGGCTGGGCGACTCTAGGCCAGTCCCCCTCTCTCAGTCCAACCCACCTCGCATGGTTGTCGTTGCAAGGAAAATAGCAGGAAGGATTAAGTATCATGTATGTTTGCTGCCTCGAGTAACTTATAAAGTAATAAAGGTGGGATTAAAAATCGAATAAGGTGGTTTCTATGGTTGATTGTACTGCTAGCGTTTCTTTTTAATTGCACAACATAAATATTTGAAATGAATATCGCTTTGGAGTTTCTTGTAATGAAAATAATAGCGTGTGGGTGTGTATCTCTCCCATAAAAAGAACCTGTTCCAAAAGAACAGCGTGCAATTAAAGCAGGATCTTAGCTCTCAAGAATACGTAGAGAATTTCAATAAGTACCTATTGTCTGACAGAAGCTCTGCATACAAAATTATTCCAAAGCCACTTCTTGTCTCTCGTTGGTGACCATCCCGCTTCAAACAATGGCAGATTCTCCAGAATTGCCAGAATGAATCCTTCAGATTCATCCTCATCTTAGTTGAATGTCTTAAATTTTTTTAAAACCCTGCCTGGACCTTTGATCTGCATTTCCCCCTTTTTTTTTCTTCCCCTGATGCTGTTGAAATACCTGGCTTTTCCCTGTTTAGCCCTCAGTCATGTGATGTCTTTAAAAATTGAGCTGCTTCTCCCCTCCCCTCCCCTTTAATGGGTTGTGTTCTCTGCCTGTGTAAATCTTACAACTCTTGACATTTCCCAGCTCAATTCCACCAGTGGTTGCTGTCATCCCTCCACCACCAGATATCCAACCTGTAATTGACAAGCTAGCCGAGTACGTTGCGAGAAATGGGATTAAATTTGAGACCAGCGTTCGTGCCAAGAATGATCCGAGGTGAGTACGGGAGACTTCGCTCTTAATTTCATTTTACAATAACCCTGCAAGCCAGTAGCTTTGTTCCCCTCGCTTATTGACAGTCTTGTCAGAAAAACAAAACAAAAACCAAACCATAGTAATCTATTGTAGTTCCTCACGTTAAAATTCAAGAAACTTCTGGAAGTTAACGATAAAGCATTATTGCCCAAGAATCTTGAAGCTTGGCTTCCAGACATATATGGCCCTTGGGGTGTAATTTATTATTCTCAGAATATCAAATAGCATCTTTTGTTCCTTAGGTGGGGAAATAATAAATTAAAGCCACGACTTACAGTTGAGGGACGGTGGTATGTGCGCATGTATTTTCCCCACACTGACTTCTGTATCACCTTTTTAAATTATCCATCCTCCCTCACAGAAAGGGACTACAGGTAGCCCTCCATTTACTAATATGAGCCCAAAAGTTCTGATGTTAAATGAGACATTTTGCCTCATTTTGCGACGTTTCTCGCCACAGCTGTTAAGTGAATCACTGCAGTTGTTAAGTTAGTAATACGGCTGTTAAGTGAATCGGGCTTCCCCGATTGCTTGTCAGCAGGTCACAAAAGTGTGAAAAAGTCACTTTTTTCAGTGTCGTAATTTTGAACGGTCACTAAATGAACCGTTGTAAGTCGAGGACTGCCTGTATCACAAGTAGTTCTCAACTTTCAACTTACAATGATTCAAAGTTATAACGGCCTTGGGGAAAAAGTGACTTATGATCTGTATCTGCACTTACAACAATCACATTCGCCAGCGCATCCTGGGATTGTAATTTGCAACTGAAAACACCCATTGCTGTTTTCAGGGGTAGGCAACCTTGGCTCTTTTATGACTCGTGGACTTCAATTCCCAGAATTCCTGAGCCAGCCATGCTGAGGGGAAAGGGAGAGTTTCCAAGCTGAGCCATGCTGGCTCAGGAATTCTTGGAGTTGAAGTCCACAAGTCATAAAAGAGCCAAGGTTGCCTACCCCTGGCATAGCTGGATTCACTTACCTGGGAGTGATTCACCTAACCACCTCCCTAAAAATTGTCCAGCACAACTTAACGACCATAAGGACTAACTTAAGGACCAACAGTCGAGTCCAATCTGTGGTCATAAGTTGATGTTAAGGTAATGATTTAACAGCTAACCAGCTAATGTAATGATGGGAATGACTCAGCAGGGTCTGTGTCTCTTTAAGAGCCTTTGTATAAAAGAGAAGCTTCCGCTGATGTGTTCTATATTATTCCTGGTATGTGATATTGTAGATAGTGTAAGAACAACCACCATTTAATATAGACCACTGTTTACTGTGTTTACTCCTGGGTTATCTCGCACGCTCTTGACAGTTGACAACTATCTACATTTTTGTCTCTCTCTTAACAGATTTGAATTTCTGCAGCCTTGGCATCAATACAATGCCTACTATGAGTTTAAGAAACAGTTCTTCCTTCAGAAAGAGGCTAGCGACAGCTCAAAGGTAGGTTTATGAAAGTATAATAGAACAGTGATACATGCTGGCTTGTTGGCTTGTTTTATCCCCGGAGTGTCAACTGGGGCAGTTCAGAGAGGAACCAGTTCCCCATCAGTGGATTTGTTTTAAAAATGTGTTGTCTGCCCTCTTTGTTACTGTGGGAGGGGGTGATGAGTGGGATTTATGGAGAGGAGGAGAAGGAGGAGGACTGTGCGGTCCTTGGTGCTCTCTGAGCTTGGTGGTTTTCTTGCAGACCTTTCATGACCCAACTAGGTAACATCATCAGTGCTAGAAGGGCATGGGATTTACGGAGTGGAAGAGGAAGAGGAGAAGGACTGTGGGGTCCTTGGTATTCTCTGAGCTTGGTGCTTTTCTTGCAGACCTTTCATGACCCAACTAGGTAACATCATCAGGGCTAGAAGAGAACGGAGTTTGCTCTCTGTTGATACACAAAAGTGGCTTGCCCTGTCATTGTTGATGGAAGTGTTTTCTTCTTGGTAATTCCTTGAGTGAGTTGGGTTTACAACTTAGCTGTTGATTTGCTGTTAATCTTAGTGATAACTAAGGTAACCAAGATAGGTAATGAAACATCAGCAAGAAAACAACCAAGCTCAAAGAACGCCAAGGACCTCACAGATGTTCTCTCTGTCTGTGTGTATGCCCCTTACCTTAAAATGGCTGGAAGCCAATTCTGCATGTGTGTGTGTGTGTGTGTGTGTGTATACTGTTTAAAGGCTTTTTAAAATATGAGCCTATGTTATATATCTGGATGAAAATGATCGATGGAATCAGATGGGACCCGCCAATTTTAGACATGAGCATCTTATATTATAGGCAGTTGTTACTGAACTTGGTTAATTTTAATGTGTAGTTTTGCCCTGAACTGAGGTTAGTAAGGCAGAAGAAGAATATCATGGCTTCAAAATCTAAGGGACTGGTTTGGACAAAACTCAGCAGCACTTTTTCGTGCGGCTGCTGATAAAAACAGGATCGCCAACGTCCGATAACGGATATGGCACAAGAAGAAGAAGAAAAAGTTGGCACGGTTGTCTTCTGCACTCATGGGTAGTATGGACATCCCTGTCTCATCTTCCTTGGGTGGGGGGTGGGGGTGGGGGGTGAGCTTAAATTCAGATTCACCTTCCGTTTGGGCCAGTGCAGCAGATTTTCCTGGTTTAGGTAATATTACCAAATGCCAGTGAAATGCAGAATATCATTCGCAGTATGTATTTGTGTTTTGTGACACAAACCCCCCAATATGGCTAGGTCGCTTGCAGGGCCCCTGTTGCTTTGTGTTCTACCTTTTATGTTTTTCTCTGAATTGTTTACTGTGCGCATTTCTGTATTTGATGAAACAGATTGTAAACACCCCGTGCGGTTGCCAGGAAACTCTCTGTTTCACTCCTTTTTGCCATAATGGGGACAAGGGTGCTTTTGAAATTAATAGCCGGGACACTAATGAAGCAGAGTGCTCTTCCAATTTTAAACAGATTTTTGCCATTCGGTTTAATGGGCCGTCAAACAATGCTGTGTGTTTTCCAGGGGGCGGGGGGGAGGAACATGGCATGTGATCTGTTTATTTTTTTCAAAAGGGATAGGATAGGATAGGATAGGATAGGATAGAATAATAGGATAGAATAGAATAGAATTAGGATAGGATAGGATAGAATTAGGATAGAATTATGATAGAAGAATAGAATAGGATTACAGAATAGGATTACAGAATAGAATTAGGATAGAATAGAATAGAATAGAATAGAATAGAATAGAATAGAATAGAATAGAATAGAATAGAATAGAATAGAATAGAATAGAATAGAATAGAATAGAATAGAATAGAATATTGAGAATAGAATAGAATAGAATAGGGAGGATAGGATAGGATAGGATAGAATTAGGGTAGGATAGGATAGAAGAATAGAATAGAATAGAATAGAATAGAATAGAATAGAATAGAATAGAATCTTTATTGAGAATAGAATAGAATCTTTATTGAGAATAGAATAGAATAGAATAGAATAGAATAGAATAGGGAGGATAGGATAGGATAGGATAGAATTAGGGTAGGATAGGATAGAAGAATAGAATAGAATAATAGAATAGAATATTTAGAATAGAATAGAATCTTTATTGAGAATAGAATAGAAAAATAGAATAGAATTAGAATAGAATAGAATAGAATAGAATAGAATAGAATAGAATAGGGAGGATAGGATAGGATAGAATTAGGGTAGGATAGGATAGAATTAGGATAGAAGAATAGAATAGAATAGAATAGAATATTGAGAATAGAATAGAATAGGGAGGATAGCATAGAATTAGGGTAGGATAGGATAGAATAAGGATAGAAGAATAGAATAGAATAGAAGAATAGAATAGAATAGAAGAATAGAATAGAATAGAATAGAATCTTTATTGAGAATAGAATAGAATTAGAATAGAATAGAATAGAATAGAATAGGGAGGATAGGATAGGATAGAATTAGGGTAGGATAGGATAGAAGAATAGAATAGAATAGAATAGAATAGAATAGAATAGAATAGAATAGAATCTTTATTGAGAATAGAATAGAATAGAATCTTTATTGAGAATAGAATAGAATAGAATAGAATAGAATAGAATAGAATAGAATCTTTATTGAGAATAGAATAGAATAGAATCTTTATTGAGAATAGAATAGAATAGAATAGAATAGAATAGAATAGAATAGAATAGAATAGAATAGAATAGAATAGAATAGAATAGAATAGAATAGAGAGGATAGGATAGGATAGAATTAGGGTAGGATAGGATAGAAGAATTAGGATAGAAGAATGGAATGGAATGGAACAGAACGGAACGGAACGGAACCTTCTAGTCCAGCCTCAGACAAGTGACTGTCCAGTCTGTTCTTAAAAAACTCCAGTGATGGAGCGCCCACGATTTCTGGGGGCAAGTTGTTCCACTGGCTAATTGTCCTCACTGTCAGGAAGTTTCTTCTTAATTCCAGGTTGCTTCTCTCTTTGAGGACAGAGAGCACCCTGCTAGGTCACACACAAACATTACATTTTCATCAAACATCACGTAATGTTTACAGGAAGACCGTGATGCTTTTTTAACACCTCTGTTCTCCCCCCCCCAAAAAAAAATATTCGGTGTGTAACGTTTAATAAGCAAAATTCCATTTCGGTTAACAGAGCTGATAAATGTCGATAATTCGCTTCCGGTTTCATAAGCACACTATCCTAAGCCACAAAACAGTTTGGTGGCTCTCAGCAGAGCAGGTTACACTCGCTGTGGTTTGTAAACTGCACCGGTAATCCTCCAACTCGGGACCGTTCGTTTAACAATCGTTTGAAATTACGTCGGCCCGTCCTCAAAGTTACAGCCGTCGCACCATCCTCCCCCCCCCCGGTCGTATGATCTCCATTCGGGCGCTATCGGCTCGCATTTATGACAGTTGCAGCATCTTAAGGTCACATGCTCACAATTTGCCACCTTCCCAGCCACTTTCGACCAACCAAAGCCAAAATTGGGGAAGCCAGATTTGCTTAATGACCCAGTGATTTGCTGAACGACCCTTGGTTCACTTCACGACCGTGGTAAAAATGAGCCTAAACATCAAGTCCGGTCATGTGATGACTCACGATTGATTGCTGCGACTTATGGCGGAAATTTCAGTCCCAGTTGCTGTCTTTAAAAAGTCGAGCCTGTAGTTTAGAAATCATGGTGATCTAATCTGGTTTAGTTTAAAGAGTAAAGATGGCCAAATTATAACTTATTCAGCCAACGACACTTAAGCCACGCTTGAAGGCAATGCATGAAATTAGCTAAAAACTGATACGGTAAGCAAATAAATATATGCAGTACTGTTAAGTCCACTCAAGGTAGCTTCCAATTCGAAAATTAATTTTTTTCCTTGCAGTTACATTTCTTCCTCGTTAAGCAAAATGTAGCCAGATCTTTCATGAATAAATTCTCCCCCTTCCTCTTTTGAAGACGGTGCTCTTAGGACTGAAATGTACTAGCTAATGTATTTATTTCTCCTTTTTTGAGCATAAGGGGGATAGAAATTCCTGCCACGAGCGCTCTTAAACTTTATTGGTGCTATTAGAGGCAGCAGATAAGCAGAGTTAGACCTGAAGATTGTTCCTTGAAGGCTTCATTCTCCCCCCCCCCTCCCCAAAACCCTCAGTATATCTTGAGTCATTTTTTTCCCCATTTAAAATGGCTTTGTACAGTCATAATGTGAGCTCTTAGCACAGGGCTCGTTAATGAATCTCTGGATCGCTGTAACGATTGTGAAATAGTAGCGTCACGTACATTTGAATGAGAACTGAAATGTAAAATGATTGGCCTTGGTGTTTATGGTCTCTAACCGAGGCCATTTCCAGCTTAGAGTAGAATTCAGTTCTCATCCAGATCCGTTGCTGAGAATTAGAAGAACTGCTTCACCCTGTTGGCAGTTAATGCCGGCGGAGAAACTGCTCCATCCTTTTCTTCTGCTGGTGTAATGGATTCTACACCTGTAGGAGCAGAGGGGGGGGGGGAGAGTTTGGCAACACCGCGCTTTTCCAAAAGAGGCCCGAGTTAAGGTGTCAACTGCCTTGACTAGCGAACTCAAGATCAAGGAATCTTCAGGCGTTGAAATGCCGTAAAAGAGAAACTTTGTTGAGCACACATCTCAGAACTGAAGAAGCAAAAAAACAGCTCTGGTTTTCCCGCGCGAAAATCTGGTTAGTTAAAAATAGCCTTCCATAACCCCCACCCGCCGAGCGTTCACGTTGCCCAATCATCCTTCTTTGGTTTGTTATGAGAAGGGGTCCACTTCTCCGTCAGACACCTGCGTTTCTGACCTTGGATCTCATGGTCCGTGGATGGCTTTTTACAATCCCGTCGCCTTCCCTCTTTCTAACCACCCGCTCCTGTTCCTGTGGCAAGTTGAGTAGCGATAGAAGTTAGCAGGCATCTTACCAAGTCAATCTTGATATAAGATACTGCACGGTCCCGAAGGGAGATTGGGGAAGAGATTCAGGGTAGCGACATTCTAGAACAGGGGTGGGCAATTAATTATCCCAAGGGGCCACCTGAGGAACTGGGACTGTTTTGGAGGGCTGAACCAACAGGGTTATGAAGGTGCGTAGGCATGCATGCATGCACATAGGTAAATTGGGGGGAGAAAAATAGCAGTTGCCTTCCAAAGAAAAACAGACCACATGAGCTGGCCAGGGACAGCCACGTTGCCGAGGGAGCATAAAAGGCCCAGGTCTTTTTTTTGCTTCTGCAGCCAGTCTCTTGATAGTGCTAGAGTTGTCATCTCTTAAGACAACCACAAAGGCTTGGATGTCTTAGTGCTGATGGCTGAATTAGTTGATTTTAGGCAGTTTTTGGTGTTCTCGTTGTCTCCTGAAACTCTTAAAAAACGGTCTGGAAGTCGAAGAAGCCTAGTTTGGATGGGCACTGCTTCTGATAAAATGCTTGCTTAAGTTGGTTTGATTGAACATTTGATGTGCCTTCCACAGTTCTCCCTTCCATCACGGCATTGATTAAAGATGAAAATGATGTTCCTTTATCTTTTCATGCGGAGATGTAATAATACCTTCTCATACGCTGCCAATTTGCTGGTATCAGCAATTGGGATTGTAACCCTGAGAATAGTCTTGTCATTATGATGTACAGACAGCTTTGATATATATATATATATTTGTTCAGGTAATGAATGCCATGGGGGCTTTTAATTAAAATCCATGTACAATAACCTTTTAAGATCCTTTCTTTTTTCGCTCACACAAGAAGAAATCCATCTTTCTCTGAGAACAGAATCCCTCTGGTGAAATTGTAAGGGCCCCAGACTCTCTCGCCCACAGACAGGTAGTCCTCAACTTAACGACCACAATTGAATCCCAAATTTCTGTTGCTGAGACATTTGTTAAGTGACTTTGGGCCCATTTTACGACCTTTCACTGCAATTGTTAAAATTAGTAACATGGCTGTTAAGTGAGTCTGGCTTCCCCATTGACTTTGCTTGTCAGGGCTGGCTGGGAAGATCATAAATGGCATTCTTCTTACACTGGGATGAATAGAATAGAATAGAATAGAATAGAATAGAATAGAATAGAATAGAATAGAATAGAATAGAATAGAATAGAATAGAATAGAATAGAATAGAATAGAATAGAATAGAAGGATAGGATAGGATAGGATAGGATAGGATAGGATAGGATAGGATAGGAAGGAGGAATGGAATGGAATGGAATGGAATGGAATAGAACTGGAAGGGACCTTGGAGGTCTTCTAGTCCAGCCCCCTGCTCAAGCAGGAGAACCTATACTGTCTCGGACAGGTGAATGTTTAGCTTCTTCTTAAAAACCTCCAGTGATGGAGCGCCCACGATTTCTGGTGGCAACCTGTTCCAACTGTTTAATTGTCCTCTCTGTCAGGAAGTTTCTCCTTAATTCCAGGTTGCTTCTCTCCTTGATCAGTTTCCAACCATCCTAAATTTGGGTTGAGAATCGCCCAAATTTTGATCACATGACCGTGAGGATGCTGCCACGGTCCTAAGTGCGAGGACCGATCATAGGTCACTTCTGGGGGTGCTTTCCTAACTTTGGTCATGAAATAAATGGCCCTAACTTAACTCGAGAACTGCCTGTCTATGCTGCTGTTGAATGCTCAATTCAGCTCTTGTGAAATTATTCAGACTTGCTAAGCTTGTCAGTACGGTTACCTCTTTGGAAGAACTCCTGGCTCAAAAGCTGGGTGATCCATGCTGTTTTTAAGCCGTTTCATTCATCAGCTTGAAACATCCTTAAGAACCCAGCGTGGGTTTATGCGCTGCCCAATTGAAAGCATGTTGTCACTCGGTGGGTTTCTTCACATTTATTCTGCTACGGCTTCCAGTTTTGAAGCGTGCTACATAGTGGATTTTTTTTTCCCCCTCTTTAAAAAGCAGGTCGCCTCTTCATCCGAGGACGTCCCTACCGATGCTGCGTCCAGCGCGGCGCCTGGAGAGACCCAGTTTCCCACTGAGCAGATTCCTGAAGATGCCGATTCAGCTGCTCAAGGAAGTAATGGAAATGACCCAGCAGCCATCAAAATTGCCAACGATGGCAAACTGATAAAAGGCAAGTCTCGGTCCAGATCAAGCCCTGTTCTTTTGAGAGGACAAAGTCACATTTTAGCACCCAGAAATGATGCTCCGTCTGGCTCCCAGCCCCCTTCTTAAAGGTGCTACTGAATTCTGATTTTTAAGATGAGAGACAGGCTATGAAATGAAAAGCAAGTAATTGGAGAGGGCTAAAATAAGCCCCGGAAAGAATACAGGATAACAGAGTTGGAAGAGGGACCTGGGAGGTCTTCTAGTCCAACCCCCTGGTCAAGCAGGAGAACCTATATGATTCTGGACAAATGGCTGTCCAATTTCTTAAAAACCTCAGGAAATTTTATCTATCTGTCTGTCTGTCTATGTCTGTCTGTATCTCTATCTGTCTATCTTATCTATGTCTGTCTATATCTGTCTATCTATATCTCTGTCTGTCTATCTATCTATCTATCTATCTATCTATCTATCTATCTATCTATCTATCTATCTATCTATCTATCTATCTATCTATCTATCTATCTATGTCTGTCTGTCTGTCTGTCTGTCTGTCTGTCTATGCCTGCCTGCCTGCCTGTCTGTCTATCTATGCCTGTCTGTCTATATATCTTGTCTATCTGTCTATTATCTATCTATCTACCTACCTACCTACCAATCTACCTATCTTATCTATGTACCTACCTACCTATCTTATCTATCTCATAGAATAGGGCTGAATCAAACCTCATAGAATCAAACTTCCAATGTTGGAGCACCCTCAACTTCTGGAGGCAAGCCGTTCTACTGACTAATTGTTCTCACTGCCAATAGTTAGATCTCTCTTTGATTAGTTTCCATCCATTACTTCTTGTCCTGCCCACAGGTGCTTTGGAGAATAGGTTGATGATGTTGAAATGAATGTCAGGAGGGGGTCCCAGTTGTATTTTTTACAGACTGGCAGCCTGACAGGTCCAAATGGTGTCCATACCACCCAAACAGCAGGTGCTTCTTATCCAGGGTAAAAAAAAACCAAGTTAACTCCCTGCAATTTGAAGAACACCTCTTATGAGTAATTGCAAATTGTACAAAGGGCCTTTCCTACTTAGTGGGTATAAGCCTCGGGGCAGATATATCCACATGGTTGTACTCCATCCCCTTTAATAGAAAGTCAATTTACCAAAGATTTTTTTTCCCTTTAAAAGCAACTGTTTGCAACGGTGTGTTGAGTCTGTCGGGGGGAAGTTTTAAAAAAAGCTGTAATATTGGTCCTTGTTTCCAGAAAAAGAACTTGCTTGGAAACACACTTTCATTTTTTATTTTTTAATATTAATCCTCCCCCACTCTCATTCCTTTAAGAGAGATCTAAAAGAAATTAGACAGCAGGATGTACGGTCACAATATTTTCCTGCGTATTTTTATCCCGAGGTGACAGCTAATTAGAGGGAACCACAACACACAAACAGTCATTAGAAGGCTGTGCCAAACCTCAGCACAATAGCAAAGGAAAGACGGTTTAAGCCACTGGTTGCAGCGCAATTTGGATTTGCAACCAAGGGACCCCACACAAAATGGTCCTCTTTCAGATACCTGGTTGCCACTTATTGCGTCTTTTAATCCCCAACATTAAGCATTTTCCATTTCCATTGAGCAGTTCTGCTTTTCTCTTCCATTATGTCCCCCCCCCCCAAGGCTACTGGCAAGCACAGGTCCCTTTAAGCTTGCTGGGGTCTCCCTTGTGCACGCCAAGGAAGCTGTTTTGATTACCCAGAGGTCTTGGATGGATAACTGAGCTTACCCTTAATCCACAGAAAATAACTAGTTGCCTGAAGAAGAAAAAATCCCCAAACTCCTGGGGAAAAACGTATTGCTTTCATCCAAATAATGGTGCGGCCAGGCGTGACACACTCAGAAGGGAATTCCATAGTATAATTCTGGTTTTGCAGGGGGAGCAACCTTTTGTTCAAGGACCGTGTTTTGGGGGGGTGGGGGCACATGGTTGCATATGGTTAAGAGGCCGAGGCAAAAATGGACGGGGGTAACCATTTGCTCTCTGATACTTGCTTTCTGGGCTTATTTTTCCTCCTCTGCGTCAGAGGGACACCAGGGACCGGTAATGTGGAGAGAGGTTTTCCCGCGGACCGGAGGGGGCGTGGTTTTGTATGCTGCCTGCATCCCGCGGATGGGGCTTTGCTTGTTTGTGCGGACCGGTTGCTGGCATGCCGCGGCCCGTTACCGGTCCACGGACCAGGGGTTGGGGACCCCTGCTCTTATGTCCTACCCTGGTCTGAACAGACTTCTTTAAAAGGAGAATTAAAATTCAGCCAAGGGCAGCATGAATGAAGTTGAGGGCTACATCCTCCTCTATTCTGTTAGACTGTTCCTCCTACTTCTCCTCCCACCCGCCCAAATCAGCTCTGCAGCGGGCAGTAAAAAGATATTTATTTATTTGTATCCTGCCTTTATTATTTTTACAAATAACTCGGAGGTGGCAAAGGTCTCCGACATTCCTCCTCCACAACAGCAGCCTGTGAAATGGCTTGGCTGAGAGAGAGGAGTGGCTCAAAGTCACCAAGTCAGTTTTTATGGCTAAGGGGGGACTAGAACTCACCATCCTCTTGATGATTGACCCAAAATTACCCAGCCAGCTGGCATGGCTAAGATGGGACTAGAATTCACAGTCCTCTGGTCATTGACCTAAAGTCACCCAGCTAGCTTTCATGCCTAAGGCAGGACTAGAACTCACCATCTCCTGGTGATTGACCCAAAATTACCCAGCCAGCTGGCATCCCTAAGGCGGGACTAGAATTCACAGTCCCCTGGTGATTGACCTAAAGTCACCCAGCTAGCTTTCATGCCTAAGGTGGGACTAGAACTCACCATCTCCTGGTGATTGACCCAAAATTACCCAGCCAGCTGGCATCCCTAAGGCGGGACTAGAATTCACAGTCCCCTGGTGATTGACCTAAAGTCACCCAGCTAGCTTTCATGCCTAAGGTGGGACTAGAACTCACCATCTCCTGGTGATTGACCCAAAATTACCCAGCCAGCTGGCATCCCTAAGGCGGGACTAGAATTCACAGTCCCCTGGTGATTGACCTAAAGTCACCCAGCTAGCTTTCATGCCTAAGGTGGGACTAGAACTCACCATCTCCTGGTGATTGACCCAAAATTACTCAACTACAGCTGGCATGGCTAAGATGGGACTAGAATTCACAGTCCCCTGGTCATTGACCTAAAGTCACCCAGCTAGCTTTCATGCCTAAGGCAGGACTAGAACTCACCATCTCCTGGTGATTGATCCAAAATTACCCAGCCAGCTGGCATCCCTAAGGCGGGACTAGAATTCACAGTCCCCTGGTGATTGACTTAAAGTCACCCATCGAGCTTTCGTGCCTAAGGCGGGACTAGAACTCACTTGTCTCCTGGTTTCCAGCCTGGGGCCTTGAGCACTAGACCCAACGGGGTTTCAATTTGCCATTCCTGGCTTATAAATAGTCCTTCCTTTTCCCACAGCTTCCTTTGCCCCCATCAGCTTCGCGATCCGGGCCAAAGAAAACGACATGCTTCCCTTGGAGAAGAACCGGGTGAAACTTGACGACGATACTGATGAGGAAGAGGAGGGAGGCAAAGAGGGCCAGGAGAACGCCGGCGGCGCCTCCAACAGTGCCAGCCTCCTCGCCCCCTCCAGCAGCGGTCCGGAAGAGAAAAGGCCTCAGCTGACACAGGAAGAGCTGGAAGCCAAGCAAGGTAAGAAATCTCCATGGTCTGGATCAACTGGGGTTTACGCTTCACCTTGCTTGAAAGCTAATTCTGCGTAGGGCGGGGCTGAAACCTTGTTCAGCAGGGGGCGACGGAAAGAGAGCAGAAGGCAGACGAAATACGAGTCTCTGTAGTTATGATAATCAGAATAGAGCTGGAAGGGACCTTAGGGGTCTTGTAGTCCAGCCCCCTGCTCAAGCAGGAGACCCTCTATTGGCTGTCCAGTCTCTTCCTGAAAACCTCCAGTGATGGAGGAGGGAGGGAGGAAGAAAAGGAAGGAAGGAAAAAAGAATAGCAGAGTAACAGTTAGAAGGGACCTTGGAGGTCCTCTAGTCCAACTCCCTTCTTTGAGCAGGAGATGCTATATCATTTCAGACAATTGGCTGTCCAGTCTCTTCTTGAAAACCTCCACTGATGGAGGAGGGAGGGAGGGAGGAAGTAAAGAAAGGAAGAAGGGAAGGAATAGCAGAATAACAGTTGGAAGGGACCTTGGAGGTCCTCTAGTCCAACTCCCTGCTTGAACAGGAGATCCTATGTCATTTCAGACAAGTGGCTGTCCGGTCTCTTCTTAAAAACCTCCAGTGATGGAGCACCCACAACTTCTGGTGGCAAGCCGTTCCACTGGTTAATTGTCGTCACTGTTAGGAAGTTTCTCCTTAATTCCAGGTTGCTTCTCTCCTTGATTAATTTCCATCCATTGCTTCTTGTCCTGCCTTCTGGTGATTTGGAACATAAAGTGACCCCAAGGCACTGCAACCATTATACATAGGAACCGGTTTTCAAGCATCCCCAAAGGTTGGAGACCTCTGGTGTAAGGTTTCCTGCTTTAGACTAGAAGACCTCAAAGGTCCCTTCCAGCTCCATTACTCTGTTTTAACTTCATAACTGCAAAAGCTATTAGCCAGTGGAGCAGGCGACGGCATGAAGTAGCGAGTTTTGTTTCAATAAACATTTTGGAAGTGCACATCCTGCGTCGCACAACACAGACCCAGAATCGTTAAAAGCACTAGCTCTTTTAATGAAGCATTAAATCTACCGGGCCCCTCCTCCTCTGAGGAGGAGGAGGCCATACCTACCAACTAACCGAGATCAAGGCAATCAAGAGTGAAATGCCAACGCGTAGCACACCAGAACGGTTTTCTCCAGTGACCAAATAAAGGCTGAAGGCAAATCCTTCATTCCTTGCTTCCCCGGTCAGAGATTCGTGGAGTCGAAAGGGACCTTAGAGAAAACGTTGCCAAGCAGGTATTTTTTTTTGAAAGCAAACAGGAATCTCACATCACTAGTCAAAAGAGATCTAATCCTACAATGTCAGGCATAAATAACCAGGAGCATTTGTTGAGTTCGAAGCTCAGAAACGTTTCGTCGTTGCTACCTATACGCGGGTTTTCTCAGAAGCGGCAGTTTTCCAGCTGCATGGACATCTGGACCCCAAATTTCCCAGCAGTGGCTCTAGGCCAGCCAGGAATTTAATTTGGGGAGTCGAAGCTCACACATCTGGAAAGTTGCGTGAATCCAGCCGTTAAATATCTCTCCCCTTCCTTTTGGCTCTTGTCTGCCTGTGCAGACACGAAAGAGAGGCAGTACAGGTAGCTGTCGACTTAAAACAGTTCATTTAGTGACTTATGACCATTTTTCCCACTTAATGGCCATTGCAGCAGCCCCATGGTCACGTGACCCGTATTTGGGTGCTTGGCAACTGGTTCCTATTTGTGACGGTTGCAGTATCTCCGGATCCTGTGAACCCCTTTTGCGGCCTTCTGGCAGGCAAAGTCAAGTGGGAAGCCAGATTCCACCGTCTTCCTAATTTTAACAACTTGCAGTGGTTCGCTTAGCCACTGTGGCAAGGAAGGTCGTAAAACGGGGCAAAACTGACTTAGGCGACGTCTCCTCGGGCAGCAGAAATTAAGGGCTCAGTTATGGTTGTACGTCGAAAAGATTACCTGTATGAAATGTTCGCCGTAAATCAGCAATGCTGGCTTGTTTTCTACAGAGGTAAGAGGCATCGCGCACGAAATATATTTGCTAGTAAATAACCGAGCCATTCGTGGTCCTTGACATTTGCCATATTAGACACGAAATAAATGAGGCAGAGGAGGAAAGAAAATGTTATTCTCCTTTTCCATTTTTCCTTTCCCTGAAAGAACGGCGCCGGGCGATAATTAAATCTGCATTTATGTGTGTCTAATTCAATAAAACGCAGCAGCGTAATTTGATAGAGAAGTCTCTTGAAGCGACCACAGTGATCGGGTTGACTTTGAGCTGCTGTTAAAAAAACTCCTCCACAAAGTGCAAAACATATGATTATTAATATAAAAAAAAAAGGTGAAGCCATTTGCAAATAAAATTACCCATTTTTCAAATATATATATATATATATATATATCCTACAGGAAGCCTTCAAAGGCAGAGGGAGAATATCAGGTTCCAGAGACGGATAATTACTGCTCAGTATTTTATTCCATGTCTGCAGGTAAAAAAGGGAGACGTGGCAGACTGAATTTCAGGGGAAATAATACCTCCGTCTTTCGTATTCGGAAAATAGGCAATATTTTAAAATACTGTTTACGGATCTTGATAAAGTCCCTTTTTTAATATCCTTCCACAGATCTACATCAGCACTAAAGCAAATCCATTTCGTTTGTAAAACAGCAGTGAAATGCGAGGCTTGCTGGGAAATCAGACACAACAGAGATCACTATTTTTTAAAATGCTTCTGTTTAAACCCACCCAGATCTTTACTCCAGGAAGTGCGAATGGATGCCCTAAATTATACAGAATATTCTTATTAATAAATGCTGCACATACCAAGGCCACTCAAGAGTTGCCCCCAACCACGGGATAGGCAGTATATAAAATTTAAGAATAACAATAAGTGACTTCCAGAGAGGTTCAGATCCACCATGCAAGTACTCACCTGACTCAGGGTTAAGTCAATCTATAGCAATAGCACTTAGACTTATATACCACTTCACAGTGCTTTGCAGCCCTCTCTAAGCAGTTTATAGAGTCAGCACATTGCCCCCAACAATCTGGGTCTGCATTTTACCGACCTCAGAAGGATGGAAGGCTGAGTCAACCCTGAGCCGGTCAGGATTGAACTGCTGTCAGCCGGCAGAGTTAGCCTGCAATACTGCATTCTAACCACTGCGCACTATGGATGGAAGGAAGGAAGGAAGGAAGGAAGGAAGGAAGGAAGGAAGGAAGGAAGGAAGGAAAAAAGGTAGAGCACTAGCACTTAGGCTTATATACCACTTCACAGTATTCTACAGCCCTCTCTAAGCAGTTTACAGAGTCAGCATATTTGCTCCCAACAATCTGGATCTGCATTTTACTGACCTCGGAAGGATGGAAGGCTGAGTCAACCCTGTTCAGGATTGAACTGCTGGCAGTTGGCAGAGTTAGCCTGCAGTACTGCATTCTAACCACTGCGCCACCACGGCGCTGGAACTGTCTAATAGAGCCAAAATACTTTATGCAAGCAAACGCATGGAAACGGTTAAACAGTTGCACTGGCGAACTGTACACGAAGCCTTAATTTATTTTAAGCCACAGCTCTTTTACATGTGTGGGTGTATTGGGGGGGGGTTATTTTATCAGGGCAGTGATTATGAATTGCAGCCACCCTTTTAATTAATTGTGACTTATAACTCCAGCCAAGTCATGATTCAGAGGCAGGCCATGTCAAGGGGCAGGCATCTGAAAGGTTAAGTCTCCTCTTGAAAGCATGGAAACAAAAGGTGAAGAGATGCATGTTTTTTTTCTCTCTCTCTCTCTCCAAGAGCTGTCTTTGTTTGGTCCTTAGCAGTTTTACCCTGCCTGTTTTTCTCCATTTTGCTCAAAAACCTGCAGCACCAACAGTGTGGCATTGAACTTATCAGGACCATGCATTCACTCCTCCACAAGGCACTCTGAGTGATTTAAGCCTCGTTCCCTGTCCTATCTGCACTTAAAACTTGGGAGAGCGTCACTGCCTGATAATAATCAATGGGTTTTTTTTTTATCAGCAAACCAGCTAAGAGAAGCATTCATAACATGAAGTGGCTTAAACGCACCTCTTCCAAGCTTTGCAATTGTCACACGCCCAAACACACGGGCTATTTTAATTAGCACAGCGAGCGACAATGAAAGCTGTTGAGCGTACACAACTAACTGTACTTGCATGCTTAACCTCCCTTCTGTCTCCATCACTCGGTTCTAGCACTGCATTGGAAAAAGTCCCGCGTAAGCAGAAAACATTTCCATGGTAATTGTACCCTATGTGGAAGGAGGCAGGGAGCCGCACCAACTAAGAAATAATTAAAATAAGACATAATTAGCAAGAGAAGAGGCACGTGATGGTGATCAGCAGAATGTTTAACTTAGTTTAGAAGCTAGTTCTCAGAACCATTGTTTCCCACCTCTCCAATTTATGCCCCAATTAATCTTCCCCGGTATTGTATAATGCTTAAATTTCCTCTAACCTTGAGTCTCTGCTTGGCAGTGGGGATAGCCGGGTTATCTGCCTTCTGCTTTGCTCACCCAGCATGAGGGCAGAGTTCAGTTCTTTGAATTATTGCAATATAAAAGATAATTAAGCTCAGTCTGTAGCTTAATAAGGAGATGGTGAGAACAGCTCTGAGAGCCAGAGAAAGATAGACAGTAGATTGGAAACTGCCATGTTGCATATCTTCTGTGCCCAGCCTAAATCCTAGTCCTGTTGCCTTTCGCTGCCTTAGTTCTTAGTAACCAGGATCTAATGGTTACTGCCACATTCTAGCTTGGGCTCTGTTTTTTGAAGTCTTCTCCTGGCCTTGTTTGAGTTCTTTCTGTAGTTCTATTAGTAGCTCCATCTCAAGAGGCCTGGTGCCTTTCAGAATATCTCCCAGGTCACGCCTAACATCTGGATGTCTCCCAAGAGAAGAGAACATTCGTAGCTCAGGGTTGAACTGTGGGACCTCAGTGGTCTGTGAGCTTGGTGGTTTTCCTGTGGTTGTTTCGTGACCTAACTAGGTAACATCATCAGTGGATAGAAGGGAGTGGGGTTTGCAGGGAAGAGGAGGAGGAGGAGGTCTGTAGAGTCTTTGATGCTCTCTGAGCTTGGTAGTTTCCTGGCAGACGTTTCATTACCCAACTAGGTAACGTCATCGGTGCTAGGAGGGAGTGGGATTTGTTCTCTGCTTAGTCCCACTCCCACTCTTTCCTTTTTCTCAGAATTTAGGGCAGGCTCATGTTTGCTTCTTCATCTTTGTTCTTTAGGATGTCTTTTGTTAGCTAATGAAAAGTCATCTTTGAAAATCCCTGCTGTTTGATGTTATTTTTTTGTCACAGCACTTTCTATTCTTTTTTTAAAAAAGAAACTTTTGTTCTGCCTTACACCTTTTTTTAGGTGTTCTTCCAAACAATCTTTAAAAGGCCCGTGTAAATTTTGGGGGGTGGGTGGGTTTTTTTTTGTTTTAAAGACGCCTGATTTTTAGACGAACTGCATCTTGGCGTAAGAAACGGTTGGTCTCCCAACTGTCTTAAGTTAAATGACAGTCTTCTCTTTTCCTTCTCCTCCACCACCACCAGCAAAGCAGAAATTAGAAGACCGGTTGGCAGCTGCAGCGAGAGAGAAATTAGCCCAGGCTTCCAAAGAATCGAAAGAGAAGCAGCTTCAAGCGGAACGAAAAAGAAAAGCCGCCCTCTTTTTGCAGAATCTGAAGAACCCCCTGGCAGACCTGGAAGTTGAAAAAATGGAGGAAAGTGCCTTTAACATCGAGGTGAGCAAAGGAGACACAGTTTATCCTACAGTGGGAATTTTGTAATGGCACGTGGGAAAGGCCTTGAGAGAGGGGACAAAGAGAAGCTGCCAAGGGAAGGGTCAGATAAGAGACTGCATAGCCCACAGCTGCATAATGGGTGGAGAAAGAGGTTCAGAAGAGACCCTCACTAACTTCTCAGGGTGTATAGGAGACGGCTGTAATGGTATGTGGGAAAGACCTCGGGAAATGGAGGGAAGAGATGCTGCCTATGGAATGGTCAGATAAGAGAGTGCATAGCCCAGAGCTGCATAAAGGGCCAAGAAAGGGACCCTCTCTAGTTTCTTATCCTCTAAAGGAGATGGCTGCAATGGTATATGAGAAAGACACTGAACAACGGGACAGTGAGATGCTTTTTAGGGAACGTTCAGATAAGGGATGGCAGAGCCCACATAATGGGTGGAGAAGCAGGCTCACATGGGAACCCTCTCTAGTTTCTCATCCTGTAAAGGAGGCGGCTGTAATGGTATGTGGGAAAGACCTTGGGTAACGGTCAGATAAGAGAAGGCATGGCCCACAGCTGCATAACAGGTGGAGAAAGAGACTCAGAAGGGACCCTCCCTAGTTTCCTCAGGCTGTAAAGGGAGACAATGGGAGATTTGTACTTTCAGACTTGCAAAACATTAGTGCTTACTGAGATTGAATAAGGAGTACTCTTCAAAGAAAGGAAGAAGAAAAATATGTCTAAAATGAACCACGCATTGGTCTTTGGGGATATAAGAAATTGTGATAAATTGACTTGGCCCACTCTTCCTGATATCTCCAAAGTCAAGCAAATCATCCCCATTTAAAGGGCAGGGGTTTTGTTTTTGGGTTTTTTTTTTGGTATTTGCTAAACCATGGGGGGAAATGCTAAGATTTGTGTTTCTAATAAAAAGCATGCACGATTTGCATTTCCCAAACACGTCCGTGAACCGGAGTATAATTATCCCTCCAGATAACAACGTATTTTTCAAGGAGCAGCATTGTGTTGGGGGAAGCACACACCAAGACATGTCGAAACATTGGAGAAACCACTTGCAGTAATGGGGTATCTTAGGATAAATCCATATGCATATACACAAATGCTTTTATGCCAGGTGAAATGAAGAATTTTTTTCCCCTCCTCCAGGATTATTAAGATTTACTTAAGACTTGGTACAGTTGTGCTAACTGAAAACATCCTCTGTTAAAAACTTGAAACTTTGGCTAAGTTCTCCACATCTTCTTTGGTCCGGGAGTTCTTTAAGGTTAACTGCACTGCCCTTAATTTCGGTCGAGGCAGTGCATTAGAACTGATAGGAGCTTTTGTTTTATTCATTACTGCTTTTCTTCTGTTTTGCTTGTTTAGAAAGGGGTGGATCTGGGATCTGGAGCAAAAAAAAAAAACAACCCAACAGCCTAAAAAGCTCTGAGGGATGTAGTGTTGCCAGGAGCAACTTAAGATCTACAATTCTGAAAATAATTGTCCCCGGAAACTTGGGGACTTTCTAGTGCTAAGTTGGCTCCTGAAAACAAGTTTGGGGCCCAGAGAGAAAGCAAATTAAATTCCTAAGGAACAAAAGTGTATTGTGCTTGATCTTTGGCACCCGAGAGCTGGCAGCAGCTGTCCAAGTGTTCTCATTAGGGGGGGGGAAATAGTCTGTATTGAGAAAATAAGATATATATTTTTCTCTCTCCCTCTTAAGGGATAATCAGTCATAGCCGAAGCCCCCAAGGAGCAGGTGGATACTTTGGCTCTTCTGATCTATTTATTTAATCATCTGGAGGATGACAGAGAAGTTGGCATTTTGTAGAGTGCCCACTCCTCCGTGCCTAAAATGGGAACGCGTCGGAAATATGTGGGAGGGACCCTCGTAGGCACAGATTCTCCTAGTCTAAGCTGGCAAGTTATTGGTTTCCAAGCTACAGTAACCAAGTGGAGCAATGGTTTACTTCTCTCCTTTATCTTAGATCAGTGTTTCTCAACCTTGGCAACTTGGAAGGTGGGTGGACTTCAACTCCCAGAATTCCCCGGCCAGCAATCTTGAAGTTGAAGTTGAGTTGAAGTCCACCCATCATACGTCTTACCGAGTCCAAACAAGTACCGATTTAGGCTGCGAGGTGAGAAATCGGTTAGGTCAGCTTTGCCCCATTTTACGACCTTTCTTGTCACAGTTGTTAAGTGAATCACTGCGATTGTTAAATGAGTCAGGCGGTTGTTGAGTGGATCTGGCTTCCCCACCGACTTCCTGCGCTTGTCAGAAAGTCACAAAAGGTAATCACACGACCTTGGAACACAGCCACGGTCATAAATATGAACCATTTGCCAAGCGTCTGGATCTTGATCATGTGACCATGGGGATGCTGCAATGGTCATAAGTGTGAAAAACAACAACAACAATAATAATAATAATAATAGTTGGAAGGGATCTTGGAGGTCATCTAGTCCAACCCCCTGCTCAGGCAGGAAACCCTATACCATTTCAGACAAATGGCTGTCCAATCTCTTCTTAAAAACTTTCAGTGTTGGAGCATTCACAACTTCTGGAGGTAAGTCGTTCCACGGATTAATTGTTCTCTTGTCAGGAAATTTCTCCTTAGTTCTAGGTTGCTTCTCTTCTTGATTAGTTTCCATCCATTGCCCTTCCTTCCTTCCTTCCTCCCTCCCTCCCTCCCTCCCTCCTTAGTTCCAGGTTGCTTCTCTCCTTGATGAGTTTCCATCCATTGCTTGTCCTGCCTTCAGGTGCTTTGGGGAATAGTTTGACTCCCTCTTCTTTGGGGCAGCCCCTGAGATATTGGAAGACTGCTATCATGTCTCCCCTCGTCATAAGCCACTTTTTTCAGTTCCATTGTAACTTTGAACAGTCATTAAGTGAACTGTTGTAAGTTGAGGACTAGCTGTATAGAACGTTTCTGATCCCAGTTAAATTTTACCAAGCCTTAATTTCAACATAAGGCCAACATACTTCTAAAAGATGCTCCCTCTTAAAGCAGCTTCTGCCATGGAAAGCTCCCATGGATGCTTTAACCTCCCAGCTCCAAGCAACCCAGGCAGCATCAGTGCTGGGATCCGAGAATGACTTACATTGGGCTAAGATGCCTCAAGAAGCATTAGCCAACATTTCTAGTTTTCATGAAAGAGTGTCATGAGGATCATGGCTTGTTTCCTATCCCCAAAGAATCATCTAATCTCTGGGCATTTTGATCATGGCATCGTCTTTTGGCAAGCCGACGAAAACTGTAATTAAACTCACTCTTTGGGGAGAGAATTTGGCTTGTCACTAAACTGGTAAAAAAAATAAGTTTTGTGCGAATGTTCCTTATCGCAAACTCTTGGGACTGGTTTCTTGTGGTTTCTTGAGCCACAGGCACGGGATCCCTGCGACCTGACATGTAGAAACAGCGAGATGATGAGAAAGGCAGAACCAGTCACCTCGGATACCACCGTCTGGAAAGGCAGCTTAGAAATCATTTAGATCTTGATTACACTCGATTTAACTACCGGCTTTAAACTGCAGGCATGTTTTGTGTTGATAAGAAAAGAGGCCCTTCTCTTAAGTCCTTTAAACTTAATTGCTCTGCAAGCTTTGGCAAAGATTCCCATAAAACTGTTGGATGGGTTATCGGGTCTGAATTGCTGCTGCAAAGCTGAAGAAGCTGAGATCTCCTAGAATCTAATTTCTAGGAGATTGGTTCCAGCCTTCTGACAGTTTCTTTGATCATTGACCAAAATCTTAAGAATCCCAGCGGAAACTCTTGTAGCAACTAGCTAACCTAAGGTGTGCACCCAGCCCGTGGTTTATTCAACAAGCTGTGTTTAAGCAGAACATAGCCTGACCCTGGTATTTGAAACCTATCATTAGATGTGTAAACTGTACGGTAATTCTGGATGCATCGTTTTCTCCTTCTCAATTTCAGGGACTTGTTTTCACTGCCCTGAGCTTCCTTATTATTTTATCTAGTTCTGATTTTATTTGATTCTTGGTTTCTTCCCCCCCCCCCTTTTTTTTTTTTTTGGTTCTTTCATGTTCGGGCTGTTGTTTTGCTCTTGGTACAGATGCATCTTGCAGATGATACCACTCTAATGGCAGAAAGCGAAGAGGAACTAAAGAGCCTCTTGATGCGGGTGAAGAAGGAGAGTGCAAAGGTTGGCTTGAAACTCAACATGAAGAAAACCAAGATCACGGCATCCGGCCCTCTCAATTCCTGGCAAATAGATGGGGAAGAAATGGAGGTAGTGACAGATTTTGTCTTCCTGGGTTCCAAGATCACCACAGATGGGGACTGCAGCCAAGATATTAGAAGACGCTTGCTCCTGGGGAGGAAAGCTATGGCAAATCTAGACAGCATACTAAAAAGCAGAGACATCACCCTGCCAACAAAAGTGCATATAGTCAAGGCCATGGTTTTCTCAGTTGCAATGTATGGCTGTGAAAGTTGGACCATAAGAAAGGCTGAGCGCCAAAGAATTGAGGCCTTTGAACTATGGTGCTGGAGAAGACTCCTGCGAGTCCCTTGGACTGCAAGGCGATCAAACCGGTCAGTCCTAGAGGAGATCGACCCTGACTGCTCCTTAGAAGGCCAGATCCTGAAGTTGAAACTCAAGTACTTTGGCCACCTAATGAGAAGGAAGGACTCACTGGAGAAGAGCCTAATGCTGGGAAAGATGGAGGGCAATAGAAGAAGGGGACAACAGAGAATGAGGTGGCTGGATGGAGTCACTGAAGCAGTAGGCGTGAGCTTAAATGGACTCCAGAAGATGGTAGAGGACAGGAAGGCCTGGAGGAACGTTGTCCATGGGGTCGCGATGGGTCGGACACGACTTCGCAACTAACAACAACAACAGATGCCTTTTCTTTTTGCAGCGTAAAACACCGGACTTCCAACCCATCTTTGGGTAATGACATCTTGAGCAAACTCAGTAGAAGGATCATAAATTCTCCATCACCAAGGGAGAATAAACATTATCTTAGCAAGAATGTGACGGCTGCTAGAGGATCTATATTACAACCGTCTGCTTCCCAGTAATGAAGACAGAGCTATATCTTAAAACCTAGGGTTTTTTGTTTTTTTTCCCCCTGGGAGGGAAAATCCAATTCAATTAAAATTTCCATCACGTTTTTGTAAGCTCGTGAAAGCACATCAGCTTAAGGATTGAAGTATAAATCAGAGGCCAGTGACTTAAATCTAAGACTTCATATACGCAGAATAGCAGCGAGAGCATCTTAGTGTATAAGTTTGGGGGGGGGGTGTTTGATCCACACAGACAATGTGCCTTAGGTATTTTTGAGTAAAGTGCTTAAACCCCAGAAAGATTAATATTCTTAGCTTAATTCTGTGAGTGCATTATAGATGGGTTGAATTATCAATCCAGAGATAGCTTCCGAGCTAGGAATAAAGCTCCTTCAGGTGGTTTCGTGAGAGAGATTCCTATACTCTCCATACTCTTCAGGAAAAAAAAAAAATGTGATGCGTCTGCTAAAAATAACTGGAATTGTATGTAAATGAGGCTCCTTTGTTTTAAATCTCCTCTAATAGCTTTTGTGTTTTTAATAGCACGCGTTGTGGTTATTAACAAGCACATGGAAATGCAGATTTCAAAAGACAATGAATATCTTTAATTGCTCCCAAGCAACAATTCTTGTAATTTAAGGCGGTGGGTGTGAATGACATATTAAATTGTATATTATTAGCCCACTAACAAATTTCAAGGGTCCCTTGTCACCATCCACCCATCCCATCCCACCCTTCCCTCTTAGTTTCGTTTAAAAAGTATTTTGACAGCTTATTCTTGGAGTGGAGCTGTCTTCCAAGTTGGATTGTTTTGTTACGGTTGGTTGTCCAGATGATGTGTGATGCGTCTGATGTGGTTGAGAATTAGAACATGCACCCTGTTGACAACTTCAATAAATTTACGACACTGAAAGAGCCTCACCCGTCTTCTCTTGAAGGTGGGTCTGGCTTTGAAACTGGAGAAGACACTTCTTTGGCAAAGATAACAAAATAGTAAATTTGCAGCTCTGGAACAGTTGCTTTTAGAATGACATTTCGAAGAGAAGAGAAGAGTTGGAAGGGACCTTGGAGGTCTTCTAGTCCAACCCCCTGCTCAGGCAGGAAAGCCTATACCATTTCAGACAAATGGTTGGCCAATCTCTTCTTAAAACCTTCCAGTGTTGGAGCCTTCACAGCTTCTGGCGGCAAGTCGTTCCACTGGTTAATTGTTCTAACTGTCAGAAAATTTCTCCTTAATTCCAGGTTGCTTCTCTCCTTGATTTGTTTCCATCCGTTGCCTCTTGTCCTACCTTCAGAGGCTTTGGAGAATAGGGTGACTCCCTCTTCTTTGTGGCAGCCCCTGAGATATTGGAACGCTGCTATCATGTCACCCCTCGTCCTTCTTTTCATTAAACTAGACATCCCCAATTCCACCAACCGTTCTTTATATGCTTTAGCCTCCAGTCCCCTGATCATCTTTGTTGCTCTTCTCTGCACTCTTACTAGAGTCTCACAGACGTAGACCAAGACGTGTGATCTGTATGTCCATCAAATTCTCCTTGAAGGTGGAATCTTCAAAACCTTGCTGGCAAGTCCTGTCCTAAGATAGGTAGATATGGAGTTACTTGCTCATCTTCAGGCACTTGGGAGATGAGACAACCTCAGCATAGACGATCTTGTGTAGGTGTCTTCTCCACAGAAAAAGCTTCTGATGAAAAGAGGCATGGGAGGAGAACAAGACAAATAAGGGAGACTGGTGAACCTCATACTTGGATGATGGGTTTTTCTTCCCGATCTATTTTCTAGACCAGGGGTCTTCAAACCTGGCCCTTTTATGACTTGTGGATGAATGGAGGGAGGGAGGGATGGATGGACGAACAAACAAAGGTGGAGCATCTGTTTGGGCAGGGGTCTTCAAACTTGGCCCTTTTATGACTTGTGGACTTCAACTCCCAGAATTCCTCAGCCAGGCACGCTGGCTGAAGAATTCTGGGAGTTGAAGTCCACAAGTCATAAAAGGGCCAAGTTTGAAGACCCCTGTTCTAGAACACCTAAAAACAATAGCTTTGGAATATGTTGGTAAAAGAAATGTTCATCAATCATGTGCAAGTAGCTTGTGAATAGCTAGCAAGGAACTACTTTCACACATCTGAAATATATTATGGGGTTTTTATTTTGAGTTTGGGCCTAGCGTGTTGTGTGAGCCGTACCATGATACTGACATTCATAGACTCATAGAGCTGGAAGGGACCTTGGAGGGCTTCTGGTCCATCCCCATATGTTGTGCAGACCCAGTTAGTGTGCAGAAACCCACGTCAGCAACTGCCGTCATGCTGAGGCTGTTTTCCAAATACGCAAAACAGTTCCTGAAATAGTTGGCTTTTTATTCTTTATCGTTGCCTTGTTATCCTCAGCTCGTGATGATGGTTTAAATTTATTACACTTGACTCACTTTAAAAGACTTTACCTCTCTTGCAAAATGCTGCATGCTGAGAATTGATTCCTGCTCTTGAATCAAAGCGTGAACCAGGCTCTGATATTTGCCATCCTTAGAAATGTGTCTCTTCTTTAAAAAAAAAAAAAAAAGTTTTATTGATTTTCTAGTTTTACATTTAAGTATTTAAAAAGCAACGTGGCGGCTGGATTAATCAATAATTCAATAGCATACAAGTGTTTTTAGTACAAATCTCAAACTACCACATTAAATATTTCCTCTCTTTTCCCCTTAGTATTATTTACTGTCTCATGTTTAAGCTAATACAATTCTTATTATATCAATTAAGTAAAAATAACATTGTTACATTTATCAATAGTTTTTAGCTTATATATATATATATATCCTAATTGCTTTAACATTCAATCTTTATAGACAATCAATATCCTGTAATTTTTGTTGTTGTTGTTGTTAGTTGCAAAGTCGTGTCCAACCCATCACGACCCCATGGACAACGTTCCTCCAGGTCTTCCTGTCCTCTAGCATCTTCTGGAGTCCATTTAAGCTCAATCCTGTAATTAGTTTTTCCCAATTTTTAGTTTGCCATCAATATTTAAATTTAACATTTAATATTTATAATTTCCAAGTTTTAGGTAACCAAAGTTTCCTTTACCACAATTCATCACAAAATCTAATGTTCAGGATACATGTCCTGTCTATCTGAATATATTCTATTTCTCACCATCTTACATCATCTAATTGATAATACAGTATAACATTCTTATTTTCTACTAATTCCCCAATGTCTTAAATTTAATGACCAAAATTTCCCTTATTTCAACATCAAATACTTCCTCTCTTTTTCTCTTAATATCTACTATTTCATATTTAAACTAATACAGTTCTTATTTTATCAACTATGTAAAGACATGTTTATTGCAGTTATCAATTTTTTTTAGTTTATATATATCTTAATTACTTTTACATTCAATCTTTATAGACAATCAATATATCCTATTTATTTGTTTTCCCCAATTTTTAATTTCCCATCAATATTCAAATTTAACTTTTGATATTTATACTTCCAAGTTTTAAATGACCAAAGTTTTCTTTATCTCAATTCATAGCATAATCTAGTATTCAAAGTACACATCTTGTCTGTTTGAGTATATTCTATTTTAATTAATAACATAACATCCTCACTAATAAATCCAAACCCCAATTTTCTTCAGCCTTATTCTAGCTTGCTTTCTTTGCCAACTCGCATTCCATGTCTGTGCTTTTAAATCATCAAATAGATCTCCCTCTGTTATTGTATATATTATTTGAAATAAAAGAGACCATCCAATCACCATTCTTTTGGAAGGACTAACAAATTGTCTCTCTATTATTCCATCTCCCCGTAGTTGTCCTGGAATGTTTATCTCCCCTTCGGTCTGTTGTTCTTCTTGCTCCTCAGATTTCTCCTGGTTTATATAGAAAGTCTTTTCTATTTTCAGTGTTATCAGTTCCTTTTGTGGGTTTTCCATTGTTGGTCCGTTGAATCCTCTGTCTTGGTGTTTGATTGTTCCACTTCTTCTATTGTGTTCTGCGTAGTTGATTCTTTAATTGTAGTCAAAATTAGGGTTTGAATATCTAGGCTGACATCTTGTTCTTTTCTATAGCATTTTATTTCGTCAGAAGCTGTAAAAATAGTTTCATGAATTGCTTTCAACATAGAAAGAATCTGTTCCTGATCTTCATCCATGTTCTCTTAGTGGTGTATTAAATTAAAAGCGTTACAATAGGGGATGAAAATAATTATATCACTGGGTATAGAACACAACTGAGCTTCTCACAGCTGATATCTGCCAAGGTTGAAGGAGTCTTATCTGTAGTCTGGGCTTCAAGCCAAGTCTCTTTTAGACAATAACAGGTTGTAGTATCAGATTTAGCCACAAGATGTCACCAATGCCGTTTAAGATTTTTTTAAGTCCAGAGTTTTTATAATTCTTTTTCCAATTTTACTTCTTTTTTGTAAGTAAAAACCCAAATCTTCAGTAGGGATAAGAAATCTTTTGATCCCCAAATTTTAGAAACATATAAATCCAGTTAAAATAAGGTTATTCTTTCAACGTTTTAAACTCCCCTGGATAGTCAGTCGCCGCTGCTCTTAGAGGGTGGGATAGGATTTCCCTTCCCTCTCTCCACAGGGGGGAAAATACTTTGGGCAGCTTATACAGGTAGAAAAGATAGTTAGGATTGAAGAGAGGTTCAGATCTCACCCAGTCTCATTCGCGCTGCTTTAGAAGTGCCTGGTGGTAAGTTTGACTTCGGCTGTCTACAGCCTAGTGACGGGCCATATTTCTACGGCCGGTCTTTCGTCCGCCGGTTTGGAGGGCTGCCCCGGATCAAGCGGCAGGGCTACCGCCCTCCCGTGATCAAGCGGGGATCCCCTCCTTGCTTGTCACCCCTACAGGGCGACTTTTGACCCTTTCCAGGGTCCCCCAGCGGTGCGCAATCAAATGCGGAAGACGGAGCTCGCCTTCCAGCGGCCGCGGCGGCCGCGATGGCAAACCCAGAAGTGTGTCTCTTCTTATCGCCGAAGTTTATATCCTTTGAAACTTTTGGATTTATCCAACCTTCTTCCTTTACATTTTCTAATATGGTAATGGGCTGTCACAGTAAGCCTGATTTGCTACAGGTTTATAAATGTTAGTAAGCACTTATCCAGCTTTGCATCCCAGGGTTTAGCTTGCAGTTTCCATTTGCTGTATATCAACAACGCTGGTCAATACCCAGACCCCGATAAATGGTTTCTGCGCGTAATAGGAGTTGGAACAGCGCCTGCATTCCTCATAAGCCAGGGATAATTGACATTCAGAGGGAGAGGATTGATTACATAAATGCCTGTAAGAACTCAAAGAGCTGCTCAAATACCTCTTAGCAAGCATTAACTCGGAGGGCTCCAGGTTGAAGAATGGGCCAGCTTCGGACCTAATTCACCCCGTGCTTTATTTCATCCCGTTTCTGGTTTATGCTTTTCATTATCCTTCCTAAGATAACGTTCCATTTATCTTTCTTGCTAAATCTTGACTTGACAGCTAGAGGCAGATCCTCTTTTCCCAAGGGAGAAACCTTTTTTTTATTTTTCTTGATCCTATCTTTGCAGCATCTTCGCTCTTTTTAATGCGCGGCTTGTAGCTTTGTGTCCATCATCACTTCAGACGTGCGCGTGATTGACACGATTCATCTCCCCAATGCGTATTGGTATTTTTTTTCACATTTTTGAACCGCCCCTCTCCCTCAGAGAAGGACCCTTGGCATTGTCCCAATAAACCGTTAAAATACAAAAGCAGCATATAAGAATTAAATTAAAATCTGAACAATTTAGGAGTTGAAAGGAGGAGTCGATGCTGGACCCTATTAAAATTAGTTAAAAAGGCGAAGTGAGGGGTCTCTGGACCCCACGGCTGTGCGCTCTTCTGGGCTCCCTCCACAAGGCCAATTGATCAAACAACGGTAGTCCTTCAATTATGAGTGGTTGCTTAGTGACTTCAAAGTTGCGACAGACCCCAAAACTGGACTTGCAACCTAGATTAGAAGTTCTGACATTTGGAGGGCTGCGACCATGTGGCCAAATTTTACACACTCGGCAGCCTGTCCACATTTATGACCATTTGCAGTGTCCTGCAGTCACAAGGTGTTTTTCCAGAAACCGGCACATCCTTCCCTATTCCAGCGAAAAAACGGCCCCCAGGGGACAGTGGATTCGTTTTAACAACCACTGCCCGAAAGGTCGTGAAATCGAATTTGGTCAGGTGATTGCAACTCTCATGACTTCTCGACCGAAATTGCGGGTTCGATCGCGGTCGTAAACCGAGGACTCCCCGTAGAGGCTCAAACCCCCTTCTCCCCTGTCCAAGTCAACCCCATGGAGGCGATGACCATCTTTTCTCCCTGCTGTTGCCTTTTTTTTTTTCTGGCCGTAGATCATCAAAGGGGGCTCGAGAAATGCCCGTCACAGATCCCTGGGAAAAATAAAAAGAAGCGAAAACATGCCCGATCCAGATTTGGCCGTGATTAAATGCTTCTTGAAGGAAAGCGACATTGTTTGCGCTTGAGTGGCAGCGCAGAGTATCGCCTTGCTTTCAGACAAAGTATTGATTCCCTTGACACGGCTGATAAAAACATTTTTTTGTGCTTCAGCTTTTTGACATTTTAAGGACTCCTCGCCTGAAACTCTCTTTATTTCCAAAACAAGTTCTGGTGGCTTTGTTTTATTTTTTTGCCATGGCTGCAGGTTTTCTTTATCACTCTTTATCAACCTTTTTTCCTCTCCCTGCTCAAAATAAATTTAAATTTGTTGGTTTGGGGTTTTTATTTTTTGTATTCTGGAAACCTGTCAACGTTGGTCTCGCTTTATAGACAGGTGGCTTCCCCTGGATAGCCCAATCGAGAAACTGCCAACTCAGACAAGCAAGCTAACACTAAACCACAGTCTAATCAAGGAACCACCGAGAGCGTTCCCACCAACACTGACAGGCAAACTGTTGTATATAAACAGAGAGGAAACCCCCACTCCCTTCTAGCACTGATGATGTTACCCAATAGGGTCTTGAGACGTCTGCAAGAAAACCACCAAGCTCAGACAGCACCAAGAACCTCACAATCATCCTCCTCCTCCTCCTCCTCCTCTTCCTCCTCCTCCTCCCCTCTGCAAACAGCACTCCCTTCTAGCATTGATTATGTTGTCTAGTAGGGTCATGAAATGTCTGCAAGAACACAGCCAAACTCACAGAGCACCAAGGACCACACAATCCTCCTCCTCTTCTTCTTTGCAAACCCGACTCCCTTCTAGACCAATGGTGTTATCTAGTAGGATCATGAAACATCTGAAAGAAAACAACGAAGCTCAGAGAGCACCAAGGACCCCACAGTCTTCTTCCTCCTCCTCTCTGCAAACCTCACTCCCTTCTAGCACTGAGGATGTTCCCTTGTAGGGTCAAAAAAATCACCAAGCTCAGAGAGCACCAAGGATCCCACAATTGTCGACCTCCTCCTCCTCCTCCTCCTAGCACTGATGAGGTCCCCTAGTTGGGTCATGAAGCGTCTGCAAGAAAACCACTCAGCTCAGAGAGCACCAAGGACCCCCTTGGTCCTCCTCCTCCTCTCTGCAAACCCCACTCCCTTCTAGCACTGATGATGTTCCCTTGTAGGGTCATAAAGCGTCTGCAAGAAAACCACCCAGATCAGAGAGCCCCAAGGATTCCACAGTCCCCCTCCCCTCCTCCTCCTCCCTTCTAGCGCTGATGATGTTCCCTAGTTGGGTCATGAAACGCCCGCAAGAAAACCACCAAGCTTAGAGAGCACCAAGGACCCCCACAGCTCAGCCCTGAGCTACAAGTATCCACTTCCATTGATTCCTCTAATTGCTCAGCGTCTCTCAAATCCTGCCCCTTTCGATTAGTCCAGAGCTTTGCCTGGAATATTAAAATGGGCACTTCCTCCGAAGATCAAATTAAAAAGGTCTTTGCAAGACGACCAAAAATTGCTCCGTTCTAAGATTGCTACCTTGCAGACGGGTGCTTTACAACTCCCAGCATTTTTTTGACACTGTTTTATAACGAGACAGCTGGAGCACCGTGACTTATTTCTGCAAATGTTGGAAATAAACTTTCCTTCTATCTCCCATCTTTTTTTTCTCTCCCTCCCTCCCTCCCTCCCAAACATCTTATCCTCTCTCTTTGCCCTGACGTGTTCTCTTGTGCATTTCTGTCTTCTACACTTCCAGCAAACGTTTTGGCGTTTTAATTAGAGCTTTCTCGGCTCCCTTGACAGATGTCTCAGCACTGGGGACCCGCTTTGATTTTATCCTAGCAAAGCTTTCTCCAGAGTCTGCTGTGAAAACTTCAGAAAATGCTGTTCAGAAAAAAAGGTCATTTCTTCTGTCCCCCCCCCCCCCTTTCAGTTCTTTTCATGCATTGAAAAGACTGCTTTATCCGTGCTTCGAAATTGTGCAGGCTTAGGCCCTTTTCGGATTTTCAATATCTCTTCTGAGCTGACCACTGTCATGCTTATTTTCCTTTCTTTTTTTTCCCCACAAAGATGATTCTTCTTGAAATGGATGCAAGGATTTGTCCAAGCAGGCACCAGGAATCTAGGGTAGCACCTAAGCAAACAAACAAACAGGAGAGGTTGCATTCACACAACTTCCTCAATCTGGTTCTAGTGAACCCTCAAGCGAAGAAACAGGATGGCTTTGCATCTCAGCCCCAAAGCAAACGGGGAATCAAACCAAGGTTATCAGGTTGTGTAAACATCCTAGTTGAGCCCATTGCGGTGAAACAAAGGTGGCTTCATCATGTACAACCTTTTTTTTTTTTGGAGGGAGGCGCTTTTACATTTTTCACCAGCTTGGCGATCTGCTAAAATAAACCCTGCAAAAGGCAGCTAAAATTAGAAACGTTGGATGCATCCTAGCAATTATCCTCTGCTCTTCCGGCGTCAAGGAAGACCGTCTCTTATTGATCCGTCAGGTCGGTAGGTCGTGCAGGGCTGAAGGTGTAGCGATGGTGGAATTTCAGCCTGATGGTGAAGTGTTTCCAGGTCACGGTTAAAGAACTAGAAATCAGACGCTGGCTTAGACTTCCTGCTATCAATTTTGATGTTCAAGCTTGTTAGGCAAACCCATTTCTTCATGTTGAATTTGCAATTTCACGTCCTGAATGCAGTTAAAAAAAAAAGTGGTAATTTAATCATCAGCTTAAGGATATTGTATGAAGTTAAGCAGCATATATAGTGGTCAAGTTCAGTCGTTTAGCTTCAGAAACTTAATTTCAGAACAGAATAACAGAGTTGGAAGAGACCTTGGAGGTCTTCTAATCCAACCCTCTACTATAGATTGGACCAAATGGTTGTCCAGTCTTTTCTTAAAAACTTCCAGTGATAGAGCACTCACAACTTCTGGAGGCAAGTTGTTCCACTGGTTAATTGTTCTCACTGTCAGGAAATTCCCCCTTAGTTCCTGGTTGCTTCTCTCCTTGATGAGTTTCCATCAGTTGCTTCTTGTCCTGCCCTTCAGGTGTTTTGGAGAATAGCTTGACCCCCTCTTCTTTGTGGCAACCCTTGAGATATTGGAAGATTGCTATCATGTCACCCCTAGTCCTTCTTTTCGTTAACTTGGGCCATCTGCCTAGCCTTGGCTAAAAATATAGGGGGGGTTGGATCTATAGCAAGACAAATGCGGTTTGATCTGATGTGAAATAGTATTTTCTAGTTTCACCAAACATCAAATGATCTTCTGCCTACAGATGGACAGAAAGGATTATACATTAGTAAAGGCTCCATCTTCTCTGCTGAGCATTTCCAGGTAGCGCCCGGAAAAAGACTTCTTTAAAATCCTGGAAAGCTTTGGCCAGAAATTTAAATAACAAAAGTATTTAAATTACAGACTCGAGTAATTAAATTTAAATTAAACCAGTAAATTTAAATTTACCGACCGAAGTCGGTAAGAAATACTGACTACTGGGTGAGTCGGTGATTCAGCTTTATGTTCCTTTTCGGGAATATATTCTCAAGTCTATATTGCTTTCCATAAAAGTTGGGAAACTCTTTAACAAATGCTGCTGCTCCTCTTCAACCTCCCCCACACCCCCTTCCAACAAATCGTAATTACATTTTAACCTGCCCAGGTTTTTTATGCATTTTTGCCCATCCGAATGTGAACGCTGTCCCCGAAACCGTAATTTTGCAGTCAGCGTGGAAAAAAGTGTCTAGACTTCTCTGAATATGAATTTTTTTTAGGGGGCCAAGGAATTGCTGCTGGATGTTTATCTCCTGCTTGGGGAAAATTAGAGAGTCATCCGATGTCTTCCGGGTGGCGGAAGGTGTCTCATCAAAAACAGGCTATCAGAGAGGGATGGTTGCTTTGCATCAGGTCAGGACTTGTTCTGTGGAAGAGGGCTCTCAATTTCTTAATGCCTGAAGCTTGCAAATAAGACGTTTCAAGTTGGACATCTCATCTCTTGTTAGTTAGAAGTCTGTGGAGATTCTCAGCCATCCAGGTCATGGTTGTCCCAAAGGTGCTTTTTGCAAAAAGCAACTGGACTTCCTTTGTTTTTTCTTGAAGACGTTTCGCTTCTCCTCCAAGAAGCTTCTTCGGTTCATGAACTAAACTTGAGCGGCTTCATGTACTGAAGAAGCAGAACCTCTTCAAGCAAAAACAAAGAAAGTCCAGTTGCTTTTTGCCAAAAGCACCTTTGGGACTTTTGTTAGAAAAGGACAGCATAAGAATATCACCAGGGCCTTGCTGGATGGATCCCCTGGCCCATCTAATCCAGCAGTCTGTTCTCCCAGTGGCCAGCCAAGGGCACCAGGAAGTCCCCTAGTCTCC
Source organism: Azemiops feae (assembly GCA_023970755.1). Classification (NCBI taxonomy): domain Eukaryota; kingdom Metazoa; phylum Chordata; class Lepidosauria; order Squamata; family Viperidae; genus Azemiops; species Azemiops feae. The sequence continues at coordinate 104,893 of JALGBA010002109.1, forward strand.
CAGCTAATGTCCTAAGGACATCGAAGCTAAGGGCCAGTGATCCCCAGGACGTCTAGATATTCAAAAAAATATCTTCTTTGAAGATAGCCAGAGTGGTACACCTCATAGCAAATTCCAGAGTTGAATTACCTAGACTTTTTTAAATAATAATAATAATAATAATAATAATAATCCCGTGGTGGGCCCTCATTCTTCGAGAATTCCATTTCAGTTCAACCCCCTCTGGTGGGTCTGAGATGCTGAGGTTCCTAGAAAGAGTGCAGAGAAGAGCAACAACGATGATCAGGGGTCTGGAGGCTAATTCATATGATGAACAATTGAGGGAACTAGGTATGCTTAGCCTAATGAAGGGAGGGTTAGGGGAGACATGATAGCTGTCTTCCAAGGGCTGTCACAGGAAAGAGGGCATAGATTTATTATTCTTCATAGCCCCTCAGGGCAGGACAAGGGTTAACTTATAGAAATTTACCAAGGACAGGTCCAACCTAGAACTAAGAAGAAATTTCCTGACAGTGGGAGCAATTAATCGGCTTCTCTTCAGGAGTTGTGAATGCTCGTTCACTGGAGGTTTTAAGAAGAGATGGACAGCTATTAGTCTGGAATGGTATCGGTTCTCCTGTTTGAGCAGGCAGTTGGACTAGATGACCTCCCAGATCCCTTCCAGCCCTGTGATTCTATGATAAGAAGCAAAGAGAGGATTTTCTCCAATAACACTGGACTGATAACCTGTAGCCAATTACTTAACAGATCTGGGAGGATATTTTCTTTTTACAGACGGCAGACTGGAACCGCTGGCTTTCCAGAAAGCTATTGGATCGATCAGCAGGCTTGTTGACCTTCCAGGACTTTCCTAGCTGACTTGCAACCCCAGCTTCCTAGAAACCCCACCCCTCCCTAACTCTTCGCTGCCTTCCTTTTTAGACGGTCAGTAACATCCCCTGCGCTCTGCTGACTGGCATCCGGACGCTGCCAGTCCTAGAAGCCAAGGTACCCGAAAGGCCTACAAGCAAATGCAGAGATCTCCCCAGGGAAGAAGAGAAAGAGAAGAAGAAGAAGAAGCACAAGAAAAGGTCCAGATCCCGCTCGCAGACCCCTCCTTTGAAGTACCACTCCTCCTCCAAATCCAGATCCCGGTCCCATTCGAAAGCGAAGCACTCGCTCCCCACGGCGTACAGAACCGTCCGGCATTCCAGGTGAGCTTTTTCTAACTCGTCAAATGCTTAAAAGCGCTTTTTCTCTCTCTTTTTTTGGGGGGGGGGAGCATCCTGCTTCTCGTTTGCCGTACAGCTCTTTCCGAGCGCCGTCTGATATTTTTAGCCGCTCCCGCATTAAAAGGCGGGCACGGTGCGCTTTCTGAAAAATGACACGTTTGGAACAAGGGAAGCTTGCATTCTCGGTGCGTCTGCCAGGGGTTCAGCCCCCCCCCCCCAAAATAGGTGGCAGATTGCTGAAGCCAATTAAGGGTGTTAAAGACAGCTTCACGTCAGTTGCCAGGGGCAAAAGATGGCAATTTTATCCACCTTTGCCAAAGCCACCGCGTCGCTTGACGCGGAGCGTCAGATGGTCCCCACACCTGCTTCACGCCTCTTTAGGATACGAGATTGTGCTGAAGATTTAAGGGATAAGTCAGGGAGAAGTTGATCAAAACCATAGGAGGGTCTTGTCAGCCTTTAGAAAATCCATAATGGAAGATTCTTCAAAAGCTAAAGTTTTGGAGAGATGTTGTTGTTGTTTTTAAAAAAAGGACCACGGTAAGATGTCTGTATGTTTATTTTAAGAAAATGCAAATAAACACCACTGAAACGTGCCATGTGAGTCGTGCAGGCTGGGATAGGAAACTTTTCTTTTGACAGCTAGCCCCCCCACCCCACCCCACCCCCAAAAAATGTCAAATCTTGCACGTTCTTGTTAAAAATCGTACGGCTCCTTCACCCTGTGTCTGTTCAATTACTGTCCTGAGTCCCCCAAAGCAGAGCCTTGGAGACATAAAGCGGCTTCTGCCTAACTGGATCTGAGGATTAAATTAGTTGGGTTTTTTTTTAGATTGGGAGGGATATCTGACAACCTTCATACACGCCACTGCCAGCTTCCTAACACAGGGAAACCAACGCTTTGTTTTTAACAATCCGTCTTAAGGGAAGACGCTATTTCACTGGGAAAGCAAGTCCTTTCTCGGCAGACAGACTCAGCTTGGATCCGGAGAGGAGAGGCTTGTGTTCCAAGCCCTTCTCCATCCCTGGGCTAGAAAAGAGAGATGTTAAGACCTTGGCTAAGGGGAATGCCTACTTAGCGGCAGAGAGAGAGAGGCTTTAGATGGCTTTTGACAGGATAACATGCCTCTGAAAACGGCTTCAGGTGTACTGCGGGGGTTTGACGGCCCTTCCACGTCTTCACTGCAAATTTGTCCGGGCTCCAGGCTCCATCAGGATAAAGCGATTTATATTGTTTAGATTCCTCCTTCCCCCGTTAACCAAAGTTCCTTGACCCAAGCGCTGTCAGGTCAAAGCTGTGGGGGGGGGGGGCTCCATCAGGTATTGAAAGCCTCATTGTTTCTAGATTCTCTCGATCCCCCAAGCTAGTAGAACGGCAGTTCCTTGACCCAAGCGCTGTCAGGTCAAAGCTGTGGGGGGGGGGGGCAGGCAGAAGGTCCGGTGAGGCCGAATTTGCACACTCTTGATTTCACTAAGTAGAGACAGGCAGGGCTTGAAGGTAGCCTGATGGTAAATGAAGGATGTTCTCCCAGGTGTATCTTCAGATTTCTGGAGGAATTGGGTGTTAATCTGATCTGTAAATCAGCCCCTGCAGGAGTGTCCATTCTATAAGTTGGCCTAGACCAGGGGTTCCCAACCGGGGGTGCAAGACAATTTTTCAGGGGTGCGAAAACTTGGGTTTAGAAGTTTCAAAATTATAGGGTGTACGCCTAACCAGGCATTACTTTTGTAAGGGGTGCGAGAATACATCAGAAGCATTCTAGGGGTGCGGGGTATAGAAAAGGCTGGGAACCGCTGGTCTAGACTGAGAAAACCAATGCTGTTTAGGTCAGGACTACTTTTGTTGTAAAGCTATAGCAAAGAGCCTTGCAAGTCTGAAAACGATAGTCCCCATTTACACTACGCTGGTGAGGCCATACTTGGAATACTGTGTCCAGTTCTGGTCACCACGGCGCAAAAAACGATGCTGAGACCCTAGAAAGAGTGCAGAGAAGAGCAGCAAAGATGATTAGATTGCTGGAGGCTAAAGCATACGAAGAACGGTTGTGGGAGCTAGGTATGAAAGAGAAAGATTGGGGGGACATGAGAACTCTCTTCCAGTACCTGAGGGGCTCTCACAAAGAAGATTGACTTAATCAGAATCGAGCTGGAAGGGACCTTGGAGGTCTTCTAGTCCAGCCCCCTGCTCAAGCAGGAGACCCTATACCATATCGGACAAGTAGCTGTCCAGTCTCTTTTTAAAGTCCTCCAGTGATGGAGCACCCACAACTTCTGGAGGAAAGATGTTCCACTGGTTAATTGTTCTAACTGTCAGGAAGTTTCTCCTTAGTTCTAGGTTGCTCCTCTCCTTGATTAGTTTCCATCCGTTGCTTCTCCTGCCTTCAGGGGCTTTGGAGAATAGCTTGACTCCCTCTTCTTTGGGGCAGCCCCTGAGATATTGGAACATCTTAATGTGAACTGAGAAGCTTGCTCGAATTACAGTTCTGTCCCAGACTCAAAATTTCTTTCATCTGACTGTTGTCTTGGTAGCGCCTTTTCCTTCTGTCCTTCAAACCCCTTCACTCTGCTGTCTACAAATTTTCTTAAGGATTTTGTTTGTTTTTTTGCGGAAACATTTCATCGTCAATTTTCTTCTGGGCTGCCAATCTGAATTAGAGGCTGATGGAGAATGGCTTCAGCCTCAGAAACGCACCAGTTAGGTTTTGATCTGTGCCTTCCTGTGTTAAAACAGGGGTCCACAACTACCGGGACGAGGCCTGTTCGAAACTGGACCGTGGGTGAGATGGGCAAGTGTGTGCGAGTGGAGCTTCACAACCCAAGCACAGGTGCCCTCTGCTCACACGAATGGAGCTTCACGCATGAGGGCAAATGTCTACTGCTCGCACGAGTGCTTTGCGCCCGAGAGCAAGCACCCTCCGCTTGCGCGCAAAGCCCCATTAGTGCGAGTGGAGGGCGTGCACGCACGCCAATGGAGCTGTGCGTGCATGCGCCTCCCCCTCCCCCCAAGCTGGAAAGGTTGGGGGCCGCTGAGTTAAAAGACACACAATTTCTTTGCTAGAATACTAAGATTCCAATTATTGTTCCTTTTGCAGTAGGAAAAAAACACAGATTAACACCTAACCCAGTTCTTTGTCCTTATTAGTTTCCTAGTCTCACCTTTCCCATCGTGCGATAGCTCATAGGAGAGCCGTTTTAGCTAATTTGTACAGTCAGGTCACCTTTTGCTCAGTCCGAGTTCAGATCCCGATTTTCATGAAATTTCCCACGAGGTCTTCCAAAATCCTGGGTTAAATACTGACCCTGAGAAAGGAGCAGCAGTGCAGTACTTCAGCAGCTGGGCAATCTTGAAGGGCTTCCGTGCTGCTTTTAATTGAGGTGTTTCTAATTTCACAGGGTGGGTGAGTAAAACGCCCTTCAAGGCCGGATCAGCTCCAAACGATTACATAGAGACATTTGGGGGTTTATATTCTCAGCAGAACCATGGAGGTTTTTGCCTGCTTATTGCCTTCTGGTTTTTCCAACCTCCCAATCTAATCTTCAACCTCTGGCCCTGCTTAGCTTACACCTCTCACCCTGCCACAGTCGTTTACCAACGGTCACACCTAAGGATCGTAACAACTGCAACCCGGAGTCGGTGCGAATTTTATTTAAACTTTCTGCAAAAGCACAGCATTGCAGGTTGGCAAGGAGGAGACTACTGGACGGTGCAAAGAAATGCAATTAGACGGCAAGCGATCCAGTGGTTTTTATACTAAAGATTTGACAACTGAGATCTCCAGCTACCCACCTGGAAAGTCCCAATTATATTAAAAACTCCCCCAAAACGGATAGACGGAGTAGATTGGGCAAATTGCACGCCTGCGTTCCATTTAAATTTCATTGGCATGAATTGCTTTTCCGTCTGCACTTCCTAAGAGGTTACGTGCTAAGCCACCTACTCTGTTTACCCAGCTAATGATCTGTATGTAGTAATTAGCAAGGGAAGGCATCATTAAAGGATTTAGCGTGTAAGAGGACTTGATTGGCATAAGCAAACTTCACGTGTTCGTGGTCTCTGTATCGAAGAGTCAGGAGTGCTAATTCTTAAAATGTGGTTGTTGTTTTTTTTCCCCCCTTGATGAGAGAGGCAAAAATAAGACTTCAAAACCAGTTCTTTTCTCCCAGGCAGTCTTTTGGATGCTGCTCCTTAAGAATGGGAAGTGATTAGCCACTTGAACAGGTTTTAACCTAGCTTAAAGAACTTGAAGTCCTTACGAATAGTCCTCATAGTCTCAAACAACAACCCATGTTTTGCCTTTCAAAAAATATAATGGTGTATGAATGGCAGTAACCTTTCCCCGTGGAGCACAATTATTTTTTTAAAAATAGCCAAATCTGCATCCAGAAAAACACACGTGACATTTATTCAAATATTCAAAGCTAATGCCTTTTCCTTATCGTCTGAATACTGGAGGTTTTTAAGAAGAGATTGGACACCGGTTTGTCTGAAATGGTATGGGGTTTCCCGTTGGAACAGGGGGTTGGACTAGAAGACCTCCAAGGTCCCTTCCAACTCTGTTACGTTGTGATTCCTTAAAATTCCACGGCAATTAAGGGATTTCTGCCCTTGGAGCAACTCTTAATTAACTTGCCCCAAGTCACCAAAAGAAAAAGAAAAATTTTTGAATGAAATGTGTGCCTCCGTATGTCACAGAGTCCCAGAACCCACAGGGACACTGAGCGTGGCGTCATGGCTGGGCAGCTCCCCAGTGAGAGCAGCAACAGAGCGCGAGAATTCTCGGGCAGCCTCGACAGCACACAAAGATTTGATTGCCATATATATAAGATAAGAGATAAGGTAACCTTTATTGTCTTTTTTTTTTACTGTGGGCACAACGGCACACATCAAAAATGAAATTTAGTTGCCCGCTCTCAAAAGTGAACACATACACGACTTTTTTCTTTTTGTCTTTCTTTCTCAAAAGTATTCACGGTGTAACAAACCCACATTTTCACCTTTTTTTATCGATTGGTTGGAATTTTTACTCCTCTTTGACAATCCTGGTGGCGTGCCCCTATCACGAAAGGAAAGATTTTCAAAAGCTGTCCAGGGTGAACTTAATTTTTTCCTGTCGCCCGTTCAGGTCTCGCTCAAGATCGCCGAGAAGACGGGCGCACACCCCCGAAAGGCATCGAGAAGAGAGGAGCGTTCCGACTGCCTATCGTGTGAGCAATAGCCCGGGCATCAGCAGAAGACGCACCCGTTCCAGGTACACAATGGGCTTGCAGAACATTACTCCAGAATGGGAACGCCGAGGCTTTCTTGATTTAGATGGCTTTGTCCAGCTCTTTACGTCACTTTCTCCATTCCTTTTTAGAATACAGAAAGTCCTTGTTTTAACAACCGCAGTTGAGGCTGGCAGGCCAGCTATTAAGTGAACTGGCCGCAAAGTGAAACCACACCTGTTCTTACAATCTTCAGCTCTCATTTGGTTTGCAGACCTGTGAAAGTCGTAGGTGCGAGGATCAGTCGGAAAGTTGCTGAATAGAATAGAATAGAATAGAATAGAATAGAATAGAATAGAATAGAATAGAATAGAAGAAAGAATAAGAATAGAATAGAATAGAATAGAATAGAATAGAATAGAATAGAATAGAATAGAATAGAATAGAATAGAAGAAAGAATAAGAATAGAATGGGATAGAATAGAATAGAAGAAAGAATAAGAATAGAATGGAATAGAATAGAATAGAATAGAATAGAATAGAATAGAATAGAATAGAATAGAATAGAATAGAATAAGAATAGAATAGAAGAAAGAATAAGAATAGAATAGAATAGAAGAAAGAATAAGAATAGAATAGAAAGAATAGAGTAGAGTAGAGTAGAGTAGAATAGAATAGAATAGAATAGAATAGAATAGAATAGAATAGAATAGAATAGAGCTGGAAGGGACCTTGGAGGTCTTCTAGTCCAGCCCCCTGCTCAGGCAGGAGAACCTATACCATCTCAGACAAGTGACTGTCCAGTCTCCTCTTTAAAACCTCCAGTGATGGAGCTAAACAAGGATATATTTTAAAAAGGAGCCCAGACATTGTTTGGGAATGCTTTCTGCATCAACTTTAACTAAAGAAACTAGGGGGGGAAAAACTGGTCTTCCTTCCCTAGATTTTGTAGATGACTGGGTGCCCCCTTTCCATTACAGATGAGCAATGGAATTAGGTTGCGGCGCTGAGACTCCGATTCCAAAGGGCATAAAACCGAGAGATTTATTTTGATTTATGTTTTTCGGACATCCTTTCAGTAGACACTTCTGGGCACGGGCTCCCAATGTATTAATAATTGCAGATATAAGCCGGCAAGAAAGCAAAAGAGACAATGCTCGTAGACTTAAGACACGAGTCCAGGAGAGTGATCTATAGAAAAGAGCAGGAGTGACGTGGGGCGCCTTTCAGCATCTTTATGGCTCCCAAATTATTCTCTGATTTAGGAGGCTTGGGTTACGAGGAATGCAAACAGCCCTGATAGAGAGAAACCTTCCCGAGAATGGCGATGTTTATGGCGCAAGGCAGTTCCATCCATCTCCATCGCCCGAGGTTTTAAAATATGCTGCGTGGGTTACCTTCTCTACGGAGAAATGCCTACCCATTTACATCCATGGCGGTATAAGGATGGCGAGATACGTGCCGGAGATCTTCACGCCTCTCCTTCCAAGGGTGTGCCAATGTTCAGCCACAAGACAGAAGGACGGGCACAGTTCATTTAGTGACGGCTCAAAGTTACGACGGGACTGGGGGGAAAAAGCGACTTAGGACCGCTTTTCACCCTTAACGACCGTTGCAGCCTCCCCCGTGGTCCCTGGGCAACGGACTCATAATTTACGACGGTCGCAGTGTCCCGAGGAGGGTCGCGCGATCCCCTTTTACGACCTTCTGATGAGCAAAGTCATGAGGGGGAAAGCCCGATTCCCTTCACAACCCTGTTACTAACTTTAAGGACTCTGCAGGGATTCGCTTAACAGCTGTGGCGAGAAAGGCCGTAAAACGGGGCAAAATTCACTTCAGCGGCTGTTTCGCTTAGCAGCAGAAACGTTGGGCTCAGTTGAGGCCGTAAGGTGGAGGACCTCCTGGGCTGAATCGTATTTGCGTTCGGCTCATTCTCAGTCTGTGTTTTTTTACTGCGCATTTAAAGCACCCCTTAAGACTACCTGTACCGTGGCTCAAGAATTCAGGATTCTTAATTAATTAAGAGGACCGGATGTCTTCTCTCATTGATTTGGCCCCTGGGAGAAACTGGACCTCCCCCCCCCCCAAAAAAAGAGCCTTTAATCTCAGGTAGAGAGCATCACCTCAATATCAGTGTTTGGGTTTGGCTGGTCTAAAGAAAAGAAGAAATAGGGGAGACATGATAGCAGAGTTCCAGTATCTGAGGGGCTGCCCCAAAGAAGAGGGGGTCACGTTATTCTCCAAAGCACCAGAGGGAAGGATGAGGAACAATGGTTGGAAACTGATCGAAGAGAGAAGCAACCTGGAATTAAGGAGAAAATTCCTGACGGTGAGGACAATCAACCAGTGGAACAGCTTGCCTCCAGAAATCGTGGGCGCTCCATCCCTGGAGATTTTTAAGAAGAGACTAGACAGTCACTTGTCTGAGACGGTAGAGGTTCTCCTGCTTGAGCAGGGGGCCGGACTAGAAGACCTCCAAGGTCCCCTCCAGCTCTATTCTATTCTAAAAGTGTCTCTAGGATAGCCATCCTTGCCAGCTCAAAGCATCCTTTGCTGGCCTGTAAATTCTGAGCATGCAACTCGTAAAATAGGATAACGTTAACAGCACATCGGGCTTTGGGTATTTGATGCGAGGAGAGTCCAAGAGTTGAGCGATAATGATATATCGGGTGATCTCTGTTTATCAAGACTCGGCAGGGGGCTCTTTTAGTGCAGCCCAGGCAGAGCTGCCTTCTTCGTCTGCAGAGGGCAAGGAGGTCCTGCTGTAAATTAAGCCATGCCGAATTCCTCTCCTCCCCCCCCCCACTCTTCCCTCCCTCCCGGTAATGAAAACTAATGAATTTTTCACAATAACCCCAACAGATGCTGCAGTCACCCATCCAGGCATGCATCGATCTGAGTGCATCACGTCCGCCCCCGGTTTGGGGGTTCCTTTTTCTCAAATCTTTTCTTGGTTTCCTGATTGATTTATCTGATGTTTATCCCATCTTCCTTTCTTCTTTTCTTTTTTTTTGCAAGTGGTGTAGCTGTAGCCTTACCACCCATTTGTTCAGTGGCCTTTCAAAGTTACAACAACACTGGAAAAAAGGGACTTATGGACACTTTTTACCCTTAACCACCCGTTGCAGCACCTGTGATTAAAATTTGGAGGCTTGGCAGCTGGCTCGTATTTATGACCGTTGCTGTGTCCCGGGGTCACCCGTTGTGACCTCCTGATGAGCAAAGTCAATGGGGCGAGAAAGGTCGTTAAATGGGGCAAAAGTCACTTAACAGCTCTTTTGCTTAGCAACGGAAATTCTGGACTTATTTTAGTCGTAAGTCGAGGACCACCTGTATTGTCCCTCCTCTTATGTTTCCTACAATCACCCCTGTGAAGTGGGCTGGGCTGAGAAAGATAGTGGCTAGCCCAGGGGTAGGCAACCTCGGCTCTTTTATGACTCGTGGACTTCAACTCCCAGAATTCCTGAGTCAGCATTCTCAGGAATTCTGGGAGTTGAAGTCCACGAGTCATAAAAGAGCCGAGGTTGCCTACCCCTGAGCTAGCCCAAATTCAGCCCGCCTGCTTTCATGCTTAAGAGAGGGACTAAAACTCAGAGCTTCCCTGTTTCTGTTCCACCGCCTTCACTACTATAGCCCCCATCCAGAAGACAATTTGAGATGGGACATCAGTTGGTGCTCATAATTCGCCGATACCCAAAGAGATGGGGGAATGGAACTTGGCTCTTCTGAATTCGAACCATGAGCTCTCCCATTGAGCTACGGTGTCAGCCCACAGCTCTGCCGACATCACTTATAGTAGGAAGTTGAAGGACACCAACCCGTTCACGGTGGACCTGTGAAAGCTTTCCCAGACCAAACTACCCCCGTTTCCCTGAAAGTAAGGCCTACCCCAAAAATAAGCCCTAGCCTGATTTTTGGAGGTGGGCCTAATATAAGCCCTACCCCCCAAAATAAGCCCTAGTTTTGGGGTGAGGCACACACTTAAAGATCAAGCTGGGGTGGGGGTGTGGAGCTGCCCCACATGCCCCACTCACCTTGCAGCCAGGCCTCGCCGGCCCACTTCTTCTGCGGCATCTCCTGCAGCCAGGTCTGCATTTCTGGAAAGGCCACTGCAGCCAAGAACCGAGCTATGGATTGAATCCATAGCTCGGTACTCGGCTGCAGAGGCCTTCCGGAAAGGCCTGACTGCGAAATGCAGGTTGCAATGAAGCTGCTTTCGGCTGCAAAAGAAGTGGACCAGCTGGGCAGGGCTGTCAGTGCAGGAGATGAGTAAAAAAGACACCCCCTGAAAAATAAGACCTGGTGCCTCTTTTAGAGGCAAAAAAAAAAAAGCTCCCGGTCTTATTTTCGGGGAAACACGAGTACTAAGAGGCATATTCTTTGCTAGAGAAAAAAAAAACCTGGGGATTTGAGTCAGATGAGAAGCATCACCTTACTCCTTCCTCTGAAATATGCTTCTTCCTACTTCTTCAGCAAGCATGTCCGTTCTATCCCTGGTTCTATCTCCGGGTAGAGGCTGGAGATTAAGGAGCAAAGTTTGCAGTTGATAACAGAATTGGATATTGTTTTGATTGGGAGAAAATGTTCCCAGCTACAAGGCTGGCTGTTATCTCAACAGCTCAGTAGAATGCCAAGTGTTTAGCTTATCCTCTTGTTTCGTTTCTGTAAAGAGAGAGCTTTCTGTGAAAATAATCGCCATCTTAACAACAGCAATTTTTAGTTACATTGGCTGGTTGTGCTACCTGGTCAAAGCAACCTCGCACAGGCTGGGCAGAAAGGAAGAAAGCTGTTTATGGTGCAGATTCCCTACATATTGGTCAACTTTAAAAAGATCATCCGTGCAAGAAACAGTACGTTGGTTTCTGTACAATATGCGTCTTGACCAAGCTCTGGGGATGGATTAAAAATACAGTGGGGTCCTTGGGGATCTCTGAACTTGGTGGTTTTCCTGCAGACGTTTCCTCACCCAAACTAGGGAAAAACATCAGTGCTGGTACTGATTTTTGGGTCAAGAAACGTCTGCAAGAAAACCACCAAGCACAGAGAGCACCAAGGATTCCTCATTTCAACTCTTGAGCTACCAATGTTCTCCTTTATTGGAGGAGGTTATCGCTAAACAGTAAAAGGAACATCTTGATTGTACGAATGTTGGCCACCCCAACTGAATGGTAACATCTCCTTTGCTCGAGAGCATCAGACAGAGGTTGGTTGGATGCTCATCTATCTGAAGTGCTCTAGAACATCAAGTACTATCAGGCGCGAAGAATCAGGCCCAGGCGTTCAGTTCCATGCTCAAGCCTTTGCACAAGAATCTAGTCAACTAATGACCAGCACCAAATTGGCTCCAGATAAGGGTGGATGGAATTCGAGAGGGGCTGGACTTAGACCATTTGTGGGAATATAACGATGCCAGGCTGATTCCCCTCTTGACTCCAATCCCAAGCTCTGCCTCTCTTCCTACAAATACAAATTAGGGACAGATTACATCCCTTCCAGCTGTACGATTTTGTGACTCTACCTGAGAGGGAAGTGTGGTTGCTGATGCCTTCAGAGATTAAAAGTACGGGTAGTCCTCCATTTACAATTGTAATTGAGCCCAGAATTAGAATTGTAAGTCATGCTCAGTGGTGGGATTCAAATACTTGGAACAACCGGTTCTCTACGTGGATGCAGGCCTGGGCCTCTGAGGCCTAGAATGGACTTCCGGAAGTGACATCCATGCACTCCCTGTGGGCCGTTCTAGGCCTGGGAGGCCGCCTCCAGGCCTCCGAGGCCTAGAACGGACTTCCGGAAGTAACATCCACACACTTCCGCGAGCCGTTCTAGGCCTGGGAGGCCTCCTCCAGACTTCCGAGGCCTAGAACTGACTTCCAGAAGTGACATCCATGCACTCCCTGGGGGCCGTTCTAGGCCTGGGAGGCCTCCTCCAGGCCTCCGAGGCCTAGAACGGACTTCCGGAAGTGACATCCACGTACTTCCGACGGGCCATTCTAGGCCTGGGAGGCCGCCTCTGAGGCCTAGAACAGACTTCCGGGAGCAGCGTGGGTTCAGCCAATTCTCCGAACTCAACAACATTTATCTACCGGTTCTGCCGAACCGGTGCGAACCGGCTGAATCCCACCACTGGTCATGCTGGTCGTTAAGCAGGTCACCACGTGACTTGTTTTGCAGCAGCCGTCAAGCAAACACCATGGGCTTTAAGTGCACCTGTTGTACCCAGTGGGCATTTTTTGCCGGCGACCAGAAGTAAACACCTGTTGGGGGTTTGTTTGTTTGTTTGTTTAAAAGAAAATCATAAATCGCAGTCACGTGACCGTGGGATACTGCAAACAGCCATAAACAGCTCATAAACTCCAAAACTGGGTCGTAAGTAGCTCTGGGGAAGCTCGTCGGAACTTTAAACGGTCGCTAAGTGACCTGTTGTAACTCGAAGGACCGCCTGTGGAAGAGGACAGCAAAAGACCCTGCGTAAGATGGTGCTTATTTCAGCAGAGCTGCAAAAGTAGCTTTCCCTCGGGGGATTCTCTTCCCGAGACAAATTTTGTGTGCCTTCCGGAAAGCAGCCAATATTTTCACACCGACCACCGGAGCGTCTCGTCGTCAGTCGAGGCAGTAACTTGCAAAGGTTAAAATGGAACGCCCGAAATTTTCCCAGGGTCTTCCCATTCCGTTGTGGTTTTCACCTGGGACCTGGGCCTGACTCGCACAGTTAGCTTGGGAGGAAACCCTTCCGACATCGGGAGCTCCTTCGGAAAATAAACAAATAAAAAATAAGTCGTTTTTGATGTGAAAGAGAAGATTAAAACGAGAGGGCAAGCCGTGGTTTTTTGGTTTGTTGTTTTTTCCCCCTTGGCCTCTGTTGCGATGGCGTGTCTTAGACGTAACGGGATTGTGCTGTGTGTTCCTGTTTCCTTTTCAGAAGCCCCCATGAAAAGAAGAAGAGGCGGTCGCACTCCCACATGAAGTCCAAAGCAAGGTCCCACTCGCCTTCCATTTCACCAGGAAAACCATCCGCCCATAAGAATTCCAGTCACTCAGCCAGCATCTCTCCTGTGGAGAGTCGAGGATCCAGCCAAGAGCGTTCTGGGTAATGAGCCCCCGAGAGCCCCCCATTCCGGCCGAGCGTATAAATAATCCAAAACCAGAAAGTAAATAATGATAAAAGCGGGGGCATGCTTGCTGATTCTCTGCCAGAAAAAATATAAATAATAATCCAAGCTCGGTTTGCTTTTTCTTCTCCAAACCTTTGGGGCGAACGCAGCAAGCAGGCGTTGAGCATATCAGAATTGTAAATGCTCCAGCATCACAAAGGTGCACTGCGGTTGTTTAGCTGGTTACCTGGTTGGACTGCCCTCCTGCATCGCATGAAATACCGAAGAGTTGAAGAGGGTTAAGTAGATAGCTCTGTGGATGGGCTCGGCTGGTGGAGTGGAAGTGCAAGGAAAACATGCTGGTTTTTTCCCGATGCTCTCCTGCTTAGGAAAGAAAAAAGAAAAACCTGCTTACCTCCGGCGGAAAACCAATATTTTTTGTGCGATGCTTCTGCTTGCAGAGGTGGGGAGATAGGAAGGAAGGGAGGGAGATTGGAAATAGACAGACATGTATGGATAGATAGGTAAAGTGGGAGGGTGGATGGATGGAGATTGGAGATAGACATGTATGGATAGACAGGTAAGATGGATGGATGGAGATTGGAGATGGACAGACACATGTATGGATAGGTAGGTAAGGTGGGTGGATGGAGATAGACGTATGGATAGATAGGTTGGGTGGGTGAGTGGATGGATGGATGGATGGAGATTGGAGATAGACATGTATGGATAGACAGGTAAGGGATGGATGGATGGAGATTGGAGATAGACATGTATGGATAGACAGGTAAGAGGACGGACGGATGGATGGAGATTAGAGAGACGTGTATGGATAGACAGGTAAGATGGATGGATGGAGATTGGAGATAGACATGTATGGATAGACAGGTAAGATGGATGGACGGACGGATGGATGGATTGATTGAATTGGAGATAGACATGTATGGATAGACAGGTAAGATGGACGGACGGATGGATGGATGGAGATTGGAGATAGACATGTATGGATAGACAGGTAAGATGGATGGATGGATGGAGATTGGAGATGGACAGACAGACAGACATGTATGCAGGAATTCCAACTTGATCGTTTTGTTACCCCTGACTGACATCTATTACCTCCAGTCCGATTTTAATTGGAAATTCGACAATTTGGCAAGATTCCTTTTCAGGAGCAACAAGATTCAATCTTCTCCAATTCGATTTGGAGATGGATTAGATCACAGGTCTCAGTACGGAAGCGTTAGAATACTTACAGCCGCTTCATTTGGGGGGGGGGGCAGAATGAACTAAAACAGTAAGGATGGTAGATCCTTTAGAGGACATTAACCAAGATATTAACCCTGCAGAGTTTCATCCAAGCCGCATTGACAACTTATTTTGATAAATTATTGAAATATTCCCCTTTTTTAAAAAACAAAACAAAACTGGAAAGTTACCCAGGTATCCGAAAAAGATTTGGGTTGCTTGGTTAAAGTCCGTGCCAGAAAGAGCAAAAGAAATTGAAGAAGAGCATCAGAGTAAATCTGAATTTTTCTCTCTGCCTTAGCAACCCTGCCTAAGCGCATTCTGTCAGCAGAGGGAGAGGAAAGCCCAGAGCAGCTCAGATCTCTCGTAAGCAGAGTTTGTGGAAGCCATCAAACCCCCCTGGCTCCTTCTTTCTTCCATTGTCCAAGGATCCTTTCAGCACCCCCAGTCTTTGTCCCTCGTTGGAAAGAAAGTTCCAACCAAGTTTTAAGACAGGAAAACCGCACGGAGACTGTCGAATCTCTGAACGGCGTTGCGGTCTCTCTGAAGTTATTTGAAAGCCTCGCGTTGGCTCTTGACATCTCAAATCAATTTGAAGGTTCGGCCTGAATAGACGATTCTGCTGGCTCTCCGTGGAATCCGATTTCCCCTTTGAAGCTTTGCCCGGCTCGTCTCTCAAGAGCTGCGTTTTTAATTTTATTTTCTCGCATTTCCATGAAAACCCCGGAACAGTTTTTTTCTTCTTCTTCTTCTTCATTTTGGGAGATGTTCCAGGGACTTGTTTCTCTGCCAAAAAAAAAAAAAAGATGTAGCCTGGTTTTGTTCTGAGAAAACTGGTCATCGGCAAATGTTGCAGAAGTAGCTTAATTTTAATTATTAATCCCATGGGCATATTTGTTGAGAAGATGCCAGTTAAGGATGCACCACTGATGAGAATTTGCAGGGGGAGGGGGTCCAGGCCTTGTGTCAGAGTCCAACCTCAAGATGCAAAGTGTTTCCTCTGATTATATATATATTTTCCCCCACTGATCTTACAAGATGTCTAAAAGGCAGACTAATCGCATTAATTTCCTGAAAAATGCAGGATGCAAAAACCACCTTCCAGTTTCTTTCACTCCGCCGTTCTTCTGTTTTTCCTGTTTAATTGCAGTTGCTCAACTTAACTCGGCTAATTGCCTGTCAATTCATTGTTTTCTTCTTTACTTCTCAAATTTTCAGGGGAGTTCCTTTGGAAAAAGAGGGCCAAATCTCTTCTGCAATTGTGTCGTCCGTTCAGAGTAAAATCACTCAGGTACAACCAGACGTGTCCTGGATTTTACAAGGCTTTGCAATTACTGCAGTTCTTGCTCGTCTTGTGGGGTGTCGGGTTAAAATGAAAAAATGAAATGAAATGTAATGGGGAGAAAAGCAAAGTTTTACACTTAGGCAGGAAAAACCAAAGGTACAAGTACAGATTAGGTGAAACCTGGCTCAAAAACAGTAACTGCGAGAGGGACCTTGGGGTCCTAGTGGACGATCACTTAAACACGAGCCAGCCATGTGCAGCAGCAGCCAAAAAAGCAAATACAATCCTTGGTTGTATAAACAGAGGCATAGAATCAAAATCACGTGAAGCATTAATACCACTTTATAAAGCCTTAGTAAGGCCACACTTGGAATACTGCATCCAGTTTTGGTCACCACATTACAAAAAAGATGTTGAGACTGGAAAAAATGCAAAAACTTAAGATGATTAAAGGCCTGGAGACTAAAATACATGAAGAACAGTTGCAGGAATTCGATTTGGCTAGTCTAGAGAAAAGAAGGACTAGGGGGGACATGATAGCAGTATTCCAGTATTTGAGAGGAAGGGGTCAACTTATTTTCGAAAGCACCAGAGGGCAGGACAAGAAACAGTGGATCAAGGAGAGAAGCAACCTGGAATTAAGGAGAAATTTCTTAATAGTGAGAACAATTAAGGGGTGGAACGGCTTGCCTCCAGAAGTTGTGGATGCTCCCATCACTGGAGGTTTTTAAGAAAAGACTGGATAGTCACTTGGAATGAGTGAGTATAGCCGCACCCACCCCAAACCAGTCTCAAACCCATCTTTTTCTGCAGTTCTTTTACAGACAAACTTTTTTCTGTTCCCAACAATGGGAGACTTTTAATCTCCTTCCTTTTCGGTCCTTGCAATATAAAAAAAAGAAAAAGTTGCTTTTTCCAAAAGGCAATTAGACTTTCTTGGTGTTTTTTTTCCCCTTGAAAACGTTTCACTTCACATCCAAGAAGCTTCTTCAGTTCTAACTGGATGAGAAGCAAAATGTTTTTAAAGAAAAAAAACCAAGAAAATCCACTTGCCTTTTAGAAAAAGCAACTTTGGGTCTTTTGGATCCGTCTATCTCCCTTCCTTGACTCATTGTTATTGGCATTTTGGTACTTTTAATCTAGACAATTCCAAAACCCACAACACCTTGCCTTTTTTTTTTGTAACAATTTTTCTCATTAAAGTTATCAAAGTAATTACTTTAAAAGTAATTATCTTATGCTGTTAAGCACAGCAGTGGAAAAACAAGGACACTGAAAAACTGTGATAAGGTTCATTTACAGATTTGGATATAATAACAATGTGGGGGTTTTTTTTCTTGGTTGGTCAAAGGATTAGAAAGTAGCTTAAATAGGCATATTTTTCCTTCAGCACACTAAGAACAGTGCCTATAAACCCCCCTCTCTTGTGTTCAGTTTTCCTTCACGCAACCTGGTCAAGAAAACAATAATGTAGCAATCGCCCTGTTCAGGTTCCCTTTCCTAAAAAAAAACCTACATTATCTTGGGTTTATTGCAAATTTAATTTGACTTGGTAGGATTGCCTCTAAATATGCTTTGGAGTTTTTCTTCATGCATTTAATTTCGAGGCATTGCAATGGATGAATTTGTAACTATTTGCACCATTTTTCCTAAGCGTGATCACAGAATGGTTCTTCCGTTTCCTCTCTGAAAGAAAAGAGGATTTTTGATACTCGGATGACTGAAGCCATTGGAAATGTGGTTTTTTGTCAAAAGAGGCTGCTTACCTTTGAAAGGGCGAGATGAAAAACAGCTGTCAAGCTTCATAAAGGGAGTCTTGACTTCAAACCTTGGGAAATGATCATCAGTTAAAAGATTCTTTTTTCACCACCGAGAAAAAGAAATGCAGAATAGCTTTTTATTTACTTCCTTGTTTAGAAAACGGGCACAAGAAACTGTGTGTTGAAAGCCTTTTCTGCATTACAAAAATGTTGTAAACATTTTAGTGACAGCCGTGGTTAAAATCTTGGATATCCTCCTGTTAGCTCAATTTTCCAGAGTGGCTGAACAGAAGCCAGCAATTGTGCAGCATAGTCATGCCAAGGAAATATTTCCATGCATACTGAAACTGGCCATTTGAATTTTGGGAGCCAGTTTCTTGCTTTCTCTAGTTGCAAAAAAAACCTTCACATAGTATGCTTAACCACATTTCTCTGCAAAATGTAGAGACGTGGGCAAATCAAGTCTTGTTACACAATGCTGGTTAACTGCTTTGCATGGTTATTTACAGAATAACCGAATTTGGAAGGGGCCTTGGAGGTCATTTAGTCCAATCCCCTGCTGAGCAGGGTCGACCCTAGGCTATTTCAGACAAATGGTTGTCCAGTCTCTTCTTAAAAACCTCCAGTGTTGGAGCACCCGCAATTTCTGGTGGCAAGTCGTTCCACTGATTAATTTTTCTCACTAGCCAAGAAATTTCTCCATATTTCTAGGTTGCTTCTCTCCTCGATTATTTTCCGCCCGTTGCTTCTTGAGTTGCTTTCGGGTGCTTTGGAGAATAGATTGACCTCCCCTTCTCAAATAGTGGAACACTGCTATCCTGTCCTTCTTTTCATTAAACTAGATATAACCTAATTCCTGCAATCGTTCTGTCTTATGTTTTTTATAAATAATGATTACAGCATTGATTACAATCAGCCTTCTGCTATCATAATATTTCTTTCTGGAGCAAAAAAAAACATTTGTAAGATAGCACAGTAGGATTCAAGGCTATAGGCGTCCTGCAATGTAGAATCTAGGAATCGGTGAGAAATAAAACATGAGTTCAACCGCAGCCAGCATTGGAAAAAGTGCATTGGCAGATTTGATAGAATTGTTCTGATCTGACTGAAGTTTTTCCCCTTGGCAGGGTCTGTGAAGCCACAGCTCGCCTCTGGTCTGATCTTTTCAGGAGTTGCCCTAAAAAAGGCTGCGTTTGAGAAATGTCAAGTCATCCCAAGCAATTAAATGAGACGGCTAACCAAACTTAGCTTACCGGAAAATACTCTCTTTTTTTTTTGGGCCTGCTAGATACCCTTGACAGAAATTTTAAGCAGACTGGAAGCCGCTTACCTTTCCATTTTACATTTTCTCTGTTGAGATGGATTTGTGGAGTCCGTGGTGCTTCGGTTCTTTTCTTAACAGACGTTTCATTCCTGAACTAGGGAACATTATCAGTGCTAGAAGGGAGCGGGGTTTTCTCCCGGTCAGTGTTGGTGGGAGTATTTGATCCTTGATCCTTGATTAAGCTGTTATTTATCGAGTTCCTTGATTGGAGAAATTGTATTGAGATACAGACAGAAAGCAAACCCCACTCCCTTCTAGCACTGATGAGGTTACCTAGTTGGGTCATGAAACGTCTGCCAGAAAACAACCCAGCTCAGATAGCACCGAGGACCCCACAGTCTTCCTCCACCCCACTCCCTTCTAGCACTGATGATGTTACCTAGTTGGGTCATGAAACGTCTGCAAGAAAACAACCCAGCTCAGATAGTGCCAAGGACCCCACAGTCTTCCTCCACCCCACTCCCTTCTAGCACTGATGAGGTTACCTAGTTGGGTCATGAAACGTCTGCAAGAAAACAACCCAGCTCAGATAGTGCCAAGGACCCCACAGTCTTCCTCCACCCCACTCCCTTCTAGCACTGATGAGGTTACCTAGTTGGGTCATGAAACGTCTGCCAGAAAACAACCCAGCTCAGATAGCACCGAGGACCCCACAGTCTTCCTCCTCCTCCACCCCACTCCCTTCTAGCACTGATGATGTTACCTAGTTGGGTCATGAAACATCTGCAAGAAAACCATCAAGCTCAAGAGAGCACCGAGGACCCCACAGTTCAATCCTGAGTTGCAAATATTCCCTTCTTTTGGCAAGGTGGAATTTCCGGGTTGGGTGGCAAGAAGTATACTTGCCGTTGAAGAGGTGCTCAGCAAACCTTTGGCAGACAAGACTGGTTGGTTATTATTGCTGTCTGACTTGATTTTGTCTTATGCTTCTTTTGCCTTTGTCGCAGGACCTTATGGCCAAGGTGAGGGCGATGCTTGCGGCTTCTAAAAATATTTCAACCAGTGCCTCTTGAGACGGAAGGACGGATGCTCCAGAAGGAACAAAAAGTCCTCCTTTAGCTGTGGGGAAAAGAGCCCTCTCGCAACGCTGCCGAGTTGCAAAACTTCCTTTGCGGAAAAACAGCCCCGGCAAGGGAGCCTTGTAAATTATGTTCTGATTGGTTTCTCAGTAAGAATTTTACAACAAGCGGTGCCTGTATATTTGTAAATACGACATTCCGGCGAGTGTTACCCAAATAAAAATTGCAGAGAAATCCTTTTTATTAGCTAAAGGCTTTCTGGAGATTGGTTGTTACCGTTGTTGTTGTTGCTGCTGCTGCTGCTGCTGTTTCTCCCTTTTCTTTGTTTCAGATGACCTTAAGCTCGCTTTTCAATTGGGTTCCTCTAAAGTGGTATGCATACATTGAATTTAGCAGAACAAAGCGAGGAAATGCTAATAAAAGCAGCAGGCAAAAGGAGGGGAAAGAAATTAGGCCAAAGGACTGACATTTATTGAGCTGTATGGATTTTGCTTGGAGAGAATAATGCAAAAGGGTCGAAGGGAGCAGATTCCTACTATTCTCCAGGATGTAATTGGGAGCTGACTTGCAGGGTTTTATGGCCCCCAGTCAGAAAAAAAGCTAGATTAGTTATTTGGTTAGTGACAAGCATTCCAAGATTTGGAATAAGACTTCCTCATGCCTTGCTGGAAGAGGAGCTCAAAATTCTCCAGATATCCAGAGCTCTGCCAATAAAGGTAAACCTCAATTTATTTGACTTTATCATAAAATAGGAGATAGTGGGGGTTTTTTTGTGGTAAGACAGAGTTGTCAGACTCTCTCTCTCTCTCTGTGTGTGTGTCTGTCTCTCTCTCTCTCTCACACACACACACACACACACACACACACACACCAAACAACAAACAATTTATTGGGACTTCTAATTAAAAATATATTGGGTGCTTGGAGGATATAATAATCATCTCTTGAAGCACCACTTGCTGAAAATGCAAGGACAAACATACCACAGAAGACTGGCATTTTGCCACCAAATTTTCGTGGGGCAATTCTAGAAGGATCCAGGATGTTCCATCCCAAATCCACCATTCCAGAATTGGGGCGGTGCTGATTGTGTGAGGGTCTAGAAACAACAGCCGCTAGAACTCTTGTGAAAATTAGTCTTGGGGTGAGGGGATTAATGCGTAATCCATTTTGAAATTAGTCATAAAGGGGTAAAATTAGCACAATAAAATCTCAGCCAGTTTTAGGCATTGGGAGGGGTGATTTAATGCTAGCTTTTTCCAAGTTTGCCTTAGTGTGTAGAGCCTCTTTAAGAGTAAATGAATTCACTGACCTATTTTTCCTTGACACGTTATTTCTACAATCACTTTTCTAAACACAAAACCACTGCTGTTCTCCAGAGCAGCACTGTCTGTACTTAACTTTGTCCAGGTCCCAAACACAGCGTTAAAAATTAGGGAACACAAGGCAAGCCACAATCTGTTGGGTCATCATTTCAGAGATACTTCCTTACCTAAATCGATAAACGGACTAACCCCAGGAAGAAAGCAGTAAGGAGTTTTGATTTCCTGCTGGCTTCCCCATTGACTTTGTTTGTGGGAGATCACAATCACATGACCGTGGATGGGTGCGGCACCACAGCAGGGCGGCGGGGGGTGGCCACAATTTTGCCATAACAACTAGTCTGAAGATCCTTTCAATATGAATCCCACAGGAGTCCCGGGACACTTTTTTTTTTTAAAGTTAATCCATTTGCGGCACCTTGATTCAAACATTGTCCTGTGTTGCACCGTTTCACCCAACCGCAGGTTGCAAACAAAAACAGGAGATAAGTTTTAATACTTTATAGATGTTGCCTTGCCTTTATAAACAGCTACTGGCAAACCGCAATTATGCACCGAATCTTGCCAAGTTCCTATAATTATAGCTTGTGCGAATGGAGCACAATGCCTTTTTTTAAAATCCCAAAGAAATCAAGAGGGTTTTTTTTTTTAAGCGGCAGCTCTGAACGAGAGCCAGATTAAAATTTTAAATAGGACTTTGTTTCCGCCTTTAAAAGGTGGAACAATTCAGTTTCATAATATAGCGCGTGACAAAGCCTTTTGATTTCACAGGTTTTCTTTTTATTATTTTTATTTTAAAAAAAAATAAGTCTGGAGACCTTGAGGTTAAAAAGTATTAGGAACTTCCAGAAAATCCTCAGTTAAAAGGCTCAGACATTTTGCTTTCAAACTTGGCCATCATTCAGGCAAGCATGAATCCTGGTGATTTCAGGGTTACATCCGTTGTCGTTTTCTTAGCAACAATGCCGAAAAATTGGCCATTGTTAGACCTAGCCTACAATCGAGGCATTTTCAAGTGGTCCTTCATCCCTCTATTAAGGAGTTCCAGCCCTATTTGTCTTTTGACCATCTTTTTTATCATTTATCAGTCTTTTGATGGACTGCTCAAGAGCGATGAAACGTGCAAGCAAACCACCAAGCTTGGAGATCTTTAGGGGGTGTTTTTTTTTCCCAAACTGTTTTCCCAAGGGGCAATTTCTTTTTATCTTCTTTCTTCCTACACAATGCATTGTAGTTCGAATGCTCTCGGAGATGCCGTTAATGGCATGTCTCCCTTTTTTTTTTCCTTCTCTCTAAAATACATCCTCTATTTAAAGAGGTGGAAAAAAGAGCTACACCATTTCTGTTTGTTCCCGGACTTTCTTCGCATTTTTTCCTATATTGCACTTGACCGACTTCATAATTGCCTCCGGTTGCATTATGAAAAAAAACAAAAAATAAGACGCTTTAGTCTCATTTGGGAACGGATTTTCCTGATAAATAAGGACTTATTGTTTATCGGCAAGCGAAGTGCGGAAAGTTGTGTGTTTTGTTTTAAAGAAAAAAGGCACAGGAAATAACATTCTACTCAGTCTTACGGGGTGAGAAGGGGACGTCACGGGAGATGCACTATCAATCTTTAGTTCCTGATTTGATTTATCCTTTAAATTCAAGTTATTTCCACTAAGTTCTTAATGTCTGGGGTGTTGCAGACAGTGGTAGATTCCAGACTTCACGATGACGATAATGTCCGATTCTTGGCAATTCTATGGACCAGTTCTCTCTCTTGTCTTCCGATCTTGCACTACTTCTTCAATTATTCTATGTTTGGCTGGTATCACTTTCGTGGTTTCCTTCTACCCCTAACTCTTCCAAACATAATCGCTTTCTCCAGTGAATTTCCCCGGCATGACAGGGCCCAAATACGTGAGACGCAGTTTTGTGATCTAAAAATATTTGGTACTTTTACGGCTGAATTAATTCACTATCAACATTACAGGATGGGGGCTTTGTTGAACCCTCCTGGCTGGGATGACGAAGTGATGCGGCCCCATCATGGCTTCTCACCTAGCCACGTCCCATCTGTTTGGATGTACAGAAAGGACTCAAAACAACTCTTTTGCTCCTCCGAGATCTTGAGATACAGGTAGTCCTCGATTTACAACAGTCCATTTAGTGACTGTTCGAAGTTACTGCAGCACTGAAAAAAAAGTGATGTATGACCATTTTTCACCTTTATGACCACTGCAGCATCTTCATGGCCACGTGATCAAAATTCAGACTCTTGGCAACTGACTCGTATTTATGACGGTTGCAGAGTTATATGATCCCCTTTTGCAATCTTCTGACAAGCGGTGTCAATGTGGAAACCAGATTCAGTTAACAACCGGGTTACTAACTTAACAACCGCCGTATGCACTAAATAACCGTGGCAAGAAAGGTCGTAAAACGGGACAAAACTCACTTGACAAATGTCTCACTTAGCAACAGAAATTTTAGGCTCAATTGTCATAAGTTGAGGACTACCTGTATCCTTCTTTGCTCCTTTTCAAAAAGAGAATGAACTAGCACTGCTTTTCATCTTTTCTAGAACAGTGGGAGATGTTTCTTATTACTTTTACAAGGATTTTGGCTCCTCCGTCTCCCATTTTTTTTTAATAAGTGTTTTGCCACACCACAGAGACAGCGTATGAAAGATAGAAAGCCTTTGCTTTCAGTGGCTACTTCCATATAATATTAATAACCACTTAGCTGACCATAAATTTGTTGAAATGGGTCTGGGTGTAATTGAAATCACCCACATACATTTCCATTAAGGTAGTTGGAGAAAAGATAGGTTTTTCACTCCGGGCTGCCTAGAGGCAAATATTAAACCCATTCAAGGCACTTTTTTGCAGAAGCCAAAAATAGTTGAAGTTTGCCCTTGAAAGTTCTGACTCTTCTCCACAATCTTATCAAAAAGTTGACTTTCCAAAGATAATCAGCGATATTTGGGAGGCTGGTATAAAACAGATTTTTTTTTCCTTCTTTTGACTTTTATTTCTAATCCTAGCACACACTGCCCAGCATTTTTCTACAGAATTTGAATATCTTAAAAAGTTTCTTCATCCCTTTCCCTATTTTTAATAAACCTTTTACCAAGATAAAGAAATGTATCTATTTCCTGTAGGGTTTTTCCCCCCCATTTAAATATGATTTATTCTGTTTTCCTTGATTAATACATCACCAAGATAAATTGTCAGATCTAGAATCCTCACTGCATTATGCAACCTCTCTTTAACATTCACTGCAAAGTGATTAAGTGTGATTTATTCTGGTTTCTTTGATTAATACATTATCAAGATAAATTAATTTTCAGAGCTACCATCCTCATTGCATTATACAATCTCTCCAACATTCACTGCAAATCTTTTGGCTTACCAGCTAATAACATGACACCATTGACCTTGAAAACTACACCTACATTCACATCCCCATCCACACACTTCTAATGTTACCACAAACATTCCTATCCATATAACCACAGATATAGTAAATGAAAACAGAATTGATTTTTTCCAGAGAAAAAAATTGACAGAGGAAAAAGATGTTTAAAAAAAAATAAATCAATTTGGCTATGATGATTGAAGATAAACTGTCATTTGGGGGTAAGCCAGTTCACTTTTCACTCTGAAGTATCGGGTTTAAGGGATTCAGTGCTGAAGGCAGAAGATTTGCAGATTCTGAACAGCTTATCATTCACATCAAATTGATGCTTCGAGAGATGAGAGCATTTCAAAATGCAGACGTTTTGCCCTGCAGGACCTTCACTTTTCTTTCCAAAAGTGGAATAAATGCTTTGAAAGAAGAAAAAATCAGGGTGGTTCATTCAGCCTGCCTTAATGTTAAAAAAAAAAAAAATCCAGCAAATGCCACACTTGTTAGGTGACATTTGACCACAGTGAAGATTACAGACAAGAATTCCTGACAGATAACATATATTTTTTTTCTCCATCCGTAATAGATGTTTGGCGAGGAAGTCCTATCAATGCACAGTTGCAAATTACCAGTTAAGTTAACATTTGGTAACCCGTGAAAAAATACGTTTAATTTTGCTGTAGAAAATGGGAGGTCTTTTCATTCTGGCTAAGTCTGCTAAAATGATTCCGATATAGGAACTGGGAAAATAATTTTAATTCAGCAAAGCCTTGCCATTAACATGCAGTGCTGCTTTCAACTTCAGGGAGGCAAAAAAAATCCCAATAGCTGGGCTTCGTGTCATCTTCCTCTGGTGGGTTTTTTTCCCCCCCCCTAAACTTATTTTTTGAGACTTTGCTTTACTTTCATACTCGTTCCAAAATGAGGCCGAATCATCTTGACTGAATAAATACTCTGAAAATCAATTGCAGCCCCGTCTCTTCATTTCTAGCCCTATGAAAGCAGTAATTTCTAGTTGAGTTAAAGACAGAAAGCTGAACTAATTATTTTTTTCAGAAGAAACTATTTTTCCCGTAGCCCCCCCCCTCTCCAAAATGAAGGGGGCACGACAAAACCGTTTTACAAGACACCCATTGGAATAAAAGGAGGTCCTGGGATTTGGGCTGGGTGTGATGCAAAATGAAAACCAAACAATCAACCCATAATGTTGTATTGGATTTACCGGACATCTTTACAACCTGACAGCAAATCACCAGAGCTTTGCTTAAGCTAAAGATATGTTTAGACAGCGGGCAAAGCAAAGACTAAGAACGGAGAAAAGTTAAAAGAATTAAGATAAATCTAAAAAAAAAAAGGCAAGGGAACCAATGGTGCTTTAACAGCTGAGCTGTGTTGTCCCACTCACACACCCACATAACTCTGGTACGCCCCTGGTTTAGGGGGTTTATTAATATTCCCCAGCAACTCCCTTCACCAAAAACCCAGAACTGTCCCAATTAAGTCCAGCCACAAGCAGACCGATGCTAGTCCACAGAGCAATGGCCACAAGGCACTTAAATCAAAATAAACCCACCAGGCAAAATTAAATCCACAATACAAGAAGGTTGACGAGGCAAGAAAAGTCCAGGCGCGATCCAAATCAAGGCACGGTGTCAATCCAAAGCGAGGCAAGAAATCACAACAACCAGAAAACACACAGCTAGGAAATGAACGCATTGTTCCCAGCATCGCTTCCATCTGTCTGCTGTGCTAAATAGCCAGCTTCCAGTACAGCCCGTCAAGAGGGGGTGAGGCTTTCTCCATGCGAGTAATCTGGCTGGCCTTCTCTGCTCCTGCCTTTTCTTTGCCCTACCTGCTCTTGGATCAGGTGCAGAAGGCAGTTCCTCTTCCTCATCACTGACCAGCTGCAGCTGCGTGCTTTCCCCACCTGAAGCCTCAGGGCTGTCCTCCTGCAGCTGTGCTTGAGCCAAATCCCTCTCAGACGGCTGCTCGGAGCCACTGACCAACTCCCCTCCAGATGTGCCTGGAACTGGTTCATCCTCCCCTGAGCTGGCATCTGGAGAGGTATCTGGGGAAGCATCCGGGGGAAGTCATCACATGAGCTTCCAAAATTGAAAAAGCAACTTGGCTATTTAAACTAATGGTTGTAGGCTGTCAATTTCCCAACGGGGGAGTCCTGAACAGCCTATTGAAGTCTTTCTTTTCCCCCCACACACACAGTAAAGATAGACCTTGACTTCCAACTATTCGTTTAGTGACCGTTCAAAGTTATAACGGCGCTGAAAAGAAAAGCGACTTGCAACTGGTCCTCCAACTTGCAATCGTTGCAGCATCCCCAAAACTGAGGGATCAGAATTTGGAGGTTTAGCAACTGACCTGTATTTACGGTGTCCTGGAGACACGTGATCACCTCCCAGCTGGCTTCCAACAAGCAGAGTCCATGGAGGAAGCTAGCTTTGCTTAACAACTACATGATTCAGTTAACTGCAGTGGCAAAAAAAGTTGTCGTAAACTCAGGTGCAACTCACTTGAAAACTGCCTTGCTTAGCAATGGAAATTTTGGTCCCAACTGTGATTGTAAGTGACTATCTTTATTCATGAGGAAAACCAGGAGGAATAAGGGACTTTGAGAAGATGGATCTTAGCCTGGCAAGGTGACCCTGATCGCCATCACCACCACCACCACCATGGCACCGTTGGTTCTAAATTGTGCCATCCTGCCCAACACCAGAGACAGTGTTCCTTTCTGAAACCAAACCAAGCAATTTTGTTCCTCCGTCGTCGCTGCTATTTGGTCTCTGATCAGACCAGTTGGATGCCAGATGCTTGTTAAATGTCTGCAATGGATCCTGTGGGACCATGTCCTTTTTTTTGTTAATGTATCGCTTTTTATTGCGATGGGTCAAACAATGCAACGATCCGTACGAAGAGCAAACAGGAGGTAACCGATTTCTCCATGCTTTACTGCGTGGAAATTGTAGCGGAGCAGCCAAGATAATCATTTATTGAGGGGACACAGAGGAGATATTGGGGAAAGGAAGACACCGGAGCGAAGTCCTCTCCATTATTTTCAATCACATCACTGCTTGGAGAGTGAAGAAGGCACTCACCTGAATCGCCCGAAAGCCACAAAGGAGACCCTCAAGAAAACGTAACAATGAGGAACGCTGCTCAGCATTAAAGGAGATGTTTTGTTCCATGTTGGGTTGAGTGTTCCCCCGCAGAGTCCAGTGATGTTCTCCTCTATCATCTGAGTGACGGTCACTCAGAAGATGGACTTATTCTTCATCACCCCAGAGGACAGGAGCCAACAGACAGATTAAAATGATCAGAAGAAGGTTTTGAGAAATTTACAGCAGGCTGCCACGTGAAATGGAGACCTCTCCTCTCTTCAGGTCTTCAGTGACAAGCTGGATGGTCATCCATGTCTTTGGTTTGCCTGTTTTGCTTGGATGTTTTTAGGTTTTGCATGTTCCAAGAGCTAGCACAGGAAGCACCCACAAAGTAGGTGTGTGTTTTGTGTATGTGTGTGTAATTAGCCCAAATCAATCAACGCACTGAAAGTTATGGACTATAATTTACCATGCCGATCCAAGGATCATGAAACAAGGATGATCATCACCAAAAGTATCTGAGGGGCTGCCACAAAGAAGAGGGGGTCAGGTTGTTCACCAAAGCACCAGAGGGCAGGACGAGAAAGAATGGTTGGAAGCTGATCAAAGAGAGAAGCAACCTGGAATTAAGGAGAGGTGAGGACAATGAACCAGTGGAACACCTTCCCACCAGAAATCGTGGGCGCTCCATCGCTGGAAGTTTTTAAAAAGAGACTGGACATTCACCTGTCTGAGGTGGTATAGGTCCTCCTGCTTGAGCAGGGGGCTGGACTAGAAGACCTCCAAGGTCCTTTTCAGCTCTATTCTATTCTATAACTCAAAGGAGGAGGAGGAGGAGGAAGGGGGGAGGAGAAGGGAGGGGGAAGGAGGAAGGGGAAGAGGGAAGGAGGAGGAAGAGGAGGAGGAGGAAGAGGACGGGGAGGAGGAGGAAGAGGAGGAGTTTAAAAATAAAATGAGTGTACAGTATATATAATCTGTTTTCTTCTTTAAATGATTTGCCGAGATCTGATCAGATTGTTTACTATTTCCCCAATACAGTATGTTTGATGTAAGCATACCAAAGCAAATTCAGACCTTTGCAATGATATTACATGGTTCAAAGCTAGTTTGCTGCAACTAGACATTTTCCAGGTGACGAAGAAATGAAATTCTTAAAGAAAAATAAGCTTTTGGTTTTATGCAACTCTATGCCGGCAGTCCCTCGAGTTACCACAGTTTGTCTAGTGAGCATTTGAAGTTACAACGGCACTGAAAAAAGCGAATTATGACCTTTTTCACACTTACATCCCTTGCAACATTGCCACGGTCACGTGATCAAAGTTCAGGTACTTGGCAACTGACTCGTATTTATGACGATTTGCAGTGCTGTTTGTGACCTTCGGACCAGCGAAGTCAATGGGGAAGCCAGATTCATTTCATAACCGTGTTGCTCACTTAGCAACTGCAGGGGTTCACTTAACAATTGCAGCAGGAAAGGTCGTAAAATGGGGCAAAATTCACTTAACAACTGTCTCGTTTAGCAACAGAAAATGCTTGGCTCAATTGTGGCTGCCCCGTTGAGATCATCCAGCTGACAAAGTATCTCGCGAAGATGTAGAGGTTTTTCTTTTGCCCAAATTGAGCTTCCAAAACGAACAACTGCATTTCCGGTTGATGAAATTTCTAAAAATGTTATCTTAACTTTGAGTTAACGGTAAAGATTCAGGCCACGGTGGATTTCCTGCGAAACGAGACAAAATATTTTCTGATCTATGTCTTCCTTAACCTTTTAATTTCTCCCATATTTGGGCAGACGTTGCTTCTTCATTATCACTTAATGAAGCCCGTAACTATAGCTCTATCAAAATCAGGGAAAGGTCAAACTGTGTACACTTCAATTATTAAGATATCTCTCTGAATAATATTGATCTAAAGTGAAAACCTGGGGGTAAAACTTGAGTTTTCTATGTTTCGGCCTCTTATTCTCTCCAATATATATATATATATATATTTTCCACCACCTGAAATCCTATTTAACATGTTTTATCATCCTGAAAATCAACTCTGCATCGGAGGTTAAATATGAAAAAGCTTTATGCATATTTACACTGATTGTTATATGAACAATATTGCTCCCGGAAGACTTGAGATCTGGAAAAATAAACTAGTTTTTTTTTTTTCTCTCTCCCTTTTAGATTTTTTTTCACGTCTACGGATTCCTCTTTAACCTTTTTCATCAGGCAGGCAGAGTTCACCGAGAGCGGTAAGCAGTAAATCACGCTTTGCAGACCACGCTCTCTGGGTTTACAGCGTGAAGTCAAGCAGGCCATGTTTCGGTTATCGCGTTACGCCCAGGAGTGTCAATCAGTTGAGAAAATTGAGTCAGACGGAGTCAATTGAGGTGAGTTTCTTGACTCGGAAAGTTGGATCGCTCGACTTGTTTGCTTTCCTGAATCGGGGAAATCAAAAGTTGCATCCGGTCCATTTGGCTTGATTTTTCTTTAATCGTTGAATCAATTCTAACCCAGCAGAGTCTATTAGATTTGATCTTCCAAGCATGAAGGCAGTTCAATTTAGGCATTTCAAACCAACGGGCTTCAGATTGAAGCTACAGGTGGTCCCCGACTTACGACTTATAATTCAGCCCAAATTTTTTGTTGCTGAGTGAGACACTTGTGGTTCCCCATTTTGCGACCTTTCTTGCCACCGCTGTTAAGTGAATCTGTGGTTGTTAAGTTGTCATGTTAGTAATACAGTTGCTAAGTAAATCTGGCTTCCCCATTGATTTGTTTGTCACAAAAGGGGATCAGGTGACCCCGGGATGCTGCAACGATCATCAATGTAAACCAGTTGCCAAACATCTGGATTCTGATCACGCAATCAGGGAAATGCTGCAACGGTCGTATGAAAAATGGTCATAAGTCACTTTTTTCAGTCCTGTTGTAACTTTGAACAGTCACTAAGTGAACTGTTGTAAGTTGAGGACTCCCTGTACACCACCTTAGCAGGAGTTTGGAAAAATATTTGGGTATTGATTTATTTAATCTTTATCCATCTTAATATGTAATGTTTTGGTACGTTTATTTTATGATGTTGTCAGCTGTCCAGAGTTGCTTGATAGTGGGATGGGCGGCCTACATGCTTAATAAATAAATATAAAGTTAATAAATAGATATAAATCCAAAAATGTATAGATTTAATAAATACGAATTTAATAAACAAAGAATCAATTTAATAAATAGATGCATATACATTTAATAAATAAATGCATACACATTTAATAAATAAAATATTTGTTGTACGCTGCCCGGAATAACTTGTTTATGAGATGGATGGCTACATAAATTAGGTACATAAATGAATTAATAAATATCACTTCTGATTGTTTTGGAATATCGTTTGGTAAAACTAAACAGGATCTAGATGATTACTAAAAGCACCTCTATCTAACATTTGGAGCAGTCAAGGGAAATATATCTTGATTTATTTATTTTTTTTAAAAAGTGCCAAATGGTGACCTTTTAAGATCAAGAAAACAACTTCATTAATTAAGAATGCCTGTTCTTTGATTAGGATAACTATCACCTTGATGCAGTGGAAAGTTTTATATTACTCAGTATCCGAATTAATACTTCTGTCGTGCAGGAAAAATCCACGGGGGAAAAGACTGTAATACT
The DNA here is from genome assembly GCA_023970755.1 of Azemiops feae. Lineage (NCBI taxonomy): Eukaryota > Metazoa > Chordata > Lepidosauria > Squamata > Viperidae > Azemiops > Azemiops feae. Next base: position 136,523 of record JALGBA010002109.1, read on the forward strand.
TCAGAGCAAGAGGTCTAAAACAGAACGATCACACAGTCAAAAGGTAAGTGAAGCTGTCTCTAAATATTTGAAAGTGAACATTTGCGACTCATTCCACGAGGCTCGCTTGTCTCCAAGCCAACATCAGAAAAGGAGACAGACTTGAAACAGGATCTCTTTTTCTTTTTCGGGATCACCGAGTGTTTGGCCAAGTGATCAGGATCCAGAGACAATAAGCACCCAGGTCTATAAAGGGATCTGAATCTTTATTATTAGTCAAGCAAACAGAGTTAAAAGCGTAACAGAGAAAACACACGTACCAAGCAAGATGATATCCAAATTTCTTGCAAGCCGTCAGGGGCCCCTTAGCAGTGACAGCAGAGATGCCCCAATTTCCACATCACCCAGTACTAGCAGCTGCAGTAGCTTCCCACAAATATCAACAACCCCAAGGTTACCATCACAACTTGGCACCATTGTCAGGCGTGAATAATCGGGAACAAAAGTCGAGTTAAAGCGCTAAAAATTTGTTCTTGCCGTCTATACACAAGAATCTAGCTAGATTGGCACTAAATAAGGGTCAACAGAATTCATGGGGGGGAGGGGGACTGGACGTGGGTCCCTTGTTGCTGCTTAATGATGCCAAACTGATGATGCGTTTAACCCCACCCTCCAGCTCAGTCTGCTCATGTCCTACAACCCTGACTTCATGGCCCTGCTGTGATCAGGAGACTGCCAGACCCAGCCTGGCCTGGTTGGTGCATGGCTTGTAAAGGGAATTGAACATCTGAGACTTTCACAACAGGAAAAGCTTTGAAGCCGTGTGAAGATTTCACCCCATCTTCTCCCCTGCTCAGCAAGCGAGGATGAAAAGCAAGCAAGTTAGGTCAGAATCAGCTCTAAGCTTCGAGACTTTTCTTGATAGGATAGGATAGGATAGGATAGGATAGGATAGGACAGGACAGGACAGGACAGGACAGGACAGGACAGAGGATGGGATGGGATGGAATAGAATAGAATAGAATAGAATAGAATAGAATAGAATAGAATAGAATAGAATAGAATAGAATAGAATAGAATAGAATAGAATGGAATGGAATGGAATGGAATGGAATGGAATGGAATGGAATGGAATGGAATGGAATAAGAATAAGAATAGAATAGAATTAGAGAATAGAATAGAATAAGAATAGAATAAGAATAAGAATAAGAATAGAATAGAATAGAATAGAATAGAATAGAATAGAATAGAATAGAATAGAATAGAATAGAATAGAATAGAATAGAATAGAATAGAATAGAATAGAATAACAGGATAGGATAGGATAGGATAGGATAGGATAGGATAGGATAAACTTTGTTGTCACTTTTCTCTGTGAACACACTGGCACACATTGAAAAATGAAATTCTGATGCCTGCTCTCAAAAGAATACACACACACACATGCACACACCTATACCCATACATACATATACATATGCCATACATATATGTACATATAAACATAAACATAAACATTGTTATGACAAAACCCAAATATATATATATATATATACACATATATATATTAATCGCAGTCCATTTTGAATACATAGCAAAAAAAAAAAGTCTTGAGAAGAAGAAGAAGAAGAAGAAGAAGAAGAAGAAGAAGAAGAAGAAGAAGAAGAAGAAGAAGAAGAAGAAGAAGAAGAAGAAGTCAAGTTGTGTCTCTAAACTCAAATTAAGAATGGTCTTCCACCTTGCCCCTACACCAAGCAAAGATCTCTCTTGCCCCCTCTTCACCATCTGTGCCCAGAGGGCCCCTCTTGAAGACGTTGGCAGCCCAGGCCTCCTTCCATCTGAGATACTTCCTTCAAAGCAGCCTCTGTCAGGATCTGACTCAGATAGGGGCTGACAACCGATGGAGGATTGGTATCATTTAATCACCATCTTCCCTACCATCGTGAAAGGTTATTGTGTTTAAATTATAGGGTAAGTTTCCAGATTTGCATGTTATGTGGCGGAAAGAGAGAGTGAGTAAATACACAACGGCAGAATCACCCATTTTATTATCAATTAAGTTTAAATAGGAATGGAATCAGATCTGGGTTTTGTCATCACCCCATCTGCTGTTTTGGGATGGGCGTCTCTCCAAGTCACCGCTCGGAAGTTAAATGCAGCCAAGAGAAAGGGTTGGGCCCAGGATCCAAACACTGTGAGATGCCATCATGGCAATGTGATCATTACGATATGTCATTGCAAGATCTGGAATGAGATTCAATGCACGAGATGCTGAAAAGGACTTTCCTAAATTTCCATTTAAACAAAGAGTGGGCTTCTCCCCCCTCTTAAATACAACGACTGTGGAATAGAATAGAATAGAATAGAATAGAATAGAATAGAATAGAATAGAATAGAATAGAATAGAATAGAATAGAATAGAATAGAATAGAATAGAATCTGGAAGGGACCTTGGAGATCTTCTAGTCCAGCCCCCTGCTCAAGCAGGGGGACCTATACTATCTCAGACAGTGATTGTCTTCTTAAAAACCTCCAGTGATGGAGCACCCATGATTTCTGAAGGCAAAGCTGTTCCACTGGTTCATTGTCCTCACTGTCAGGAAGTTTCTCCTTAATTCCAGGTTGCTTTTCTCTTTGATCAGTTTCCAACCATTGCTTCTTCTCCTGCCCTCTGGTGCTTTGGAGAATAATTTCACCCCCTCTTCTTTGTGGCGACCCCTCAAATACTGGAATACTGCTATCATGTCTCCCCTATTTCTTCTTTTCTTTAGACTAGCCAAACCCAAGTCCTGCAGCCGTTCTTCGTATGTTTTAGTCTTTGATCATCTTAGTTGCTCTTCTCTGAATTTTTTCCAAACTCTCAACATCTTTTTTGTGACATGGTGACCAAAATTGGCTGCAGTATTCCAGGTGTGGTCTGACTAGGGTTTTATAAAGCGTTACTAATACATCGCGTGATCTTGATTCTATGCCTCTGTTTATACAACCCAGGATTGTATTAGCTTTTTGGGTTGCTGCTGCACACTGCTGGCTCATAGTATTAGAACTGTACTTTTAAAAAATGAAATAGCATAAGGGATAGCCCCACAATTTGGACTGTCCTAAGGAGAAGAGGGGATTGACCTATTCTCCAAAGCTCCTGAAGGCAGGACAAGAAGCAACGGGTGGAAACTAATCAAGGAGAGAAGCAACCTAGAACTAAGGAGAAATTTCCTGACAGTGAGAACAATTAATCAGTGGAACAACTTACCTCCAGAAGCTGTGAATGCTCCAATGCTGGAAGTTTTTAAGAAGAGATTGGACAACCATTTGTCTGAAATTGTATAGGGTTTCCTGCTTGAGCTGGGGGTTGGACTAGAAGACCTCCAAGGTCCCTTCCAACTTTGTTATGTCCGAGTAAACCAGATAGCAATCACAATCAGATGAGCTGATTCTACTTTACTAAAAGCTATATTAACAGAATCTTGCAGGTTTGAAACTACAATTCTCCCCCCACCCAAGTCTCTTTTACAGCCCAGGATACTAGGGAGGGTCCCTCCTGAGCCTTTTCTCCATCCATTATGCAGCTGTGGGCTAGGCTGTCTCTTATCTGACCATCCCCCTGGCAGCAGCTCTTCTCCCGTCTCCCAAGGTCTTTCTCACATACCATCACAAGGACTAACGGTGGAAGCATTTCAACTGCTTGGAACTGCTCCTAATGTAATCCTGGCAGGGATGGCAAAGCAACCCAGAGACATTTGGTGGAGTGAAAATAAATCAGTGTTCCCAGCATCTTTCTGATGTCACTCAACTGGTCAATTACGCCAAATGAAAGAGCATTTAAATCGATGCTTTTGAAGAGGGGGGGGGGAAATGGTTTCCTGAAGCACCCCCAGTGTGACACGTTTGGCTTGCAGAGAGCCTCCTTAGCATAACTCCCTCAAAGTGACCGAGGGCACCTGTCAATTAAATTGGTCAGCAGCTTGTCACCGTGCTGCGCGACGGTTCTCGGCCTTTTTTTGTCTTCCCCTCCCTCATCAAGGAAAAAAAAAATTGGCAAAAAGCTCATTAAAGACCCATAATGAGAAAGGCAGCAGTTCAACAATCGCTTTTTGTTTTTTTTCCAAAAGGGCAACCTTTCACAGGCCAGGGAAGGAAGGATCTGTGCTTTCCAAGGCTGTTGATGGTAATTCCTTCCAAATGAGAGATGGAGAGCAAAGTGATCAAGCTTTCCCCTGGCTTTAGTCCTGCTTTCCAGGTGCTTCTAGCTGCCATTTTTGCCAAGGAAAATGAGAGTCATCTTCTTATGCGGGGATGTTAACACTTCTGAAAAGGTTCAAAGGCCTGGAGCAGCTCTCAGTCTCTTAGTTGTTGCTGAACTGATGCTTCTAGACGGCGTGGCCGATGACAAAGAATATTGAGACTTGTAGGTTTCATAGGAAGAGGCTATTCGTAGCTCAGGGTTGAGCTGTGGGGTCCTTGGTGCTCTCTGAGCCTGGTAGTTTTCTTGCAGACGTTTCATGACCCGACTAGGTAACACCATCAGTGCTAGAAGAGAATGGGATTTACGGAGTGGAGGAGGAAGAGGAGAAGGACTGTGGGATCCTTGGTGCTCTCTGAGCTGGGTGGTTTTCTTGCAGACATTTCATGACCCGACTAGGTAACATCATCAGTGCTAGAAGGGAGTGGGGTTTGCGAGGAGGAGGAGGAGGAGGAGAAGGAAGAGGGAGCAGGATGGGGGAAATGGGATCTGTTAGAAGGAAGGAAGGAAGGAAGGAAGGAAGGAAGGAAGGAAGGAAGGAAGGAAGGAAGGAAGGAAGGAAGGAAGGAAGGAAGGAAGGAGGGACTATGGGGTCCTAGGTACTCTCTGAGCTTGCTTGTTTCTTGCAGACATTTCATGACCCGACTAGGTAACATCATCAGTGCTAGAAGGGAGTGGGGTTTGCGAGGAGGAGGAGGAGGAGGAGAAGGAAGAGGGAGCAGGATGGGGGAAATGGGATCTGTTAGAAGGAAGGAAGGAAGGAAGGAAGGAAGGAGAGGCGGGGAAGAAGAAGCAGGAGGAAGAGAAAAAAGAAAGAGAAAGAAAGAAAGAGAAAGAAAGAAAGAAAGAAAGAAAGAAAGAAAGAAAGAAAGAAAGAAAGAAAGAAAGAAAGAAAGAAAGAAAGAAAGAAAGAAAAAGAAATGTTAGGTTACAAAAATCAGTTCCTCATGCAACGTTTGGGAAACAAGTGTGTTTATTGCATGAAATGGAATTATGGGGGTTGAAGAACGATATTTCAGCAGGGCCCCAGCTTAGAGAAAGCTGATGTGCTAAATTTAATTGTCTGCATGGAGCCCTCCAAGGGACAGCCGCTTCCTTGGGAATGGACCCCCTAGGCGATCTCGTCTAGGTAGCTGTAGCCTTGGAAAAGTAATAATAGCATTCTTTAGCTTCTTTGTAGGTTGTCATGCAAGTGAAAGCCACGATGTTCTTCATTCATGGGGGAATGATGGTTCCAACAGAAGAGAATGTAAGCAACCCAGGGCTGAACCGTGATGTCCCTGGTGCTCTCTGAGCTTGGCTCTCTTCAACCAAGTTCAGAGAGCACCAAGGACACCGCAGAACAACGGTTGTAAGTTCCAGAGAATTAAATTGCATATGACTGTTAAGAAAGCCTTCTTGATTAAAAATCAAGTACTGAGAGAGTGGGTGGACTTCTCTTCAGCAGCTGTGTTTGAGCCAAGGGTGGGTAGTCATCTCCCAGAGAGGCTTTCCTTTGAGTTCCTCCAAAGAACAAGGGGTTGGGCTTGAATGGCTTCAGGGTCACGTTCCAAGTCTTGGTCTAGCTCCCTTGTCTGGTCTTTTTTTAGAAAACGGACACTGTTCTAGAAGAGAATATTTGTAGTCCAGGATTGAACCGTGGAGAAAAGCAGCAGATCTCCCAGCAAAGTAGCATTCTGTGCGGTCCTTGGTGCTCTCTGAGCCGGGTGGTTTTCTTGCAGATGTTTCGTGGCCCAACTAGGTAACCTCATCAGTGCTAGAAGGGAGTGAAGGGGGAAAGAAAGTTGAAAAACTGAAAAGGGGGAGGGGTGGAACAGGTAAAATATTGGGAGGGGGGCGCAAGTGATCTGGATTCCTGATCAGCTCAGGGTTGAAATGACGGGTCCTTGGTTGTTTTCTTGCAGATGTTCCACTACCCAACTAGGTAACATAATCAAGGCTAGAAGGGAGAGGAGGAGGAGGAGGAGGAGGAGGACGACGACGACGACGACTGTGGGGTCCTTGGTATTCTCTGAGTTTGGTTGTTTTCTTGCAGACATTTCATTACCCAACTAGGTAACATAATCAAGGCTAGAAGGGAGAGGAGGAGGAGGAGAATTGTGTGGTCCTTGGTGCTCTCTGAGCTTGCTTGTTTTCTTGAAGACATTTCAGGACCCAACTAGGCAACATCATCAGTGGTAGAAAGGATGCAATTTCCTCTCTGTTGATATACAAGCGGTTTGCCCTGTCAAACTCCACTGCCTTCTAGCGCTGACGATGTTATATAGTTGGGTCATGAAACGTCTGCAAGAAAAGAACCAAGCTCAGAGACCATCAAGGGCCGCACAAAATACTACTTTGCTGGGATGTCTTCTGCCTTTCTCCGACCAACCCAGTGTTCCTCTGGTCTCCTAGAATAAAAAAAGAGATAGACCAACCTACTGGAGAAAGCAAAGTGTCTGTTTCCCAAACCAGCTTGTTTGATGCAAATGCTTAAAGGGGCCATTCACACGTGTGTTGGAGACTGGAACAGAATAAAAAGCTGTCAGGGCTTGGAAAAAGAGCTGGTTATAACCAGCTGAAAACTGAACGGTGGGCATGAATGATCAGAAGGCAGGCAGCTGAGAAGGAGCAGCGTGGATTTCATGCCACAGATACATCCAGCGCATGGGTAAAATTGGAAAACGGAATTGTCCAACGCTTGCGTTGTGTGTTAAGCCTACCAGCAATCTTGGAAAGGAAGTTTTCGAGATGGCTGGTGCTGCAAAGCAATTAGAAAATATTCACGGCCTGAGCTTTTAAATGCCCACCTCCACATGAGGCATTATTTTAAAACGGCATCAAATTTGTAAATGTTGGATGCTGAGATTCTGTCTCCTTGGCCGTGAAAGCAAAAAACAGGTTTTATTTTTTATTTTTTTAATTTGCTGAAGCCAAATGGCTTTTTTTTAAAAAACAACAACAACAACAACAACAAAACTAATTCTACAATTTAGATCTGCATCTCATCCCAGTAAAAATCTTGGGAGGATTTATGTCTGATAACATAAATGCTTCCTGTTTTCCGTTCCTCTGCGGAGTTTTTATTTCATCTAGATATTTATCGATTAAATCCATTTCAGTTTTGGAATAAAATGCCAGGGCTTGAGAGAGAGAGAGAGAAATATCCCAGTTCAATCCTTTTAATTATGAAAATGCTCAGCTGTTATCAAGTGTCACACTGACGTTCTTCTTCTTCTTTTTTCCTAGCTAAATGGGTGCCCCAAAACCATGAGTGGTTCTAATGGGTGATCCAAACCATCATCACCACACAGACTGTGGTTGTCACCTCGGAGAAAGCTAAATGTCTTCTCCATTTGCTGTGCCCGTCTACCACACATGTCGGTGAAGGTAAGAACGGGTGTTAAGGGCCAAGGAAATTTGGAAATCCAGGCAATTCAAATGAATATAAAGTTTTATATGCATGCTAACATTCTCTACAAGAATCCGATCTCTAATGGTTAAGGTGGGCTGGACTTAGGACTCCTGTGGGCACGCGGGGACTCGAGACTGATGACACGTTTGACCCCTCCCTCTGGCTTATCCTGGTCAACTCCTACAATTGGCTTGTCCAAGTAGAGCTGTGTTTGTGCATATATATGTTGAGTGAGTATTTTGGCTGATTGGATCAGAAAGCCTCCTTCTGATAATGCCTATGTCTAGTTCTACACTGAGTAGGAAACAGGTTCCCATGATCGGACAACTTTTGTGCCTCTAGATAGAAATAGCAAATTCCAAATTTGGAGCTAGTTGGTTAGCTAGAGTTGGCATAGATTTGTAGTTGTTGTTGTTAGTTGCGAAGTCGTGTCCGACCCATCGCAACCCCATGGACAACGTTCCTCCAGGCCTTCCTGTCCTCTACCATCTTCTGGAGTCCATTTAAGCTCATGCCTACTGCTTCAGTGACTCCATCCAGCCACCTCGTTCTCTGTCGTCCCCTTCTTCTCTTGCCCTCCATGTTTCCCAGCATCAGGCTCTTCTCCAGTGACTCCTTCCTTCTCATTAGGTGGCCAAAGTACTTGAGTTTCAACTTCAGGATCTGGCCTTCTAAAGAGCAGTCAGGGTTGATCTCCTCTAGGACTGACCGGTTTGATCGCCTTGCAGTCCAGGGGACTCGCAGGAGTCTTCTCCAGCACCATAGTTCAAAGGCCTCAATTCTTTTGCGTTCAGCCTTTCTTATGGTCCAACTTTCACAGCCATAAGATTTGTAGTAGAAAATGGTAGATCGTATCTACTCTGTTTGACAGGGAGTGTGGTGGAATGTGGCCTGGATTCCCAGGAAGGAGGGGCTGCATTCCAGCGAGCAAAGAGACGACAAAGTTTAGTTAATGTTCCTGGGAGGAAGAGAGCTAACAGATGCTCCCTGGAGATTCTCCAAGTGTATCTTTAATGATGCACACGGGTACCCACAAGTTCTCCACTGGCCATCCACGCCATCTCAGCTCGGGATAAAATTGTGGGCCTTTACTTTCAAGGTGAAAATGAAAGTGGGCAGGGATCTCTTTTTTTCATCCCCAACAAATACACCAACCCGGTGGATCAAAGTGGACTCCAACTACTTTCTCCTGGCTTTGTGCTGCACTGCAGGAAAACAGTTGATCAGCCAGCCTAAGGTCATATCAGCTGCCAAGTGATATAATTCCTCTTATGAGGAGGATTATGAACTTAGTTGGGGGGGGGGAAATCACTCCAACACGATGTTGCTAAGCGATGGGTGACTTGTCACGAAATACTCCCAAGATAATATTTCTTACAAATGAAACGCGGCAGGCAGCGTTTCAAAACACGCCTGGAGGGATTTTAATAAGCACCAACTTATAATTGTGATGATTTTGGGCAAGAATCGGATTGGGTGCCAAGAGAAAGCTCTCCACGAATGGGAGAAGAGGGTGTGAGCTGGACGAAGGAGATGGGACACCCCAATAGGTCCCCGATGAAGCTCGGAGGGGAAGGAGAAGATTAAAAAAACATGCAGCTTGGGAGCAAAAAGAACGGTTTGCTTGAAAAGCACCCAAGATCGGAAGTTACCGATAAGGGAGCCGAAGCTGACGGAAGGGAAGTTTTCTTTCCTCTCATCCCCTCGGCCTTGAAAATATTTGAAAACCGTGGCATTCCCTCCTGCGTTGTGCGAGACACAAATTGAAAGCTGTTGGGGGAAATGGATAGTTCCCCGAACACAAAGAAGTCCTGTCTCATTCTGGACTGATTCGCCTCTTCTCATCTTCATAGCCTTCTTCTTCAATCCCGTCCTCCCTTTCGGGGGCAATTGGGGGGGTGCCCAATTGGTAGGAGACTTCCTGGGGGAGGAAGAAATGGAAAGGGCTCTTTTCTGAACTTTCCCAATGCTAATTCTGGCACTCCAAACATAATATCCGTGGGTTTCTTCTTTAACAAGGCTTAGGCTCCCTGACTGACCTTTTTTTTTTTAAAAAAAAGTTTGATTTCTTAAAATTGAATGAAATGGGGCGTCCTTGGTGCTCGCTGAGCCTGGCTGCTTTCTTTCGGCTGTCTCGTTACCCAACTAGGTAACATTATCAGTGCTGAAAGGAGTGGGGTTCGCTCTCTGTTTACAAGCAGTAGATTGCCCTGATATAAGTTGGTGGGGGTGTGCGGTCTTTTCCTTGCTAGTTCTTTGATTTGAGTATTGTTCCTTGCTTAATTGTTTGCCTGGACCCTGCTTATCCGGCTTGCTGAAGAGGATGTGTTCTGATCTATATGTGTCAATATATCTACAGTATATACACAAAGAGATAAACCACATTTACACACCATTCAAAAGAGACAATATAAAAGCTCCTCCTTCCTATTCCTCTCCTTCCCCTCCTCCTCTCCTTCCTTCCTTCCTTCCCTTTTATCTTGATAACAGATGCTGCTTCCTCTCCTCCTCCTCGTTCCTATTCCTCTTCTTCCCCTCTCCTTCCTTCCTTCCTTCCTTCCCTCCCTTTCATCTTGATAACAGATGCTGCTCCCTCTCCTCCTCCTCCTCCTCTTCATTAATATATCAGTCCCTGCTCTTTTTTCTCTTATTCCTTGTCTTCATCTGATAAGTGACAATATCAGTGTCTGCAGGGACACAAACACACACACACACACACCCTAGGCAGCTTCTTTCCCGAGTGCGCCCTCAACATATTTTATTCTAACCATTTTCTCCCTGTCTTCTTATTTAGGGCATCTCAGATGATGTTTTATTTGCTGTTTGTGGAATATGTTTTATGGTGCTGTTCAATGGCTGTGCCTGGCCTCCTGTTTTATTGGCAGAGTTGCATTTTAATTTGCTTTTCTTTAAAATGCGTGAGGCTGCCTTATGCATGGTCATGGCAAGGTGAGAGATAAATACCGAAGTGAATCAATAAAAAAGAATACCCGTTGACGGAGGAATCATACAGGTTTCAGATAGTGTGGTGGAAACATACAAGGTGGGGCTGGAGAACTCAAGAGCTCGATTTAGCAGGAGGTGGGGCTTTAAGGGAGGAGCAACCTTGCGTCTACATTAAGCTCCGCCCCTACCACTATCCTAGTCTAGTGGTAAAGGCACCAGCTAGAAGTCAGGAAACAGTGAGTACTAGTCCCGCCTTAGGCATGAAAGGCCATTGGTTGACTTTGCACCAATCAACAGGAGACAGCGAGTTCTAATCCCGCTTTAGGCATGAAAGCCCATTGGTTGACTTTGGGCCAAAGTCAATCTCACCAGGAGATGGTGAGTTCTAATCCCACCTTAGGCACGAAAGCCAATTGGATGACTTTGGGCCAATCAACAGGAGACAGTGAGTTCTAGTCCCGCCTTAGGCATGAAAGCCAATTGGATGACTTTGGGCCAATCAACAGGACACAGTGAGTTCTAGTCCCGCCTTAGGCACAAAAGCCAATTGGGTGACTTTGAGCCAATCAACAGGAGACAGTAAATTCTAGTCCCGCTTTAGGCACAATAGCCAATCGGTTGTCCTTGAATCAGTATCAGTCTCTCTCTCCCTCTCTCCCTCTCTTAAATAAAAAATATAATGTGATTGAAACAAAGCCCATAAATCAATATATGGGCTGCAATCGGTCTGCAGATCTAGGTTTCTCCATCCTTCATTGAAAGAGTAAGAAAGAAATATTGTTTCTGATTTTGAAATCAAGAAACCAAAAAACAAGACTGTTTTTTTATGATTTGTTTTTCTGTGAGCTTCCTAACAATCACACCTATTACATGTTAGGACTTCTTCATTTCACAATAACAGAACTTTGTGATGACCCACCTTCCCTCTCCCCCTGATGTATAATAACTGGGGGTGACAAGAAAGGCTAATATAATCCTGTGCATAAAAGTACGGTCCTTCCTGTTTAATGCAATTCAGCAGGATTTCCATCCCCGGCTTCTTGTTTCCTGCGATGTGTTAGCACATTAAATAACACAGTTATAAATGAAAGATTCATAGCAGAAGAAAGGAAGAGAATAACGTGTCAGTCTTATTAAGAAACGCCACTTGATGAGCTAATAACTCTTTATTATCCTCTCTCTCTGCCAGTTGGGCAGGAGCTGGAGAAAGGAACAGGAACTCATCCCGCCATGCAGCACTTGGGTCTTGAACCTGGTTTCTCAGCTTCCCAGCTGACAAGCTCAGCATCTTTAAACGCTGAGCCATCACGCCTTAGCCCTGGCTCCCTAGCAGTTCTGAAGCATGCAAATGCAAGTAGATAAATAGGTACCACTTCAGTTCTGTTTGCCTCGGCATATAGTTATGCTGGCCACATGACCACAGAAAGGGTCTTCGGACAACACTGGCTCTGTCAGCCACGAAACGGACACGACACAACTGGACAGAGAAACCTTTTTTTACATTAAGAGAATCTGGCAGACCTTAAAGTGAAATTCTCCCCCCTCCTTTATGGCCTGCGAGACGAGGGAAGGTCCCTTCTAAGCCTCTTTCTCTACCTGTTATACAGCTGTGGGCTACGTTGTCTCTGATCTGATTGGTAATCTTGGCAGCATGACTTCTCCCTGTCTCTCGGGATATTACCCATCAACCATTACAGCCGCCTCCTTTACAGGATGAGAAACTAGGGAGGGTCCCTTCTGAGTGTCTTTCTCCACCCATTACGCAGCGGTGGGCTAAGCAGTCTCTTATCTGACTGTTCCCGAGAGAGCATCTCTTCTCCCCGTTTCCCAAGGTCCTTCTCACATGCCATTGCAGCCATCTTCTTTACAGCCCAAGAGGGTCCCTTCTGAGTGTCTTTCTCCACCCATTACACAGCTGTGGGCTATGCTGTCTCTTATCTGATCATTCCCTGGGCAGCATCTCTTCAGTCCGTCTCCCAAGGTCTTTCTCAGAGGCCTTTATAGCCATCTCCTTAACAGCCCGAGAAATTAGTGAGGGTCCCTTTTGAGCATCTTTCTCCATCCATTATCCAGCGGTGGGATATCCTATCTCTTATTTGAACATGCCCTAAAGCAGAATTCCCCAGCCTTTCCGGCTCTGTGGACCGGCGGGGGGGGGGGAGAGGGGATGCTTCGGTGCGCAGCTCCATTTTGCGTGAGCGGCATGCACACGCACCCACCACGCACGCAAATGGAGTACGCACTCGCCCGCTGCTCTTGCAAGTGGGGATGCACGTGAGCGTGCGCCCACCCGCCGTTTCCCCGGCCTGGTTGCAAACAACTCCTGGCCCACAGGTTGGGGACCCCCGCCCTAAACAGCATCTCTCCACCGTTTCTCAGGGTCTTGCTCACCCACCGTCACGGGTCATCTCTTTTACAGGTGAAGAAACTAGGGAGGGTCCCTTGCTAGTCTCACTATGCAGCTGTGGGCTACGCCTTCTCTTACCCA
>JALGBA010002110.1:0-152043 GCA_023970755.1 Azemiops feae
CTTCCTAACCCAGTATCTCTTATACCCTTACGCAATTCTGTTAAAATTGCATATGAAAGTGGTCGATATTCCACCACTGCAGCTCCATTTGCATCGACTTGTCCTGTCAGATGTACAGGGCAAACCGAGAGCATATCTGCTAGTTCCTGCATATCTCCCTCTCCTTTTGCCATTTGATCTTCTAATACATGGCGAATGGAAACATAAGATTTAGAATCCTTTTGCTTTGAAGGTTTCACATCCATCGTGGAAGATTTAGGAGCTGATGGAACTGAAACCTTTTCACGATCATAATTGGGAGAGGGAGTAAAGCTTAATTGAGACCGTGTTACTGCATCCGCCCCATATTTTTCCACCGCGTGGCGACATTGATGCCAACAATGCAAAACATCAACTGGGGCTCTGGGTTCTTGATGAAAGGTGTTGCCTATTTTTTGCCAATCCTTAAGTTGGAGCGTCCCCCGTTCAGGATACCAAGGACAGTTTTTCCCAATCTCACTCACCAGCTTCTTAATGTCCGCCTCAGGCATCGTCATGCCTGATTTGTGTAAGAGAAACCTTAATTCTCTTACATGCTTTTGCTGATGGTGAGATAGATCGCAACCCATACTTACCGTTTGAGAAATCCCGGAGGACGAAGGTGCACCAAGGGGCCTGTTCCAGGCGACAGTAAGTATGTTGGCTGTTGCTTTCCCTCGGAAGGGGTCCCTGTTCAAGGCGCCAGATGTTGTCGCTAAGAAGCAGTCACACGCATCTTGTGAGCAGAAACTGAGCTGACGACCACTGTCGTGTTTATTGCTTTTTATATTCTTTTGTTACAGATACAAGCTTTCTTAATCATTAGATGTTTTACATTTGCTGATTCATGGAATGCTTCTTTCATCTAACCAATTACTTTCTAGTTACATATTATAAGGTAAACAACTAGTTAAGGAACAATGACAGGAAGATAGAAGAAGGAACTAAGCCTGTTATCTATTTCAGTAGGTGAGGCATTAAGTCAAAAGGGGGTGACCTTTAGGCTGCTTTATTGGAGCAAAGGGTATAGAATTATGAGATGTGTGGGGCTGCTGAATATGGCAGTGTGCTGCACCTATTCAACCCCTACACCCCCCACCTGAAAGAATGGGAAGGCTAGTTGGCTGACAGGTTGGTTACCTGATTTTAGCTGGTTAAGAACCCTAATAATGACCCTGATGGGTATAATCATTGTTCTCTTAACCACCTCTTGTAGATTACAATGCCTTCTGCTTTGCCTTTCCACCCCTAAGCAAACTATGGGGTCTCTCTGTACATGGATATTGGTGTTGGGTGAATCTTGGAAAATTAAATCATTTTCAGATTCAAAGGGGGGGGGAATGATGTGCTGGATGCCAAAACAAAGCAAGATTATGGCATATGCTTGAAAGGAGATCAGGAAGTCTGTAATTGGGGAGTTTGTCTGGCAAGAACAAAGAATGCTTATTCACAGGAAATATGCATGTGTAAAGCTTGTAACAATTCTGGATGGTTAGAAAATTGATAAAAGTAACAAAGACTTAGGCATCTTGCAAGCTCAGCTACAAGTTAAGAACAGAGATGGCCTGGAGCAAATAGGATGTGTATCAGATAACTCCTGAAGCATTCATTAGCCAAGGCTTAGGAATAGGGATGGCTAGAGACCAATAGAATAATTGTTAGATCATTATTGAAATGTTTATTAATGATATTTCTTATATATCCCGCCTTATCTCTCCTTCTCCTTAGTGAAAATGTATAAAGCTTTCTTAATTCTGTGGTTCGAGGTTCCTTGGCATTTTGGCCAGGATCCCTTTTCTTGGAGGGCTTCCATAAAAGAAAACAAAACCTGTACCTCGTGTCTGGTGTTCTTCATCGGCCTCAGCACCAGGCTCAAATCCGAATTGGGGACAACAGTCAGTTGGGAAGGGTGTGTGGGTGTGAATAAGTGCTGCAAGGGGCAGGAAAAGCAGTTCTTCAATGGTTCCTCAGGCATGCAGGAGAGTGTTTTAGGCCAGGGAGCTTCTGGAGGATGGCATAGGCTGGGAAGAATGCATGGGGTTCCTTCCCCATTGTTTCTCCCTCCCTTTCCTCCCTCCCTTCCATCTTCCCTATTCCTCTTTCCTTTTCTCTTTCTCTTCACAGAAGACAGGTAAATGGATGTTGCTGGGTTGGTGAGGGAGTGAGAGATTGTGTGTGACAGGGAAATTGGCACAAAATGCTGAAAATGAGTATCATGTGATCCCAGCAGCAGCCAGCAGCATTGAAACAGCTACAACATTCCCAAATTTTATTCCAATGGATCCCAGATTTTTGTTTTATTATTTATTTTATTTATTTATATGCCACCCTTCTCACCCTTAGGGCAACTCTCATTTGAGCTACCATGGTTCAAAAATTGTTGCCTTATGATACACTGTTTTGCCCAGTTAAAGGCCAAGAATTTTAATAATAGATAGATAAATTCAGAACAGGTTGATTAAATTTATCCAAGAAAAAGACTTCTAATATAAGCCTCTAGTGGGAATGGAAAGTAGGGTCAAGGAAAATCATTATTTATCAACTCTAAGATAATTTTAAAATGGCAAATATGTATATATCAAGAATATAGCAGCCTGGCAGACATGGACAAATTGTTGTATGAAGCTGTTACCAGCCACGGCTGGGGAGAGAACTTCCAGGATTATAGCCAATTGCAGCTGGGGCTGTCACTACAGAAAGAGGCTATAGGGTATCAGTTCAGGAATATACAGGACAGAAAATAGCAGTTTTTAAGCAAAGCTTCAAAAGCACAGATAGGATGCATTTGCTTGGATTAGGTGGACAACTTTATTCATTTCTGTGCTGAATAACTGGTATGTAGCTGCATTGGCTGAGGAGCAGGCAGAAAGTATGGACCTGTCCTTACTGTCTGAACAAACAACAGGTGAATTACTGTTGGAAATAGGGTGGTAATTGTTAATCTTAGTAAGTGTCAGATTCTGAACTGGGAAGAAAAGGTGGAGGGGCATCTGCCCTCATAGTCTGCATGGAAGTACCATCAATCAGGGATAGGGATAGGGAGCAGTCAAGCTTGTAAACATAAGGAGCTGAGCACAAAACTATTTTTTTAAATAAAGTTTTATTGATTTTGTTTAAACAGAATTCAATAGTAATCATTCAACAAAATGTGTTGTCTGAGTATCTTATTCACTAATACAAATTAAATTCCTAATCCCTAAATCTTTTTTCTAACCATTGATAAAATAGGTCCCAAGTTTGAAAATATTCTGTTTCTTTTTTTCTTTCGAAGTAAGTCTGTCCATTTCTGCACAGTGTAGTATTTTTTTAATTATTTCTTCTTCTGGTGGTATTTCTTTGTTCTTCCAGTATTGTGCAAATATAATTCTTGCCGCTGTTATCACATGTAAAATCAAGTATATATTTTGCTTATCAAGCTTTTCTGGCATTATACCTAGTTAAAAAAAAATCAGGTTTATAATCTATGTGTTTCTCTAACATTTTTTCTAACCAAGTGTGAATTTTTGTCCAATATCTCCTTGCTTTAACACATGTCCACCACATATGATAATAAGTACCTGGCTTATGCTTACATTTCCAACATTTCTCTGACATATTTTTAAACATTTTTGCTAATCTTGTTGGTGGCAAATGCCATCTATAAACATTTTGTATAGGTTTTCTTTATAGGAGGCTGACATTGTCAATTTATAGTTTTCCCCCCACAAACTTTGCCACTTCTCTAAATCTATATTATATCCAAAATTCTTTGCCCATGCTATCATTGTTTCTTTTACCTGTTCATCTTCCATTTTCAGATTTAATAGGAAATTGTACATTTTTAAAATTATCTTTTCATTGGAAGTTAGTAATGTCTGGTCAAACATAGTCTGCTCTTTGTAAAATCCATACTGTTTAATATCTTTATCATATCTCACTTGCATTTGTAAATGTAACCACCATGTTAAATCGATGCCCTGATTTTCCATTTCTTGTCTAGATTTTAAGTTCCCTTCAGAATTTAGAATATCTTTATATGTCCATATTTTATCAAGACTGACTAGATTTGGATGTATAAATGCTTCCATTGTTGGGAGCCATCCTGGAATTTTCAAATAAATCTTATATATTTCCCCCCCCCCCAAGTTAATAATAGTGCATTTCTGGCTTCCGGTTTGCGATCGCAGCACGGGTGGACATGCAGGGCGATCGCTCTCTCCGCTGTCCGGTTTTCTCTCGCCGGGGGACCCTGAAAAGGGTCAAAAGTCACCCTAGAGGGGCGACGAGCATGAAGAGGATCCCCGAATGATCACAGAAGGGTGGCAGCCCTCCTGTTTGATCCGGGGCAGCTCTTCGAACCGACGGGGAAAAGATTGGCCATCAACATGGCCCATCATTAAGCTGCTACCAGCCGAAGCCAAAATTATCAACAAGCACTCTGAAAACACTGCGGAGGAATTGGGTGAGATCTTATCTTCTCTCTACCCCAAGTATTTTCCTGTAAAAAGCTTCTTGAAATTTCTTCCCCCTGTGAGGAGAGAGGGAAGGGAACTTTTTCTTCCCACCCTCTAAAATGGCAGTGTCTGACTACTTAGGGGAAATAAAGCCTTGAAAGTACAACTAAATAATTGGATTTGCATCTCTTTGATATTCGGGGACCTAGAAAGTTCCTACTCTCACGGGGATCTGCTATTTTATTTACTCGTAAAAAAGATGAAAAAGAACTTAAATTGGATAAAAACCGAGCCTGGGATTTGAAAAAGATTTTGAATGCTACCGGGGACATCTTGTGGCGAAGCTTGGTACAGCAAGTGAATATTCTTGACAAAGAGACTTGTTTATAGCCCAGATCTGTCCTTGGTATTATCTAAAAGAGATTAAAAGCTGAAAGAACAGCTGGGCAGTGAAATTGGCTTTTAGGAACTGTGGAGATGAATACTTACTGACTCTTGTTTAATAAATAGCCTTCACTAAAGGACCATCTACAACCATGTCAGAAATGGAGGAGGATCAGCAACAAATTAACTATAAACTTATACTTGAAAAAATTATTGAAGCCACTGAGATAATTAAATCCAGACTGAAAGACAAAGGTGCCAGCTTAAATCTACAAAGCGAAACCCTGATTGCAACTAAAGAACTTACAATCCAAAAAACAACAGAAGCGGAAGAAATTAATACCAAGACGGAGGACTTTAAAGATCAACAAGTACAACTTACTGAAAATTTAGACAATCAGATAACAACTATAAAACTGGACATGATTCTCTATACAAACCAGAAGAAACCTGAGGAAGAAGAAGACCAGATCGAACTGAAGACAACTATATTAGAGCAAATATTGAGAGACGGGCCACCAGGGCGACAACTCAATGATTATAAATGGGCCAGTTCCTTTGGAAAACTGACAACTAGATGGTCTCCCTTGATTCAAGTAACATGTACAAGAATGAAGGGAGATCTATCTGATGAGTTAAAAGCATTGGTATGGAAGCCTGGTTGGCACAAAAAGAAAGGTAGAGTTAGATTGAAAAAACAGGGTCTGTTGGTCTACTACAGAGGATCCTAAATTGCTAATTATTGGGCTAAAGGGAGATTCTGAGATAGTGGGAAATTTGATTATTAGATTAAAATAGTTGGAAAATAGAAAAAAAATAAGGGATTAATTTGTTTAATATTGAGAATTTAGAATTATATGGGAAATGAAAATTAACTATTAGGAAATAGCCTTGAATTATTGTTTAGCCCAGATAATATAGATAACAAAGGACACTCCACTATTAAGGTGATGATGTATTAGGGCGAGAAATAGAAAATGTTTATGAAATGATATTATAATTTTTATGTAGTGAGACAAAGGAAATTTCTGTTACCTGAAACTTAAATACTTTGGATATTAAAGGTTAAATTGGAGTACTGTAATTATTAAAAATTAGGTAAAACTTAAAAACAGGACGTGGATATGTATAAGCAAAAAATGTATTGATAAATGTAATAACGAAGTGTTAACTTTTTTCTGTTTACTTTTGTTTTATTTGAATGTTTAATGAGTTTGATACAATTAGAAACCTACTAGCTTAAATATGATATAGCAAATATTAAGGGAAACAGAGAAGAAATATTTGATGATGTAACCTGAGATATGTACTAAAGATTCTGTTATTGTATTTTTGACTAACCCAATCACCACATTGCTTTCCAAATATTTGGATGTAAAATTGGAAAACCAATAAAACTTATATATATAATAATAGTGCATTTCTAATGTAGTGGTTTTGGAAGTAATAATAATAACAACAACAACAACAACAACAACAACAACAATAATAATAATAATAATAATAATAATAATAATAATAATAATAATAATAATAATAATAATAATAATAATAATAATAATAATAATAATAATAATAATAATAATAATAATAATAATAATAATAATAATAATAATAATAATAATAATAATAAGGTTGGAAGGGAACCTTGGAGTCATCTAGTCCGAACCCCCCTGCTCAGGCAGGAAACCCTATACCATTTCAGACAAATAGCTTTCCAGTCCTCATTTCTCTAAACTTCCAGTGTTGGAGCATTCACCGCTTCTGAGGCAGTTAGTCCACTTGGGTTAATTGTTTCGAACTGTCAGGAATGTTTTTTTTTTTTTATTTTTTTTTTTTGTTTTTTTTTTTTTTGTTTTTTTGTTGTTTTCCCCCCCCTCCCCCCCCCCTCTTAGTTCTAGGTTGCTTCTCTCCTTTATTATTTCCATCCGTGCTTCTTGTCCCTGCCAAAATTCAGGCGCCTTGGAAAATAGCTTCACTCCTCTTCTTTGTGGCAGCCCCTTAGATCTTTGGAACACTGCTATCCATTTCCCCCCTCGTCTTCTGCTTCATTAAACTAGACATACCCCATTCCAGCAACGTCCCTCATATGGCTTTAGCCTGCCGTCCCATAATCTCTTTGTTGCCTTCTTCTCTGCACTATTTCCAGAGTCCTCAACGTCTTTTTTACATCGTGTGTGACCAAAACATGGATACAGTATTCCAATGTGGCTTTACCAAGCTTGTAAAGTGTATTAATACTTCATGTGATCTTGATTCTATCCCTCTGTTTAATGCAGCTTAACAATGGTTGTAGGCCTTTTGGCAGCTGAACACAATGCTGGCTCATATTTAAGTTGATTGTCCACTAGGACTTCTCCAAGTCCCTCCTCACAGTTTACGCTATTGAGAAGGTACCCCCAACTATATCCTGTACATTTGGGTTTTTTTGCCTAGATTTAGAACCTTGCTTTTTTTCCAACCATTGAATTTCATTTTGTTAGATTTGCCCAGTGTTCGAGCTGTCCAGATCCTCCTGTATCTTAAGCCTGTCTTCCTGGAGTGTTCTCTCATTCCTGCCAGCTTGGTGTTTGTCTGCAAATTTGATGATTTCCCCATCTATCCCCAGCGTCCAAATCGTTGATGAAGATGTTGAGAGCACTGGGCCACAGAACAAGCCCTGGGTCACCCACTTACAAACTTCCCTCCATGTAGATGCGGTTTCCATTTGAGGGACAGCACGCGCGTGAGTACGCGTGTCACAGCATCTACGGATCCATCTGGTGGTGATTCTGTCTAACCCGCATTTTTTCTATCTTATCAAGTATTAGGTTGTGATCTACTTTATCAAATTGCTTACTGAGTCCAAGTAAATTATATCCACAGCATTCCTCTGATCCACTAATTTTGTCATTTGGTCAAAAAATGCAATTAAGATTTGTCTGGTACATGATCTTTTTTGACAAACCCTGTTGGCTTTTAGTAATACTTTGTTTTGCCTCTAGAGATGTGTTGGTGGATTTCATTGTTTTGATTATCTTTTCTCCAGAATCTCCCAATATTGAGGTCATGCTGATAGGTCTGTAGTTTCCTGGTCTGTTTTTTTTTCCTTTTTTGAAGATGGGAACTACATCAGCAGCGCTTTCCAGTCCTCCGGTAGTTCCCCGTGCTCCAGGATCTTTGAAAAATATAGTTTTCAATGGTTCTGATATCACTCTGCCAGGTCCCTTGAGAACCCTATAGTGTAATCCATCTGGTCTGGTGATTTCAACTCATCTAAGCTGGAAGTTGCTCACTTACCGTTTTCTTGCTTCTTAACTTGCGTTTTCTCTGCTGTTTTCTAATGCACTATTTTTTGGTAGGTTAGTCTGTTTTTTTCCCTTTGTGTAAAGACGATGCAAAAAACGAGTTAATAGTTCTGCTTTCTCCCTGTTGCTTTGTCACCTTTCTTGCCACTTCACCCACTAATGGCCCAATCATTTCCTTCACTTTTTTCCTTGTTTTTACATGTTGAACGAGCTTTTTTGTTTATTTTGACTTTGGTCGCAAGCCTTAGTTCATTGAGCCTTCGCTTTCCTCACGTTCATCTTTTGCAGGCTCGGGCTATTTTGCTGTATTCTGACTTAGTTTATGTTCCGCGCTCTTCCCAGCTTTCTATACTTGTCCTTTTTTATTTTTTCATTTTACCAGAGTGGGGTGTGGGAGTTCTTTATGCAGCCATGCTGGTTTCTTTTGAGAAGCTGTATTTTTCCCCTCTTTGTTGGTATTGTGCTAGACTGGGCTTTTTATTACTCACTTTTCAAAATTTCCCAGCTTCTTGAGTGTTTTCCCCTTAGGATTCTCATCCATGTAATCCTTCCCAAGCCCTCTCTAAGTTTATTGAAATTCGCTTCTCTTAAAGTCCCAGGACTCTAGTTTGACTGTGTTCTATTGCTTGTGCTTCCATAATGTTGAATCCAATAATGGCATGATCACTTCCTCCCTAAGGTTCCTTGGCTTCACACCTTCTAAATTCATCTCATGTTAGTGAGAATTAGATCCAAATGGCTAATCCCCAGTTTCCCTTCTCCCCACATTTTTGGGAGACCAAGTCTCTGCTAGGTTTGGCAATCTGTTTGATCTTCCACTTGGTGCAGAGTTTGTCTCCCAGTTGATGTCAGGGTAGTTAAAGTCCCCCATTACTATTGTGATGTGCTTCCTACATACCTTAGTTAGCTGACTAGCAAAAATTTCATCTATTTCCTCTGTTTGGTTGGGTGGTCTGTAGTATACACCTATGGCAATGTCATTTCCCCCCCTTTTATATTGACCCAAATGCATTCAAGACAGTTTTCATCATTGTTGTGCTCTATTTCTGTAGAGATGTAGTTATTTCTTACATATAGAGCAACTCCTCCTCATCTTTTATTTGGTCTGTTTCTTTAAAATAATTTAAATCCCTCTAGCTGTGTGTTCCATTTGTGGGTTTCATCCCACCATGTTTCTGTAATGGCAACAATATCATATCTGCCCTCATTAACCTGAATTTCTAGTTCACCCTGTTTGCTGTTCATACTCTGTGCGTTGGTGTATAGACATTTGAGTCCTTTATGACTGATCCTGTGTTTACTTTCTACGTAACCTGTGTGGTGCCTGAGTTCCCCTGTTGTCTTACCACCTATTTGGTTAATGCACTTTGTGTGGCACTCGCTGTTAGAAGCTTGATTTTGCTTGACAGCAAGGTTGATATTCTTGTCCACACACACATCTATGTTACATGCACTGTTAGCCCTATAATTTTTAGATTGCCGGGGACAGGGATGTTCTGTATCAATTAACTCACTGTCCCCGCTGTTTAGTTTAAATATTCCTCCAGAAAATCTGTGAATTTATAGCCGAGTAACTCAGTCCCTTTCTTTGATGGATGCAAACCATCTGTTTTGTACATTTTTTCATTGGACCAGCTACAGACATTGTGACTAATATATCCAAAGCCTTCCCCTTTACACCACTCCTTTAGCCACATATTGAATTGTGCTATATGCTGGCCTTTTCCATTTTGCTCCTTATATACTGGTAAAACTTCTGAAAAAGTAAGCCTACAGCCTATTCTGCTAAGTTCCTGCCCCAAGCTCTGGAAATCGTTCTGCACAGAGAGTACATCTTTTTGGGACAGATCGTTAGTGCCAAGATGTACAATAGCCTCCACATCACAGTCCTTGCTGGCATTCTTGATTATTTTAGAAATACGCTTCTTGTCCCTACTGGCAGTAGCACCTGGAAGACACCTGACCTCTTTTGAAACCACTGTGTCCTTACCTAAATTTACATCCCTTATAATTGAATCACCTACCAGAAGGTGGCTTCTCTTTTTGGATGCCTTTCTGTTCTTGCATGACTGATGTGTAATACCTGATTCACACTTCTCCCTGTCAAAAACAAGTTCTTCATCTTGGACCATGATCCCCTGCTTTATTTATGTATTTTGTATTTTATGTATTTATGTATTTATGTATTATGTATTTATGTATTTTATTTTTTCCATACCATAAAAAAGCATGCTAACCAAGTTGTAGGTCATGTCCCTCCAAGTACAGCAATCTTTTATTTCTAAGATATAAAAACACAGTTTGAGGCTCATCAACAAATGATTCTTAAAAATGAACAAAGAATTCAGAAGGTGGAAGACCAATCAGAAGATACTGGAAAAAATATTGAAGTACTAATGGTAGAGAACGAAAGATTAGATTAGAACAAGCAAATCAGAACTTAGAAGGAGCTATCGCTGCCTTGCAAATGGAGAAAGCTGTACACTAGATTCCAGAACATACCCGAAGATAAAGAGGAAGATATAGCAGAAGTGATTATTAATCTACTAGCAGAGGCCTTAAAAATTGAAAGATTGGAGATTCAGCAAGAAGTAGATGAAATATTTAGAATGAATTCAAGCTATGCAAGGAAACACAAATTGCCCAGAGAAGTTCATGTAAGATTTATGAAGAAAACAACAAGGGATGAGATATTGAGAAGAATCAGAGATGACCTATTACAATATAAAGATAAAGAAATAGTAGTTTTGAAGCAGATTCCCAAGAGAATAAGGGATACTCGAAGATAATATCATTTTTTGACTACTAAGCTGATTGCAAAAGGAGTAAATTTTAGATGGCTGATGCCAGAAGGGATTCTAATCAATTGGAATAATACAAGATATCGATTAGATTCAGTGTGGAAGGCACAGGACTTTGATGAAAGACACAGAGCATTTTTGGGAGAAAGAACACAATATCAACAAGAGGATGGAAAAAGCCAGAAACAGATAGAACAAACAATAGAGGAAACAACTACACAAGTGGAAGAAGAAAAAGAGAAGATGAATCAAGAGGGTGAGGGAACGGTAAGAGAGCTGAGGACTACGAGATCAACAAGACCTAAATATAAGTAAATCAAAATGGAGAAGGAAAATGGAATCTTTTCAGTGAATATAAATGGACTGAGCTCCCCATCAAAAAGAAAAAGAATATTCAAACAACCACAGAAATTAAATATTGATATAATTTGTCTGCAAGAGGCACACATAAAAAACCAACATTATAAATTTTTGGAAAATTCAAAAATTTGGAAAACTTTATTACACATCAGCTCAACAAAAAAAAAGAGGAGTAGCTATATATGTTAAAGAGACAATAGATTCTAAAATTATTTATGCAGATGAAGAAGGAAGAATACTAATGGTAGAAATACTTTCAAATCAAAAACAGATACTTTTGATTGTAATATATGCACCAAATAACAAACAAGAAGAATTTTACCAAAACCTTCACAGAAAAATAGTAGAAATGGAATATTAAAATATATGCTTAATTGGGGATTTCAATGCAATAATAGACGGGACATTAGATTATAAAAACAGTAAATCAGGGAAACAAGGAAGAAAAAGATTACCTAAGACTTTTTTCAACATGATAGAGGAAATTAGTGTACAAGGTATTTGGAGAGAAATGAACCCAGGAAAATTACAATATGCATTTTATTCTAATAGTCATAAATCGTGGTCTAGAATTGATATGATTTGGATGACACCTGAACTAAGGGTTAATATGCAGGAAATTGAAATAGAATTAGGCACCTGGTCAGATCATAATCCTTTAAAAATGATGTGGAAAGGAATGCAGAAAAAATTAAGATGGACTTTGAATCAATCTATATTAAAAGAGAAAGAATTTATAGAATTAGCAACAAAAGAAATGGAATTTTTCTTCAAAGAAAATAAAAAAGAAGATACAACATTACAAAATGTATGGGATACAGCCAAAACATATTTTTGAGGTGTAGCAATAACATACATGGTGAAAAAAACCAAAGAAAAATGTTAAGAGAAGAATTTAAAAAATTAGAATTAGAACTACAAATAAACCCACAAAGGAAAATATTGAAAAGACAAATGGAAATAATAAAACATAAATTAAATTTAATAGAATCAGAAAAATTGGCACAGCAAATCAAAAGGGCAAAGCAAAACTTTTTTGAAAATGCAAATAAACCAGGAAGATGGTTAGCTTATAAACTTAAAAAATTGATAAACAACTTAATAGATGAAAAAGGCTGTTTACAATTTAAAAATGAAGCAATAAAAAAGATAATTAAAGAATACTATGAAAAACTGTATATTAAGGAAGAAACTCCATGGGAGAAAATGACTCAATATATGGAAGAAAATAATTTACCAAAAATTCCAGAAATTTTCAAGACTATGTTAAATGAAAAAATAACAATGATGGAACTGACAGAGGCAATGCTTACAAGATACATTAAGTTTACCATTGAAAGATGTATGTAACGAACTTTTATTGGAGGCGAAACTCCCAAATACATGGACAGAAGCAAATGTTATTTTGATACCAAAAGAGGACTCAGACTTGACGCAGATAAAAAACTATAGACCAATATCACTATTAAATGTGGACTACAAAATCTTCACTTCAATAATAGCTGAGAGGCTAAAAAGATTTTTGACTGAATTTATACATCCAGACCAAAACGGATTTTTGCCAAAGAGACAAATAAAAAATAATTTGAGAGTAATATTGGACATATTGGAATATTATGAACTGCACCCAGGAAACAACTGGCATTAGTATTTTTAGATGCCCAAAAGGCATTTGATAATGTTTCTTGGCAATTTATGATTCAACAACTAAAAACAATAAACACAATTCAGACAATATATCAGAAACAAACAGCAAAAGTGATTGTAAATGGGGATTATACAGAGAATTTTGATATACGAAAAGGCACAAGACAAGGATGTCCATTATCCCCACTGCTATTTATCTTAACTTTGGAAGTTTTAAATAGAAACATTAGGCAAGATCCAGAATTAAAGGATTAAAAATAAAAGGTGAAACCTATAAATTGCAAGCATTTGCAGATAATTTGGTATTCATTTTAAAGGAACCTTTAGAGACGATTCCTAAACTGTGGGAAAAGATAGAATAATTTGGAGAGACACAGGACTAAAGATAAATAGAGAAAAAACTAAAGTGATAGTTAAATTTTTTACAGATAAACAAAAAAAGCAACTATCAGAAAAAATAGAATTGCAAATAGTCAAAAAGATCAAATACTTGGGAATATATCTGACAGCAAGATGTTCAACAATAAAAGAAGATAACTACATTAAATTGTTAAATCAAATAAAGCTTGATTTGGAAAAATGGAAAAATCTGCAACTGTCGATATTAAGAAGAATTGCTACGGTGAAAATGAATATACTACCAAAAATACTATTTTTGTTCCAAACGATACCTATAAAACTGGAGAAAAAATTCTTTGAAGATTTAAACTCTCTAATTCAAAAATTTATCTGGCAAGGAAAGAAAGCTAGAATTAAATTGAAAATGTTACAAGAAGCTAAGGGAAATGGAGGTTTTGGCTTGCCAGAATGGGTTTTATTCTATCAAGCATCAGCGTTAACATGGGTAAAAGAACAAAACTATTTCTTCTAGCCATAGGATCTACAGTGCCTGGGAGATCAAATTACTATCCTGCTTCCAGCAGTTGATCTTTGTTGATATTACACTTTTGGGCAATGAAATGTCTGCAAGGAAACAACCAAGTTCAGAGAGCACCACAGTTGGTCCTCTATTATGTGTGTAATGAGAAGTGCTCTTTGTCAGTTGCAGGCCAATTTGTTTTATCTTGTTTCACTTGTTCCTCACTGAGATGGCCCAGGGATAATGTTACTACTTTGAGGTAGACTTTGCCAGATGCCTATAGGATACACTCTTTTCAAACTATTGTTGCATGGGGTAGAAAAATGATTGGAGGTCTATATGTGAAACACAGGACATAAGTTTCAGATCCCTGTATATAATCTTTTATGCTCCTCAGCAGATTCTAAAGTATGCTTGCCTAAGAGATTTGAGATGGCCAGTTGCTCTGAGAAAAAGAAAGGAACTGAGAATAGTTAAAACTCTTTAGCAGGAAGCACTCAATAGAAAGAAAAAATGCTAAATATTTTGTTTCAAATTTTAAATTACAAATCTCATCTAACCACCAGTTCATCTTTATTAACAGTGGTGGGATTCAGCCGGTTCGCACCAGTTCGGCAGAACCGATACCTAACTTTTTGTTGAGTTCAGTGAACCAGTTAGAATAAATCTGCGAGGCATGTTGTGTTAGTGATGCCGCCGCCGTGAGGCGCATCATACCGGTGATGTCAATGCGACACGCGTCGCACCGGTGATGATGTCAATGCGATGCATGTCACACCAGTGATGACGTCAATGCAACGGGTGGCGCACCGGTGATGACAACTATTGTGTAGTTGGCTTCAGTAGGCAAGGAACAGACCAGCATAGTTACAACACCATTTATTGACTTGAACTGCAACTGAAAATGGCAGGCAATTGCCTGTAATTATATCCTAAGCCCACAGGGACCAATCACCATACTTGAAAATCCCGCCCAAATATGAATGTTCAAAGTTTCCCTCCAAAACAGTTGGAGTTAACAGTCAGGGTCATCTAAAGGTTAGTTTCATTTTACAAGGCTTAACACAACTTTATATATTTCAATATTTAACAACAACAGTGTGGTGATGATGAATATGCAAGGCGTGTTGTGCCAGTGATGACGATGAACATAACCAGTTGTTAAATTATTTGAATCCCACCACTGTTTATTAATAACATAAAATTAATAGTGAACTACTGTGTAGGGTTGAAAAGATGGTGGTGGCAGCGGCAGTAGCACCATATGGGGCTGCTTGTTACTAATGAACTTTTCATCATGACAGCTTTTCCTTGTGGCTGCTAAGAAGGAAGAAAGAGGGGTAGGAATAACAGAATAACAGAGTTGGAAGGGACCTTGGAGGTCTTCTAGTCTAAACCTCTGCTCAAACAGGAAACCTTATACAATTTCAGACAAATGGCTGTCCAGTCTGTATTTAAAAACCTCCTCAAACAGGAAACCCTATACCATTTCAGACAAATGGCTGACCAGTCTGTATTTAAAAACCTCTAGTGATGGAGCACCCACAATTTCTGGAGCCAAGTCATTCTACTGATTGTTTTAACTGTCAAGAAATTTCTCCTTAGTTCTAGATTGATTATCTCCTTCATTAGTTTCCATCCATTGCTTCTTGTCTCACCTGCTTTGCCTCTTCTTTGTGATAGCTCCTCAGATATTGGAACAGTGCTATCATGTCATCCCTAGTCTTTCTTTTTATTAGATTTGACATACCTAGTTCTGGCAAGGCAAACCATTCAACATTACAGTATTCCAAGTCTATGCCCCAACCACCCAACCACTGATGCCGAAGAGGCTGAAGTTGGCTGGTTCTATGAAGACCTATAACATCATCTAGAACTAATAACAAAAGAAAAGGAAGAAGAAACACAAGAGAGCGAAGTAGATGTCTGATGAGGCCTTACAAATAACTGAGGAAAGAAAGAAAGTGAAAGGCAAAGAAGAAAGAGAAAGATATATCCAACTGAATGCAGATTTCCAGAGAACAGCAAGGAGAGATAAGAAAGCTTTCTAAAATGAACAATGCAAAGAAATAGAGGAAAATGATAGAATGGGAAAGACTAGAGATCTTTTTAAGAAAATTGGCTATATCGAGGAATAGTTTTTGCAAAGATGGGCACAATAAAGGACAAAATGGTAAAGACCTAAGAGAAGCAGAAAAGATAAAGAAAAGGTGGCAAGAATACACAGAAGAACTATATAAGAAAGATCTTAATGTCCCTGACAACCATGATGGTGTTGTGATCGCTGACTTCAAGCCAGACAAACTGGAGTGCAAAGTCAAGTGGGCCTTAGGAAGTATTCTTCTACTACTACTTCTTTTACTTTCTCTTTTATTACTTCAGGTGTTGAGGAAGATACAAAATATTATTTTTGCACTTCTTGCCCTCAATCATTATTATTTGATACTGTTATAGTGTGTTTTTGATGTTGTTTTCCCATCTTCATTTGGGTCTGCCTCATGCTCTTTGACCTTCTCCTGTTTTTATGTGTACCTTATATGATATGGAATTCCCAGACTTTCTCTCCAGTATGGGCAAATCATTTTATTTCCTGTCTTTATATATCGCTTAATGTTAGTTTTATTCCAATTCTTTCCCTTATAATCTCATTCCTGATTTTATCCCTTCTAGTCATTTCAGCAGCTTTTCTCAAACATTTCATTCCCATAATAGCTAACGTTTGTGTATGCTTTATTGCGAGTATCTATGTTTGGCATTGGTAACATAAGGTGGAGATGAATATGCTTTGTATTAGGAAGCATTACCAACAACAAATCTAGTGGAGGTGATGGTATTCCAGCTGTGCTATTTAAAATCCTAAAAGATGATGCTGTTAAAGTACCATACTTTCCTACAAATTTGGAAAACTCAACAAGGGCCACAGGATTAGAAAAGGTCAGCTTACATTCCAATCCCAAAGAAAGGCAATGCCAAAGAATGTTCAAACTACTGTACAACTGCACTCATTTCACACGCAAGGTCATGCTCAAAATCATACAAACTAGGCTTCAGCAATATGTGAATTGAGAATACAAGCTGGGTGTAAGGACCCAGCTAACCACTCAAGAAAGCAGAACAGACATTGTCTCAAAAGGAAACTTTTATTAGGGGCTAGTGACAGTAGGGAAGTCAAGGTGAGATCTGGAGAAAATCCCGCTTGAACGGTATAATTAAACCAGCAATATTCCTCCTCCCACCAAAGTCATAATGTCCATTTGAAATCCAGCCAATCCACAGGTGGCAAAATGAGTGGGTAACTGGTACAGTTGACGCACATCTCAAGGTCTTCTCCAGCTTTCATTTCTCTGTAACTGTCTCCCTGATAAGGGAGACACATTCCTTTCTCAAGTGGGTAGAGGTGGAAGAAGGAAAGCAGAAAGCAAAAGTTATCCCAAGTGAAAGCAAATATCCCCCCTCCCCCCAGCGTAATGGCAGGCCCCAAAGCAAAGTACAAGAATATATATCCTGTTTCCACGGCCGTGTGCGCTCTCTTACTTCCATGTAGACAGGTAGCATTTACTCGAATGAACAGATCAAAGAAGAATACTTTATTTACAGAGATAATCAACAACTCACGATTAAGATGAAATACGTCTGGAATGCAATATTAATCTGGATCCATATCATTAGGTTGAAAGACAGTGATGTCCTGCTGTCCTGTATATAAAATACGTGTTGAATAATTGCTAATCACATGTTGAATGATAGCTGTGTCCGAGCCATGAGGCTGGGTCCCAAAGTGAAGAGAATCAAACAATGGCACAGAGCCAGGAAGTACCGTCATAAACCTTTGAACTCCTCCCACTGACTAAATAAACTGACTGCTGAAACTACATTACCCATAGGCCATCTCTTAAGGAGACAGCGTTTAACCCTATAAATGCTAAACATCCTAACATACAGTTCTTAGCTACTGGTTGGTCCAGAACAATATATATATGGAAAGGAGACAATAAGGATTTGCGGACCTGACATATGGCCCCCCTAAAAGAATGGGAAATCCACCTAAAAGACAAAAAAGGGAGGGGAACAACAATATATACACATTATTTTGGCTTGTCAGGATATTGAGAATGGAAACATCTAAGAAGTTTAGGGGCTCTAACATGTCTCTTGTACACCCACTCATTCTGGGCAGATGGGAGATTCTTCCAAGCTACTAAGTATTGTGTCACCCCATGATGTATATGAGATTCCAAAATGTCTTTAATCTCAAAGTGTTGTTCATCCTCAACCATGATAGGTGTGGGGGCCTAAGGTGCAGGAGGCCTAATGGAAGAGGTGACCTCTGGCTTGAGTAAACTGCAGTGGAAAACAGGGTGGATTTTCCAAAGGTTCTTTGGCAAGTCCAATTCGACTGTCACAGGATTGATGATGCGTTTGATAGAGAAAGGTCCTACAAATTTAGGGCCTAATTTCTTAGAAGGCTGTAAAGACTGCAAATACTTCATTGAGAGGTATACCCAGTCTCCAACTTTATATGGTTTTTGCTCCACCCTTCGTTTATCAGCTTGAGCCTTATAGGCTTCTCTGGCTTCATCCAGAGCTTTCCTGACTACTGGCCAGGTATTTTGTAACTGCTTAATCCATTCTTGCAAGGAGGGGATTTCAGGCTCCTTGACAGGAAGTTCAGGCATGGCCACAAATGTTTGACCATTAGCTAGTTGAAATGGAGTAAAACCTGTACTGGAGTGCACAGCATTGTTATAAGCCACCTCAGCAAAAGGTAAGACCAATTGTCTTGCTGATAGTTAATAAAACATTTCAGGTATTGTTCTAGAACAGGGGTGTCAAACTCAATTTCATTGAGGGCCGCATCAGCATTGTGGTTGCCCTCGGGGAGCCAGGTGGATGTGGCTGGGATGGGTGCAGCCTACTGGGTGGGCATGGCTGGAATGGGCGTGGCCTACTGGGTGGGCATGGCCAGCTCGACATCACTCGCGTCAGGGGCACCTGTGCGGGCCTTGGCAGGACTGGGGTGGATCTGAGGGTCTCCAGCGGAGGGGTGGGTGGGACCGGGGTGAGAGCGAGGGCATGGTCCACTGGAGGAGTCTCACCGAGCCTCAGGCTGTGCAGGGGGCCCCTGGACGGTGGCACAGACTGCCCGGAGCCCTGGGCAGAAGAGGTCAAGTGCCCAGCCCGGCCCTTGAGCTCCCATGGCACCAGGACCTCACAGCCCTGCCTAACCTAGCCATACTTCCCTGAGGGGGCGCCCAGCTGCGCTTTCCTCCTCCTCAAGGCTGCTGCTGCTGTGCTCGCTCTCCTTGGCCAGGTTGCTCATGGTGGGTGCAGGAGGGCAAAGTGTGTGGGTCAGAGGGAAGCCCACTCCCTCTGCATGTGAGGAGACCTGGTTTTGTAACCAAAGCATCCTCAGCAATAGGATGGGGATGGCGATGGCGAAAGGGCAACAGGGGATGGCAAAAGGGCAACAGGTCTGCTGGTGGCCAAGTGCTAAGGCAGGACTTCCCTCAGACCCTCCTCGCTCCCTCTCATTCCAATCTCCTTCCTTCCTTCCTTCCTTCCTTCCTTCCTTCCTTCCTTCCTTCCTTCCTTCCTTCCTTCCTTCCTTCCTTCCTTCCTTCCTTCCTTCCTTCCTTCCTTCGTTTCTTCTCTCCTTTTCTTCCTTCCTTCCTTCTTTCCTCCCTCCCCTCCTTCCCTGCCTTCCTCCTTTTCATTCCCACCTCCTTCCTTCCTATCCTTTCTTTCTTCCTGTTTCCCTCCCCTCCTTCTTTTCTTCCCTCCTCCCTCTCTCTGTGTCCAGGAAGGGACGAGGGGAGGGGGAGAGGTTGGCAGCGCTTGTCTCAAAGAATAAGAGAGTTTGAAGAGACTTTTGAGGTCTTTAGTCCAACCCCCTGCTCAAGCAGGGGACCTATACCATTCCAGACAATGGAATATCCAATCTCTTCTTAAAAGGCTTCAGTGATGGAGCATCCACAACTTCTGAAGGCAAGCCTTTTCACTGGTTAGTTGTTTTCACAAGTCTTTAGTTTTAGGCTGGTTTTCTTTTTGATTAGTTTCCATCTATTATTGCCTTCTAATGCTCTGGAAAATAGATTGACCCCTTCTTCTCTGTGGCAGCCCATCAAATATTGGAACACTGCTATCATGTCACCACCGCTAGTCCTTTTCACTAAGCTAGACATACCTAAACATATGGTGTCATATGTTTTAGCCTCCAGCCCCCTAATAATCTTTGTTTACCATCCATTTAGACAAGATGGTCCCCCTGGTTTGGTTTATAGAACAGTGGCCACAAGCAGAGCCTTCTCAGAGACAGCACCCCAATTACAGAATTTTCTCCCAAAGAAAATATGAACAGTGCATCCCTCACCCGTTTAGAGGCAACTCCAAACACACTGTTCAGCCAGGCATACGTAGAACAACACCACATTTTATGGTCAAACAGCACTAAGTAAATTACTACTAATATTTTTCTTTCTTAAAATACACACTTTTAATATTGTTTTAAGTAATGCTGGTGATGCTTTACTTTACAATAGCTGTCTTTGAGAGTTTTCTTGTAAACCATCCTGGATTTCTCAGAAACATGTAATTTCAAATTAGATGTTGATTTAATAAATTAGGCAGAAGAAACAAATGTTTAAATACATCTAAATCCCACAGATCTACTGCCTCCTAGGCGCATACTGCAGAGAAAATAAGGCATTGCATTTCTAGCCAGCATAGCCACAGGATGATGGGAACTGTGGTCCATGACACCCAAAAGACATTAGTTTGGGTAAGGCTGGATTAAATTATAAAAGAGCAAATGAGAGGAAGTAGAAGCAAGAAACACTTTCCACGTCTCCGACAAAATAATTGTGTGTGTGTGTGTGGGGGGGGGAAGTTGACTCGGCCTTTTAATTTCAACTCACGCCAATTCCTCTTAACTTCTCATTCAATCCAAAGAGTTCTATTATTGCCTGGATTTTAGGGAGGGGAGGCGGCAAGAATAGATCACAAAGCCAATCTGCGAGTTTGCTCACTCGCCTGCCTGCATGCAACCTCCCCGACGCAGCACATGTGTGTGTGTGAAAGAGACAGAGAGAGAGATCCCCTTTTTGTAAGTTTACTTACTCTGCAATGCTCCATGTTCTCTACACTTTCGCTTCCCTTCTGGCTCAATCACTCTCTCTCTCTCTCTCTCACACACTCACACTCACACACAAAAACTCTCCCTGCTTTCTCCCCCTTCTCCCCCTTTTCCTCCAGCTGTACCTGAATGGAGTGGGAGGAGGTTAAAAAAAAAGAGATGGGGGAAAGAAAGGGGGAAGCTCCCCTTTTTTGTAACACCCTTGGCTTCCTCCTCCTCCTCCTCTTCCCCTCCTGGCTCTCTCTCTCTGTTTATCTGTCTCTCTGTCTCTCTCTCTCTCTCTCTCTCTCTCACACACACCCTTCCTGCTTTCTCCTCCATCTCACCCTTTCTCTCCAGCCGCCACAGAGAGTCACACATTGCTGGCCGCCAGCAGTTCCAGGCTGCGGCTCTGCATGAGTGCTACGTTCCCCTCTCCGGCCCTACCACGTGGCGGAGAGGGCGACTGGGAGCCGGTCGATGCTCGGCTTGTGCCATTGCGCATCTCCACGCCTTTCATCCCACAGGCTGGGCATGCCCTGGGGCACTAGGTTTACAGAACGCCATGGCCCAAGCAAGGAAAGGCGTAGTGCGGCAAAGCAGAGCCAGATGAGGAGAGGCCCGGCAAAGCGGGGCGTGGCTGGGCATGATGGGGTTAGCTGGGAGGGGCAGGGCAGGCTGAGGCAAATGAGCTGCAGCTGCTGCTGCACACTACCAGCCTGAGCGCTCGCCGTTTCCTGTGCGTGCACTGGGAGGGCGCCCAGCCCAATTGTGGTGGGCCAGGGCTGGGGCAGCAGGGGCCGGTCCCTTGCCATTTCTGGGCCCTCCCCGGCCTGGCCCCGGCCCACAGGCCTTGTGTTTGACATGTAAAAGTTCGCAAATCCTAGGAATCTTTGGAGTTGTTTCCGGGTTTTTGGAGAGGCCCAGTCCAAGACTGCTCTCACTTTCTCCGGATCATCTCTATTCCCTCGTTGGATATATGGTAGCCCAAGTAATCAATGCAATCTTTGTGGAACTCACACTTTAACAGTTTGGCATACAGTTTAGCAGAGCACAACTTTTTTAGTATCGCTCTGACCAGTTTAATGTGTTCATCTTTGATTTCGGTGTAAATAAGGATATCATCCAGGTAAACCAAAACCCTTTTATACAGGTGATCATGTAGGACCTCATTAATCAGTTGCATGAAAACTGCAAAAGCCCCTTGTAGCCCAAACGGGAGGACTTTAAATTGGGATCAGCCCAGGGGGCAATTAAAAGCAGTTTTCCACTCATCCCCTTTCTTTATCCATATCCTGTAATAAGCTTCTCTCAAGTCCAGTTTGGAAAAAATCTTTTCTTTTGATAGGTGCGCTAACATATCTTTCATTAAGGGTAATGGGTATATGTTTTCCATGCACACAGCATTAAGACTCCTATAATCCACACACAGACGAAGAGAACCATTTTTCTTTTCTCTGAACAATACGGGGGCTGCTACCCGGGGTCTAGCTGGCTCTATAAAACCCCGCTCCAAGTTCTTTTTGATGAACTTTCCCAGTTCGTCTAACTCCCTGGGAGTCATAGAGTACATTTTTGGCTTTGGTAGTTTAGCCCCTGGGATGATTCCTATAGCACAGTCTGTGGATCGGTGAAGGGGAATTCATCCACCCTCTGTTCACTAAAAGCTTCAGCCAAATCTCGATATTCCATTGGGAGGGCTTTCAAGTCTCACTCACTGAGGGCGGAGGCAAAATCGCGGCGTAATCCACATCTCCCGCCATTTCCTCCAGAAGCAGGTGGGGCTCCCCCTTGTGGGATTTTTAACTGTCCTTTCCTCCAGTTGACCACGGGTTCCACTTTTTTAACCAAGTCAGACCTAGGAGTAATGGCCACTCCATGCCTGGGGCCACAATAAAAGCTAAAGTCTCTCTGTGATCTCCTAGGTCAATACATAGCGGTCTAGTGGCAAACCCAGGGGAACCCCCCCTGCCACGGAACCATCCAGCTGGAAGAAAGTGATTGGGGTTTCCTCACTAATTCTGGGCTAATCATGCAGTGGGTTCACCCCGAGTCCAGTAGGATGGCTAACTTTACTGTCTTCCCAGCGCCAGGCATAGAAAGTTTTAGGGACACTGTTATGGGGTCAGTTGGCCCACTCACCAATGGGTTGTCCTTATAGTCATCTTCTGCCGCTCTTGGATCATCGTGGTATGGAGTCGGAGCTTGACCATCTCGGTTGCAGTCCCAGGGGAGCTCTACGACTTCCCGGAAGTCATCGCAGTCTCCCTGGGGTGCAGTGAAGCCCTTGGAGATCTTCCAGCCAGCAGACAATCCCCTCTCTTGGCAGGTTTTTTGCTGCGGCAATCCACAGCTCAATGCACATCTTTGCCACATTGGAAGCAGGCGGTGCTACAAGCTGGAGCAGGTGAACTTTGCGCGGTGTGTAGGTGTTTGCGTTGGTCGATTTCCACTTCCCTGGGATGCGGTGAAATCCTTGGAGGTCTTCCAGCCGGTAGATGATCCCCTCTCTTGGCCGGTATCTTGCTGCGGCCATCCATGGCCCAATGCCTCTCTTTGCCACGTTTGAAGCAGGCGGTACTACGAGCTGGAGCAGGTGAACTTTGCACAGTCTCCCCCTGCTTCTCTGACTGCGGCTTGAAACTTGGTCTCACCGGGCGATGTAGGTGTTTGCGTTGGTCGATTTCCACTTCCTCGGCTAGTAGGCACCAGTCATACAGCCGCCCCGGTGCTCCACGGGCCATGCAGGCATTCTACAGCTCTTCATTGAGCCCATCCTGGAAACACCTTACCAGGATGTCTTCCGGCCAGCGAAGGCGACTGGCGAACTCTCAGAATTCTTCGATGTATTCAGTGACTGGTCTCTTTCCTTGCTTCACGGTCTTTATGCGCTCCTGGGCTTTCTTGTCTGCTAGCTGGTCCTCAAATCGTCTGCAGAGCGCAGCCATAAAGCGGTTGAAATTCCTCAATTCGGGTGCGTTGCAATTATACAGGGTCACCATCCAGTCAGCTGCTCCACCTTCCAGGGCTAGGGTGACGACCTAAACCTTGTCTACATCAGTAGGCAGTGTTCTCCCATAGATTTGCATTTAGGTGAACACTTGTGCCAGGAAATACCCCAAGCACTTTGGGTCTCCGTCGAACTTCACTCCAATCGGGACTGGTTTCACCTCGGCTGGTTGGGGTGGTCTGCCTCTGGTTCTTTGAGATGGATGGCCTCGCCGTGGTCCTGCCTCCTGGGCTCCAGCCACAGCTACCTCTCGGATCTCGGATTCCTCTCCCTCCGATTCACCTTCCGACTCTTCCTCCATTTCAGGGCTTTCTTTCAGTTGCACTTTAAATTCGTCAAGGGCTTTTTTCACATAGTCCATCACAGCTTCCATCATCCCTGACTTTGGTTCCTCCTTTTCTCCTTCTTTATCAGGAGGGGCAGGTTCTGGATTTTTCTTCTTTGCTTTTTTCTTCCCTCCACCTCGGGTAACAGTGACTTTCAGGGCTTTCTCCTCCCATCCTTCCTTCTTACCGACCCCGAGTGACCATCTGGCTTGATCTTCTTTACCAGAAGGTCCAGCTTCTTCCAGGTCCCTGGAGAGGCTTTCATCGGCTTTTAGGCAGAGGAGATCTTCAGACCATTTCTCTGCCTGGAATTCCTCCATGTAGAAATCAGTTGCGACTCCCCCTGTAGGGCAGCAGCTTCTCCGGGTTGAGTACTATGCAGATCTCGCCTTATGTAAGGACCCACCTCAGCTAACCACCCAAGAAAGCAGAACTCTTGAAACAGACATTGTCTCAAAAGGAAACTTTTATTAGGCGCTAGTGACAGTAAGGAAGTCAAGGCGAGATTTGGAGAAAATCCCGCTTGAACGGTATAATTAAACCAGCAATATTCCTCCTCCCACCAAAGTCATAATGTCCATTTGAAATCCAGCCAATCCACAGGTGGCAAAATGAGCGGGTAACTGGTACAGTTGGTGCGCATCTCAAGGTCTTCTCCAGCTTTCGTTTCTCTGTAACTGTCTCCCTGATAAGGGAGACACATTCCTTTCTCAAGTGGGTAGAGGTGGAAGAAGGAAAGCAGAAAGTGAAAGTTATCCCAAGTGAAAGCAAATATCCCCCTCCTCCCCAGTGTAATGGCAGGCCCCAAAGCAAAGTACAAGAATATATAAATGGAAAGGAGACAATAAGGATTTGGGGACCTGACACGGGTTTCAAAGAGGCAGAGGAACTAGAGATCAAATTGCCATCATTTACTGGATTATGAAGAAAGCAATGGAGTCCCAGGAAAACATCTACTGCTGCATTGACTACTCTAGCTTGTGTGGATCACAATAAACTTTGGCAAGTTCTTAAAGAGAGGGAAATTCCAGACCACCTTAATTGTCTCCTAACAGACCTTTATAAGGGTCAAGAAAGTTAGAACCAGATATGTAATAACAGATTGGTTTAAATAGGGAAAAGACTACAACAAGGTTGTATATTGTCACCCTGCTTATTTAACTTATATGCAGAGTATTTTGCAAAATGCCAGGTTGGTTGAATTACAAGCGAGAAGATTGCCAGGAGAAATATCAGCAGTCTAAGATAGGCAAGTGATACCACTCTAATGGCAGAAAGTGAAGAGGAACTAAAGAATCTCTTGATGAAGGTGAAAGAAGAGAGTGCAAAAGTTGGCTCAAAACTCAACATTAAAAAACTAAGATCATGGCATCTAGTCTCATCACTTCCTAGCAAATAGAAGGGGAAGAAATGGAAGCAGTGTCAGATTTTATTTTCTTGGGCTCCAAGATCACTGCAGATGGCAACTGCAGCCATGAAATTAAAAAACACTTGCTCCTTGAGAGGAAAGCTATGGCAAACCTAGCGAGCATATTAAAAAGCAATTTCTTTACCAACAAAGGTCTGTATAGTCAAAGCTATGCTTTTGCCAGTAGTAATGTATGGCTATGAGAGTTGGACCCTAAAGAAGGCTAAGTGAACTGTGGTTTGGGAGAAGATTGAGAATCCATTGGATTCCAGGGAGATCAAATCAATCAATCCTAAAGAAAATCAACCCTGACTTTCTGAAGAACAGATACTGAAGCTGAACTCAAATATTTTGGCCACTAAATAAGAACACAAGACTTATTGGAAAAGACTGTAATGTTGGAAAAAATAGAAGACAAAGGAGGAGACAGCAGACCATAAGATGGTTAAATAGTGTCAATGATGTGGTGGGCATGGGTTTGGGCAAACTCCGGGAGATAGTGGAGGATGGGGGGGGGGCTGGTATGCTGTGGTTCATGAGTTTGCAGAAAATAGAGCAAGACTTAGCAACTGAACAATAAGAAAATATTCACAGAAGAGCAACAAAGATGAATAGGGAGAGTGAAGTAGGGAGTGAGTGAGTAGAGAATGTATGATGAATGGTTGAGAGAACCAGGAATGTCTAGTGTAACAGAGCAGTATGGGTGGTATGATAGTAGTCTTCCAATGTTTGAGGGACTGTCACAGAGAGGAAGGGGTCGATCTATGCTCCAAAGTACCTGATGACAGGACAAGAAGTAACGTATGGAAGCTTAACACAGAAATTCAACCCAGAACTAAGGAAAAATTTCCTGTCAGTGAGAACAATTAACCAGTGGAACAGCTTGCCTTTAAAATGATGGCTGCTCCATCACTGGAGGTTTTTAAGAAGAGATTAGATAGCCATTTGTCTTCTATTTGGGCATGGGGTTGGACTAGAAGACTTCTAAGGTCCCTTCCAGCTGTTATTGTTATATATAAAATATTTTGTACTTTTTTACAGTAAAAACATGGAATAAACTTTATTTTTTCCAAACTTTCTCCCATTGTTTTGTTGTAATTGTTTCTTTAAAAATTTGTCTCTGTTTATCATACAATTGTTTACTTGTATCAGGAAATTGAATTAGAAGACTTCTAAGGTCCCTTTCAACCGTTATTCTTTATTGTTTCATAACACAAACAGATAGAACGCTAGCAGTGCTGATTTAATTGGATCAGGCAACAGTAATATAGTTCTATATTATTTACAGAACTATTTATCTATTAAACTTTTTAAAATAGTAATTTTCCATCTCTATAGAATCTGAATTACAGCCGAATCTCATAGCTATATCAAATCTCATTCCTTCGTCAGTTATAATCTAACGCGGGGAAATACGAAAATACGTTAAAATCACCCAAATATTTCAGCTTCATATCCCTTCATATTAAGAAAAATCTTTATGGCTATCTCCAGTCTCAAGAGATTTGCATTTTCCTTGGTGGATTAGTTTAGAACCAAGTTTGTTTGAAATTGAAGCAGCAATTACAGAGATTTTTTTTTAAGACTCCATGTGACGTACAATCTCTGCGACCATGGCGCAATTGTGAGCGCGTATATTTTATCTTAAGTCTGTAGCAGAGAAATCGGCAAAGGGGAGGAGTTTTGTTTTGCAGTGATGGCTGCTTCGAGTTCGGGCCGAGGGCAGCGGCGATCTGTTGGTACGGCGGGACAAGAGGAGCTGCGGAGATTAATGCGGGCCAAACAGCGCGAGTCGGCTGCGGGGAAAAGGAAAATTGACTCTCCCTACGTTAGATATCCTATCTTTTCGGGCGAGGTGCCCCCCCCCCCCCTTTGCACCTTTTTGCGATAGGGAGTTTTTTGAGTTTTGTCTCGGTTGCTCACTAGAAGTGATAGTGAACTAAATCTTGTTCCTCGCTTCTTTTTCTGTAGGGTAGGCATTTTGGGATATTATCGTTATCCTGCATATTGAGTTTTTTGAAGTATAGCAACCAATAGCGTGTTACGCACATTTGAAAGAAAAACACAAAAAAAGACTCTGTACATCAGAGTTTGTAATCTAATCCTAAAGGAGGGTTAACTGGATGGAAGAATTTGCATTTCCTTTAAACTCCTTCCTCTTAGTTCGTAGACTTATGTATGTTTTCCTTTCTGCTACTACAAATCTGTGTAGTATGCCATACTGAGAGTAAAAGGATTTGGTAAAATACCTAATTGTAACCTAGTGGCCAGTTTACATTC
The DNA here is from genome assembly GCA_023970755.1 of Azemiops feae. NCBI lineage: Eukaryota > Metazoa > Chordata > Lepidosauria > Squamata > Viperidae > Azemiops > Azemiops feae. The sequence continues at coordinate 27,925 of JALGBA010002110.1, forward strand.
AAGTAAAGAGCAGATTCCTCCCGCAGTCAGTTTCCTCCATTCCCTAGAGGTTAATCCTTGACTTATGACTACAATTGAGCCCAAATTTATATTGCTAAGGGAAACATTTGTTAAGTGAGTTTTCCCCATTTTATGACCTTTCCTGTCACAGTTGTTAAGTGAATCATTGCAGTTAACCATTGACTTTGCTTATTAGAAGGTCACAAAAAGTGATCATGTGAGCGCAGGACACTGCAACTGTCATACCTATGAGCCCATTGCCAAGCATCTGTATTTTGATCATGTAACCATGGGTATACTGCAACAGTCATAAGTGTGAAAAATGGTCATAAGTCACTGTTTTCAGTGGTATTGTAACTGAATGGTTACTAAATGCACTGTTGTAAGTCAAGGACTACCAGTATTATTCAAATGGCAAGCCCTGTTCTGTTTTTATTGATTTGCTGCATTTCTACTGGTAAAGAGAAGAAGCAGTATTAATATGCTTTGTTTCAGTAAAACATAATTAAAGTAATAACATTCAGGCTCCTGAGGGAATTTAAAGCCTGCACTTAACAGTGCTTATACACCCTAACCAAACAGATTTTTTTAAAAAAATATAAATTGTGACCAGATTGCTTTAGTTATCTGCATTTGGTTCTTCCAGAGGTTCAGTGAAAAAAATAGCAATTCAGGTACTGTACTTCCAACTTTAGTCACAGAAAGAAGTGTAGCTGCATTGCAGTGATAATTTCTCAGAATAATGCTTAAAAGAGTGCTGTAATTTTGAGAGATTATTTTTGAATTTATTTTCTTAATTGCAAGAGCTACATATAACAATTTGGGGAATTTAAGTTGCTCTCTGTGCAATATGACTGTGAAGAATGAACTGCTGTGGCAAACACATGTTCTTGGAAAGCAGCACAAGGAGGTAAGAGAAGTTTAATGTGTATCATACTATAAGAATTACATTTTTCACTTTTAATATATCTGATTTGGTTCCTCTAGCTATACTGTCATTTAGTCAATATATTGTTAAAATAGTGGAAACGTATGTGCATCCACATGGACCAAGCTTCCTTGGTTATTTCAATAGTCCATTTAATCCAGCACATGCAGGAAACCTGTAGGAGAGCAATACTGTTTTTCCCTGAAAGTAAGACCCGATCTTATATTATTTTTGTCTCCAAAAGAGGCATTAGGTCTTATTTTCAGAGGGTGTCTTATATTTTTCGTGACACCTGCCTTGCCTTGCGGCGGCAGCACCAACAGCCCCATCCAGCAGGAGCACGTGTGGCTGCTGCCCCACTTCTGCGGTCGCTCGCAGCAGGAGGCTGCGGCACATCGTGCTGCTGCTGCCACAACAAGGTGAGGCAGGTGGGGGAGCGGGTGGAGCTTCCCCATGCGCCCCGCATCTGCTTCCTTCAGGGCCCCGCAGGCAGGCTATTCCTTGCTCGGTGACCTTCCCTTTCACTCCCCTCCCGAGCCGGACTGTCATGCTATGGAGGATGAGTGGGGTAGGCCCGGTCCCCCTCTGCCATTTCTGAGCCAGGGGGGAGTGACGGCGAAAGGCTCTGCTGCTGCAGGGGCTTTTTTCAACGCTTCGCTCCACAGATCACCTGCCCGGCAGCAGCCACTGCCTCCTCCGCCAACTGTCCTGTGGCTTGTGCCATGACCAAGCAGCACAAGCCTCCCCCGTCGCCTCTGTCTGCCAGCCCTCCATCATCGCCACTGGAGAGAACGAAGAACGGGGAGCGGAGCGGCTCTTTGCAGCGATGCAGAGCAGAGAAGAGCACTTGCTTGCCACCCTGCATTGCCCCGCATCTCCCTTCTCCATTCTGGAAATGGCAGCCCCATTTCCTGCCACTTCTCCCGAAAGCAAAAAAATTCAACCCTAACCTGCTTTCCAGCTCTAGCGCAGCAGAGAGGTGGGACGGAGTGGGCGGGGTCCTAATTAGGGCTTATTTTGGGGCTAGGCTTATATTAGACCCCCAAAAATCAGGGTATGTCTTTTTTTTTGAGGTGGGGCTTATTTTGGGGAAAACATGGTAAATAATGGTAAGCTGTAGCCCCTTTTGAAAAATTATCATAGAAAATTTATCCTACTAAAATAAATGGGATGAAATCCATAGACTTCAATAAGCTACTTCCAACTGTAACTGATTCTGATACCTTGTACAAATCTTTTGATGGGATAGTTTTTATAGTATTTGTATTTTTTAAAATTTGGGCAAGATAGAACCATAGGATAGGATAGGATAGGCACACTTCATATTGCCAAATGTGATTAGACTCACAAGAAATTTGTTTCCAGTGCAGAAGCTCTCAGTGTACATGCAAAGCAACAGAGTAATAATAATTATATTAATGATACCAATAAGAGGGGTAGTAGAGAAGATGAGAGAGATAATAATACTGCAGCCATACAGCATGGATGAACATACTTAGACATAAGACAGTACTGTAAGAATTAGGCACAAGGGGGAAAACTGTCCCTGTATCTAATTGTTTTTGCAAGTAATGCCCTACAGCGGCATCCTGAGAGAAGGAGATGAAACAGTTTATGTCCAGGATATGAGGGGTCTGTAGTTATCAGACCTCAGAAGCTCTCCTTCTGATCCACACAATATATAGGTCTATGGAAGGCAGGTTGGTTACAACTACTGGAGTCTGTACCTTTCCTGTTTAGTTGTTGTCCCAAACCAGACAGTTATAGAAGTACAAATGACAGACTCAATGTAGAATTGTATCAATAGCTCCTGGTGCAGTCTGAACTTTCTAAGTTGGTGAAAGAAGAACACTTTTTGTTGTGCCTTTCTAATGATGGTTCTAATGTTAGGTGTCCATTTCAAATCCTGGGAAATTATAGAATCCAAAAACTTGAAAAATCCTACTGCTGATATTGTACTATCAAATATAGTAAGAGATGGTAGAATAGGAGGGCTCCTTCTAAAATCCATCTCATCTCTACAGTTTTAAGCATGTTCACCTCCAGATTGTTCCAGCTGAATCACAGGGCCAGTTGTTCAACCTCCTTTCTATACACAGATTCATCACCGTGTTGAATGAGACCAATGACTGTTGTATCATCTGCAAATTTCAATATTTTGACAGAAGAATCCTTAGAGATGCAGTCATTGGTATATAGAGAGAAGAGCAATAGAGGGAGCAAACAGGCCTGAGGGGCACCTGTCTCGGTGCTCAATGTGATTTTCCCTAGCTTTACCTGTTGCTTCCTATTTGTCAAAGAGCTAGTAATCCACCTACAGGTATGGACAGGTACAACTAGCTGAATCAGTTTAGATGAAGAATTTCTGGAATGATGATATTGAATGCTGAACTGAAGTCTACAAAAGTCTACAAAGTCTACAAAAAGACCTGTGCATAGGTCCCTGGGTATTCAAGATGTTGCAAGATTGCAGTGCCATATTGATAGCATCATCTGCCAGTCTATTTGCTTGGTAGGCAAACAGTCTAACAGCAGATCTGTGATGATTTTCAGGTGGGCCAGCACTAACCTCTCAAAGGTCTTCATAACTGCAGATGTCAGAGCAACCGGTCTGAAGTCATTCAGCTCCCTGTAGATGAAGCATAAAATGGAGCAAAACTTGCTTAATAACTGTCTCGTTTAGTAACGGAAATTTTGGGCTCAATTGTGATTGTAATTCGAGGACTATTTTAAAAATAAGATATAATGCTGCTATATATTGGGTATAAATTTGTTCTTGTAAACAAGTGTGAAATGGAAAAGTGATAACCCATTTTCCTAACTGTTTTATATAATTATAATCATGTGAAAAAGTAAGCACACCTTCTTTGTGTTCTATGGTTTTACATATCAGGACATAGTAAAACTGGTTCTTAACACTTACTTAAAAGAATCAATCAATCACAATAGAGATGGAAGGAACCCTGGAGGTCTTCTAATCCAACCTCCTGCTCAAGCAGGAGACCCTATACCATTTCAGATAAGTGACTGTCCAGTCTCTTCTTAAAAAACTTCAGTGACAAAGCATCTACAACTTCTGATACCAAGCTGTTCCACTGGTTAATTATCTTCACTGTTAGGAAGTTTCTCTTTAATTCCAGGTTGCTTCTGTCCTTGATTAGTTTCCATCCATTGTTTTTTGTCCTGCCCTTGGGCTTTGGAAAATAAGTTGACTCCTCTTTGTGGCAATCTGTCAAGTACTGGAATACTGCTATCATGTCTCCCCCCAATCCTTTTCTCTAGACTGGCCATTCCCAAATCCTGCAACCATTCTTCATATGTTCCAGGCCTTTAATCATCTTAGTTGCTGTTCTTTGCACTTTTCCAAAGTCTCAACATTTTTGTTATAATGTGGTGACCAAAAATGGATGCAGTATTCCAGGTGTGGTCTTACTAAGAATTTATAAAGTGATACTAATATTTCATGTGATTTTGATTCTATGCTTCTGTTTATACAACAGTATTAGCTTTTTTGGCTGCCACTGCACACTGCTGGCTCATATTTAAGTGATCGTCCACTAGGACTTCAAGATCCCTCTCACAGTTACTGTTTTTGAGCCAGGTTTCGCTTAATCTGTACTTGTAACTTTGGGTTTTCCTGCCTAATTGTAAAACCTTGCTTTTCTCCACATTAAATTTCATTTTGTTGGATAAGGCCCATTGTTCAAGTCTGTCAAGATCTTTTTGGATCTTGAGCTTGTCTTCTGGGGTCTTGGCTATTCCTGCCAGCTTGGTGTCACCTGCAAATTTGATGAGTTCCCCTTCTATTTGCTCATCTATGTCAGAGGTCCCCAACCTTTTGGGCACCAGGGACTGGTTCCGTGGAGAGAGGTTTTTCCGCGGACCGGAGGGGCATGGCTTTGTGAGCTATCTGCATTCCACGGATGGGGCTTTGCTTGTTTGTCTGGACCGGTTGCTGGCATCCCGCGGCCTGGTACTGGTCCACGGACCAGGGGTTGGGATCCCCTGATTAAGTCATTTATTGAAAAGTACTGGGCCTAAGATGGAACCTTGTGGTACCCCACTGCTTACTTCCCTGCATGTAGATATAGTACCATTAAGGACAACTCATTGAGTATGGTTTGTCAGCCAGTTACAAATCCATCTGGTGGTGATGCTGTCTATCACAAATTTTTCTAGCTTACCAGGAAGTAGGTTGTGATCTACTTTGTCTTGCTGAAGTCTAAATATACTGTATCCACAGCATTTTACTGGTCTACTACTTTAGTCTCTTTATCAAAGAATGAAATAAAATTGGTTTGGCATGATCTGTTTTTAACAACCCCATGCTGGCTTTTAGTTATAGCTTTATTTGTTGCTAGATGTCCACAGATCTGTTTTTTGATTATTTTTTTCAGTATCTTTCCAGGTATTGATGTTAGGTTGATTGGTCTATAGTTTCCTGGGCCTATTATTTTTCCTGTTTTGAAGATGGGAACCACTTCATCTTTTTTCCAATCCTCAGGTAATTCCCCTGTGTTCCAGGATTTTTGAAAGATATTGTATAATGGTTCTGAGATAATATCTGCCTTCAGAACTCTGGGATGTAATCTGTCAGGTCCCAGTGATTTATATTCGTCAATATCAGATAGGTGTACTCTAACCATTTTCTTGCTTATTTTAATTTTTATTTCTAATCTGTCTTTTACAGTTTTGTTTTTGGTAGGTTGGGCCATAGTTTCTTTTTGTGTGAAGACTGATGCAAAGAATGAGTTAAGTTCTGCTTTCTCTCTGCTGCCTGTTACTTCCTTGCCATCTTCTCTCTTAAGTGAAGCTACTTTTTCTTGTTATTTATATGTGGAAAGAAACTTTTCTAATTATCTTTGACTTTAGTTGCAAGTCTTTGTTCATTCTGAGCCTTTGCTTTCCTGACTTCATCTTTGCAGATTCGGGCTATCTGCTGATACTCTGCCTTAATTATCTGTCCCTCTTTCCATTTTTTGTACTTTCAGTTTATCAGAGAGATCTTTGTGCAACCATGCTGGTTTCTTTTTGGATTCCTTGTTTTTCTTTTTCAGTAGTATTGTGCTAGACTGGGCTAATGATCATATTTTTCAGAGTTTCCCACGCTTCTTGAGTTGTTTTCCCCTTTAGGATTTTCATCCATGGATTTTTTTTTCTTAGGCTCGCTCTGTTTGTTAAAATCAGCTCTTTTAAAGTTTAAGACACAGACTGGAAAATGTTCTGTGGCTTGTGTTTGCATTATATTGAATTCCAATATAATGTGGTCATTCTCGCCCAAAGTTCTGGCAACTTCAATTCCCTCTATCACTTCTTCTCTGTTAGTAAGAATTAGGTCCAGTATAGCTTTTCCTCTAGTTCCCTCATCTACATTTTGGATGGCAAAGTTGTCAACTAGATTGGTTAGGCATCTGTTTGATCTCCCACATGCTGCAGAGTTTGTCTCCCCTACTGTGGTATATTTTCAACATACATTTGTTAGTTGTTTAGCAAAAAGTTCATCGATTTTTTCTACTTGGTTGGATGGCCTATAATGTACGCCTACAGCAACATCATTCTTTTCCCCATTTATATTGACCCATACGCATTCTAGGAGGCTTTCTTTCTTGGCTTTATGCATTTCTGTAGAGATTTAGTGATCTTTTATATATAATGCAACTCTACCTCCTCTTTTGTTAGGTCTGTTTGTTTTGAATAGTTTGTATCCTTCCATCAGTACATTCCAGTTATGAGTTTCGTCCCACCATGTTTCAGTAATGGCAACTATATCTTATTTACCTTCATGTACTAGTACTTCAAGTTCATCCTGTTTGTTCCCTAACCTTTGAGCGTTCGTGTATAGGTATTTGAATCCTTTATGGGTCTTGGATATGTTTCTTATATTTCCTACTTTGTAACTTGGTTTTCCATCCTTTCTATCACTCTCTACTTCATTGTGGTTTTACTTTTTTTCTTCTTCTTTCTCTTTATTCCCTACCCCCTTATATGATTGGTTATCTAGTGGTTTTTGCTTGGAATTAAGTTCTAAGGGTCTTGAAGATTCGTCCCCTCCTCCCTCAATTTTAGTTTAAAGCCCTTCTGATAAGATGAGCCAGTTGTTTTCTGAATATATTCTTTCCAGTTCTTGTGTAATTCACTCCATCCCTTGCCAGTAGCCCTTCACGTAGGTAATGCAGACCATGGTCTAGGAAACTGAAGTTCTATTGACAACACCAATTTTTAAGCCAGTGGTTCATTTCTAAAATCCTTTGCTCCCTCATTGGATGTTGGCCTTTTGTTGGAAGTATAGGTGAAAGCACAACTTGTGCTCGTAATTCTTTAACTTTCTTCCCTAGCTGTTTGTAATCGCTTGTTATTATTTTTAGATTCATTGTTGTGTCATTGGTCCCCATGTGTAGGAGAAGAAAGGGATAGTAAAATAATCAATCCATGGGATTAATTATTTTAGTAAGGTTCTCAGTTATATCTTTGATTTTTGCTCCAGGGAGAAAACATACCTCCCTAGATTGATTGTTCAGTCTGCAGACTATAGTTTTTGTTCCCCAAAGAATTGAATCTCCTATCACTACTGTTTGTCTTTTTTTCCCTAGGGAAGTCTGGGATATTATTCTTCCTGTCACAAGAATGCTGAGTTGTATCACCTTTTTAGAAACTATTAATGACTGCTCTTTTATAGGTGCCTGCATATTTTCTTCCGGGGGAGGATATGAAAGCAATTATTCAGTTCCAGAGGGGCTTCCCTGGAGTGGGAGAGGATACATAGTAGGGGCTTTGTTCTTGGTTGCTGTTTTCTTCTAAAAGTGCTGTGTTTCCACTGTTCTTCCTCTTTAGGTTCATATATAGGTCATTTTTTGGGGAAGCTGTTTGCTGCCTATTGTGTTTAATTTTGATGTAGACCCTTGGTGAGCCGGATTGCTTACAGGGAGAGGCTGGTGGGTGGGATCTGCCTTCCCCGCCACAGCCAGGCACCAAAGCGCCACCGAAAACAGCGCGTCTGCCTCGCTGTCTATCCCCACTCATAGTGTGGCTGCCGTCCAATCACTGTGCCACCTCTCGGGAGGGCAGTGTCATCTGCCAATGCAGCAGCGGGGAAGGCGGAAGGCAATCCCACCCACCAGATCAGCCTATCGGGTGGAGTCGGGTGGGAAACTGAGCGGCACCAAAAACAGCGCTCGGAGTTTCCAGGAGCTGCAGGGATCCACGCGCACCCTTTGCAGTCATCCTCCTGCAATGCGCAGCCTCCCTATAAGCAATCTCGATCACCCAGGGTCAGGTTTGCCATCATGGGAGGCTCGTCCTGCATGTGCAGCGGAGCTGGAGGATGGGGATGGGCCACCCCTCCCATGATGGCCAACAGCCTGTGCGAGCTGGATGCGAGGAGCCTGGCCTAAGGTTTCCATCGCCCAGGCTTCCTGAAGGTGATGGGAATTGTGGCCTGCCACAGCTGAAGAGTTTAGCTGAGCTGCAAAGTTGAACGCACACATAAAGTAGTGGTGTACCCTGAGCGAGGAAGTGGCGTGAGTTTTGAGGGTGCGAGTGTCTGTATTTCCACAGCTCATACGCAGAATTCACTTCATGCCTTCCCATTGGTGTTCAAGGAGGCCAATCGTGGTAAATACAAATCATTTTTTTGAAAAACAAAGGGATGGGTTATAATATTGATGATGAATGTAAATGAAAAGGCAGTTTCCAAAGCCTTACTCCCCCACTGAGGGACACCTGAGTCGCCTGGAGAGGCTGGGCCTTGTGATGAAAAAAATAAGACATCCCCCCAAAATAAGTCCTAATGGGTTTTTTGGACCCAAAATAAATATAAGACCTGGGCTTATTTTTTGGGAAACAGTAGTTTACAAAAGTTCTTGACCCTTTGTTTTTTGTCTTGAAAAATTCATCACTATCTTCTCTGTTTTTAGTTTTTGCCTCTTTTTCCATGAGTTTTTGTTTTTTCCCTCTTAATTTGTTAAGAATTAAAAAATTTCTAAAAAAATAAAGTTTTTTCAATTGTTTCAATCAAAATTGAAAATTGAAAAAAGAATTTTATAAAAAAAATTGAAAAAAGGATTTTATAAAAAAAATGTAAAAAGAATTTAAAAATTGAAAGATTTAAGAATTGAAAGTGGAATTAAAAATTAAAAAGAAATTTAAAAGTTGGAGAAAGATTAAAAAATTGAAAAAAGAATTTAAAAATTGAAAATAATTAAAAATTTAAAAAATTTGAATTTTTTTTTTAAAAAAACTTCAGTAATTTTAAAAAATTAAGAATTTACAAATGTTCTTGGCTGTTTATGAAGCATTATGCACTTCTTTATGTTGGAAATCTCAGACTTTTTTCTAGGAGATGGTTAGCTCTTAACCCTCTACATCCTGCTTTGAAAGTTTGTCCCTTTCTTTCCTGTCCATAAGTGTTATGTAATTATCTTTTCCTCCCTACCTTCTTGCCCTTCAATTGCCTGGCCAGTGCCGGGCTTTTCAGGTATGCAGTCCTGATCTGAGCACTTAGCCGCTGCTCAACTGTTCTGCCATGCTGCTCTCAACCGCTGCTAGTCTGCTGATGCTCAATTGGTCTGCTGTGCTGCTCTCAGCCGCTGTTCAGTTTGTCTGCCACTCTGCTCTCAGCCACTGCTGGTCTGCCGCGCTGCTCTCAGTCACTGCTCTGGGTACTCCGCTCCTCTGCCACTTTGCTCTGCACAGCTGCTACTCAGGGTCTTCCATGCTGCTCTCAGCCACTGGTCTGCTGCCACCTAGGTCCGTTTCATCTCTGCTTAATGGCCTCTGTTTGCACCTCAATTTGCACTGCTTCCGTCAGCTGCTGGGGTGGGTCGCTGGGTAAATACAATCTCAGATGAACAACAACACATGATATATTATACCATGTTATGGTTTATTTAACAAAAAAAAGGCAAAATGGAGACGCCATGTGTGAAAATCTAAGATCTTATGATTCAATAGCTTATAGAATCACATTTAGCAGCAATAACATGAAGTACTTTTTTCTGTATGACTTTATCAGTCTCTCACATTATTGTGGAGGAATTTTAGCTTACTCTTCTTTACAACATTGTTCAGTTCATTGAGGTTTGTGGGCATTTGTTTATGGACAGCTCTCTTGAGGTCCTGCCAGCATTTCAATTGGATTGAAATCTGGACTTTGACTGGGCTATTGCAACACCTTGATTCTTTTCTTTTTCAGCCATTCTGTTATAGATTTGCTGGTGTGCTTGGGATCATTGTCCTGTTGCATGACCCAGTGTCGACTAAGCTTTAGCTCTCAGACAGATAGCCTCTCATTTGACTCTAGAATACTTTGGTATACAGAGGAGTTCATGGTTGACTCATTGACTGCAAGGTGCCCAGGCCTGTGGCTGCAAAACAAGCCCAAATCATCACCCCTCCACCACCATGCTTGATGGATGGTATGATATGTTTGTGCTGATATTCTGTGTTTGGTTTTTGCCAAATGTGGCACTGTACATTATGGCCAAATATCTCCCTTTGGTCTCATCTGTCCAAAGGTCAGTGTTCCAGAGGTCCTATGATTTGTTCAGATGCAACTTTGCAAACCTAAGCCATGTTCTTTTTAGAGAGACTTTCTCCTGGCAACCCTTCTAAAAAAATCCATACTTGTTCAGTCCTTTTCTAACTCTACTGTCATGAAGCTTAGCATTTAACATGCTAACTGAGGCCTATAGCATTTAACATGCTAACTGAGATGTAACTCTTGGATTTTTTGCAATTTCTCTGAGCATTTCACGGTCTCACTTTGGGGTGAATTTGCTGGGATGTTCACTCCTGGGAACATTGGCTACTGTCCTGAATGTTTTCCACTTGTAATAAATCTTCCTCACTGTAGAATGATGGGCTGCAGAATAAACTGTTTGGAAATGACCTTATAATCCTTCCCAGATTGATGGGTAGCAACAATTGCTTCTCTAAGATCATTGCTGTTGTCTTTCCTCTTTGTCATTGTTTTAACACTCATTTAACACTTTAGGAAATGGTAAAAATTATTGGTACTTAGCACTTCTTAAAAATAGCAAAATACAACTTGAGATGAACAACAACACTTGATATATTACACCATGACATCATTTATTTTACAAAAAGAAAGCCAAAATAGAGAAGCCACATGTGAATAACTAAGTACACTGTTACTGCTTCCATTGGTATGAAGAAGCTAAATAAAAGCCAGATGCTGCTAATCAAATGCCCTTGATCAATTGATCATCAGCAAGTGTGACTACCTCTTTAAAAACTGAAGTTTAAGGAGTTAAGAGACCAGCAAACTCCTAAAGCAGGGGTGTCAAACTCGCAATATCACGTGACGTGTCGTGACTTTTTTTGCCATTGCCGGCAATGGGGTGGGTGCGGTTTCACTATGATGCATCCGGCCCGTGGGCCGGCGGTTTGATACCCCTGTCCTAAAGCTTCAGTTTTTAAAGAGGTAGTCATACTTGCTGATGATCAGTTGATCAAGGGTATTTGATTAGCAGCATCTGCCTGTTATTTAGCCTCTTCATACCAATGGAAACAGTAACAGTGTACTTAGTTTTTCTCCATTTTGGCTTTCTTTTTTTAAATTAATTGATGTCATGGTATAATATGGCAAGTGTTGTTGTTCATTTGAAGTTGTATTTTCCTATTTTTAAGACCTGCTAAGGACCAGATGATTTTTACTATGTCCTAATACATAAAACATAGAACTCAAAGAGGGTGCATTTACTTTTTCACATGATTGTATAATTCTTTCAATTGCACTTTTTCCATAATCTTTCCATTGATATTTCTGCTATGATTTTGAGCCCTGGAAATAATCCTCCGGTATTTTATCTGCTGGTTTAATGTTTTTTCTAGAGACTTGAATCATTAAAAGATATTAAGTATTCTACATCCAAATCATTTTCTGACACTTCATCTTCTCTCAAAAGAAAAATGTCAGAAACAAGAACTCTAGATCAAAAGAAAGGACAAGGTATGGAAAACTCTTTTGTGCTTGCTATATTTGTAATAGGTAATAGTAAATGTTCAGTTTGTGACTATGTGTGGTATTATGCCAACTGATGTTACAAGTTGGACTCTGACTGCTTGTATTTTTGCTTATTAAGTTCTGCCTGTAAATAAATTGATCAAACTTTTGTTAGAAAAAAATATTTTGACTGACAGGAATAATTGTCATCTGAATTTGATGTTGAATTCCTTGGAAAATTAGTGTTTTTAAACCTCCCAAGTTATGAATTGAGTTTGTTGCACAGAATACTTTTAAATCATTTGAAATTTTATTTTTCATATTGTTTTTGATGGGACCTAACTAAGGTAACAAAAATAGTTCTTTTTGCATATAATGTTTATACTAGAGGAGGGGAAATAGGGATTATTGCACTAATTCTTGTTCTTACTATTCTCTTTGTAGAGTTTCTCCTCTACTGTTCTCCAAATTATAATGATAGAGAGTATGTTCATTCTCATTTTCCTTATTATGTATGAAGCTACTTAGAAGGAAAATAATGTCATTTGTTTGTTTTTAAGACTGACTCTTTGCCTGAAGATCAATTTTTCAGATTTTATTGATTTATTCAAAAATTTATTTTAAAATGTATATGGCTTCCTATCTTATACCAAACTCTGGCCAGCTCCCAATTAAGAATTAAAATAACATAATATTCATATTAAAAGCTATTAAAGCCATAAACATTAAAAACTATAAACTTGGCAGCAGATCAAGCTTTTGACATGTAGTCATCTCATTCTGCTCTAGCACTTGGGGGAAAAGCCAGGTCTTCAGTGCTTTTCAGAAGGCTAGGAGGCTACAGGCTTGTTGAACTTAAGGGAGAAGAGTGTTCCATAAAGCAGAGGCTATCATAGAAGAGGCATACTTCCTAATTCCTATATAGTGGCAAAGTTTAAGGGAAAGGTCTAGCTGCATTTCCCTTAAACCTGCCACCCGCCCAGCTAGGGGTAGAGATGTATAATTGGGTCTTATTAGCATACTGATATATATTAGAAACCAGACCCCATGCCAACAGATGACCTCCCCCAAAGGTTTCATGTAGATGTTAAAAAGGAAAGACAAAAGGCTTGAGCCCTGAGGCATCCCACATTGCAGGGCCTAGGGCTTGACTCTCTTCCCCTACCAATATTAACTGGAAGTAGTCAACAAAGGAGGAGAACCACTGTAATGTCTCTCATTCCCAATCCCTAAAGCTGGTCTTGAAAGATACGTGGTTGATGGTATTGAAAACCACTGAGAGGGCCAGAATGGTTGCATGATTCCCATCCTGAGCCTTCCAAAGGTCATTGACAAGTGTAACCAATGCTATTTCAGTGTTGTGCCCTTTTTGAACCCAGATGGAAAATAATCCAGATAATCTGCTTCATCCAGGGACTTTTGTAGCTATGAGTCAACCAACCTCTCGGCAACCTTCCCTAAAAAGGGAAATTTGGAGACCAAATGAAAATTGTCTAATATTGTGAGGTCCAAGGATGGCCACTTGAGAAAGGTGTACCCCACTGCCTCTTTCAGGATAAGCAGTACCACCCCTCCTGCAAAGAAGCATTAATCACATATTACTTCTTAGGAAGCTTTGACCAATCAGGCATGGGCCCAGAACCCAGGTACCTGAGCTCACAGCCCTAAGGACCCTGTCCACTACCTCAAGAGCAACTAGCTTGAACTCCTTCCTAGATAAACAAGCCTCAGATGTGACTCTCACCTCCGAAGAATCTGGCCAGCCAGAGTCTAGCTCTAAGCAAAGTTGAGCAATACTGCCTCAAATATTGGGTATATTCCTCACAGTGACACTGCAAAGACCCATTGGGTCCATCAAGTGTCTGGAGAGTGCTGATTGAATAGGCTCTACAGGTAGTCTCCAATTTAACAACTGTAGTAGAGCCTCGAATTTCCATTGTAAATCTCATGGCATGATAAGCCAAGGCACTCATTGACCAAATCAAAGATTTTACAACTTTTTTGTGGCAGTCATTAAGTGAATGTGGTGGTCATTAAGCAAATTAATGTATTCTTATGGATGTTTTTTTGCTGAAGCCAGGTAAAAAGACTGGAAACTGGCAAAAAACATTGTGAAATATGTTTTCATGCTGCAGAACACTGCAGTTTAGCCATAAAGTTAAGCTTTCTGCTAAGTGCCCAAAAAGTGGTAATGTGACTGAGGCAGGATGTGCAGCAGTTGGAACTCTGAAAGTGGGTTGTAAATATCTTTTGGGGTCTGTCATAACTTTGGATGATTGCACAATGACCAGTCATTAAGTGAGGATTACCTGTACCCCCTGTGGTGGGGGATAGTTTGTGAAAAACTCCTAAGTCCAAGAAAGAATGGTCTTCTGGGGCAGGGGACTGATAAACCTAGATCATGACATCATTGCCTGGAGGCAAATACCAGATCTAATGTGTAGCTCCCTATGTAGGAAGGGCTATGAATGAGTTGGGCCAGGTCCATGGCTGCATTGGTGGCCATGATCTCCTGCACTGCCTCCAGATGGGCCAAGATGTGGTAGCGGATCTCAGATATCTAAAGAGCTCTTGCATATAGTGGAGAGTATATATGGTCTCTTGCCCTGAAGGACAGGAGCAAACTTGATGGACTAAAACTATGGAGAAGCAGCTTCAGATTGAATGTTAGGAGAAATTTCCTGACAGTAAAAAACTGTGAGCCAGAGGACTTGGTATGTACTCTTTCATTGAAGATCTTCAAAGAAAAATTAGTTAATGATCAATCTGAAATCCTTGAACATGCTGACTAAGAGGATGGGCTAGATGGGCTCTGATGAACCTTCCTATGATTATATCATAAATACTCTATAATTTGATGGTTTGGTTGTTATTGTAGCAAATAATCCTAAATTGGATAATTAATTTGCTTCTCTGTGTTAATCCATTCTTTAATAATGATAAATGGTCAGTGTTTGATTATCCAGATCCAGTGGGCATTGTATAGGCACTGATGTTAGTCATCATAGCACCTTAGATGAGTTTATCTTGCTTTGTATATGAGATTCACTCATATACTTTTGTGTTATACTATCCAATGGCTTGTATACTGTTCCTGAAGATGAGCTGACAGGAAAGAGTTAATTCTATCAATTCCAGTTGGAAAGCAGAGCTAACTTTGTGAAAAAAGGGTATATTTTCTATTGACTGTATTGAAGTTGAGAAAAGACATTGATTGCTGTTGCGTTTCTTATATAGTGGTTTTGAAAATACTTATGAATTTTATTTTTCCCATACCATAAGAAAGTGTGCCAACCAAGTTGTAAATCATGTCCCTCCAAATATAACAACCTTTTATTTCTAAGAGTTATCCATTCTTTTACTCATGTTAGTACAGATGCTTGATAATATAAAACCCACTCTGGCAAGCCAAAACCTCCATTTTCCTTAGCTTCTGGTAACATTTTCAATTTGATTCTAGCTTTCTTTCCTTGCCAAATAAATTTCAAAATTAGTCAATTTAAGTCTTCCAAAAAAAATTCTCTAGTTTTATAGGTATCGTTTGGAATAAAAAGAATATTTTTGGTAATATATTCATTTTCACCGTAGCAATTCTTCCTAACATCGACAATTGCAAGTTTTTCCATTTTTCCAGGTCCAGTTTTATTTGATTCAGTAATTTTATATAGTTATCTTCTTTTATCATTGAACATCTTGCTGTTAGATATATTCCCAAGTATTTAACCTTTTTGACTATTTGTAGTTCTATTTTTTCTGACATTTGGGGTTTTTTTTGGTTATCTGTGAGATTTTTAACTATCACTTTAGTTTTTTCTGTTTATTTTCAATCCTGCTATCTCTCCATACTGTTGTATCTTTTCCAATAATTTAGGAATCATCTCTAAAGGTTCCTCTAGTCTAGGATGAATACCAAGTCATCTGCAAATGCTTGCAGTTTATAACTTTCACCTTTTATTTCTAATCCTTTAATTTCTGTATCTTGCCTAATATTTTTATTTAGAACTTCCAAAGTTAGGATAAATAACAATGGAGATAGTGGACATCCTTGTCTTGTACTTTTTCTTATCACAAAGTTCTCTGTGTAGTCTCCATTTACAATCACTTTTGCTGTTTATTTGTGGTATATTGTTTTAATCATATTTATAAAGTTTTGTCCAAAGTCTATTGTTTTTAGTTGTTGAGTCATAAATTGCCAGGAAACATTATCAAATGCCTTTTGAGCATCTAAAAATATTAGTGCCAGTTGTTTCTCTGAATATTCCAATATGTCCATTATTGAACAGCTCTTTGGTCTTGGCCATGGTGGAGAGTTTGGAATCTGATTGATTGATTGCTTCTGTGGACAGGTGTCTTTTATACAGGTAACAATCTGTGATTAGGAGCACTCGCTTTAATCTCAGCTCGTTATTTGTATAACAAGATATAAAAGACACCTGGGAGCCAGAAATCTTACTGATTGATAGGGGATCAAATACGTATTTCGCTCAATAAAATGCAAATCAATGTATAACTTTTTTGAAATGCGTTTTTCTGGATTTTTGTTGTTGTTATTCTGTCTCTCACTGTTAAAATAAACCTACCATTAAAATTATAGACTGATCATGTCTTTGTCAGTGGGCAAATGTACAAAATCAGCAGTGGTTCAAATACTTTTTTCCCTCACTGTATGACCCATTAAAATTAAATGGAAAGTTGATGAACTCTGAGAGCTAGAACCTCGGCCTTTTGGCTAAGATCAAGCTTGTGTGTGTGTGTGTGTGTGTGTGTGTGTGTGTGTGTAGAACCATTAAAAGTGTTTCAAATTAATAATTTTTATTTCAGATAATCATTTAATGGAATAAGAATACATTATGAACTGTTAAACTATATGAGAATGCAGCAGAACTGGCTTTTAGCACCTCTTCATCACCCTTCATTTTTCTCTGTTTCTATCTTCCATTATTGAGCTTAGAACTCCTAACTATCTATTTAATTATTTTTTAAGGCAGTCCAAGTGCAATATTTTTTTAAAAGTAAATAGCAATTAAATAGGGGAGAGAAATAACAGAAACAGGCACTGGCACATTCCTATCTCAAGAGTTTTAGGAAAAACTCAGATTTCCAAAGAGTATTCAAAGCTTGCAGGACCATGTCAATCTGAACCTACATATGCTATAGGATGTTGTTCTAAAGGGTAGGTACCTCAACGGAGAAAGCATACTTCCTAGATCCCATCAGATGACATTGGATAATGGGTGATACCCAAAGCTTACCTGTTCTATTGGATTTTACATGGTGGACAGAAATTATGGCAGCGAAGTACTCCCTCATATAACCAGCCAATATGCTATGGAGGACTTTGTAGGTGATTACTATCACCATGAACTAGAACTAGAAGCTTGGGGTATTGTTTATTTTTTGGTTATTGGTCTAGGTTAATCTTACTGTTAATCTCTGTTCATCTGGGTGATGATTGCTGGTAAGGAGGTATTTTGGTCTTTTTGTTCCCTTTTTGGCTTTTTGATTGTCTCTTTGAATGGCATGTAGATGGTCTCAGATGCTCACAGTTTCCCAGTTGAAACTATGCCTTCTGACTGCTAACTGGTGTTCATGGATGTGCTTTGCTAGTCTTCTGCCTTTCTCCAGCATGATAGATGGATAATCCATGAATGGGTTAACTCTGTCTTCCTGCCCAATTAGACTAAGTCAGTCAAACTTGCCACTCCCCAGTCTTGACTAAGCCCATTCGGACGTGACTAACTTGGCTCCCAGATTTAGCAGCAGGTTGTATAAGCAGATTTATTCCCATTCGTGGATTTTCTCTCTTTGCTTCTCTCTAGTCAGCGCTGGGCTCAGCGCTGCTTTAGATTGCCTTTCTGAAGGCTCAGAGTTTTTTCCATAGAGGTTTCTCTTGGTCAGGGAACTTTTGTTTCTCTTTCGGATCGGCCGATCGTTGCGGCCGCCATTTTGGACGCCGCGTGGCGGGCTGATCTTATTACTGCCGCTTGCTTATTTAAGTGCTTTTCTGTGCTTTCTTTGTTACCGCACAGGATTGCAATTGATTGTCAACCGTTTTTCGTTGCAAATTCAGTTCGTTCTGACCCTTCCTGATTTGCCTTGTGGAGGCAGCGGCAGCCGCGGCCGCCATTTTGGGACAATTTAGGCCGTTTTTCTATCTGCCGATCTCTCCGGATGGAGGGGGGGAGTAGTACTCCCAAAGGCCTTTACCTGCTTGTCCTAATCAGGACCATCGGAGCATTTTTGGCCACCCCCATTCTCATTCGGCTTGCCTTAGCTCATTCATCTACACTGTGAGGTTGTTGTGAAATAAACAAAAAAATCAGGCCTTTTGTGCGGTCTCAGGATTGCAACCCAGCGCAACACGCTTCAGGCAGGTGCAGCGCCTATCAGGCGACCCAGCAGATTCACCTGAGTTTGGCCTCAACCCTGGTGCCTCCTTTGCCTGTGCAATACAGCCTGATTATACCATACCTGGCCTGGCCGTCACAGATTAATCAGCGTGCTGGTCCAACAGAGGCTATTTACATGTGATCTTGTCACAGCTAAGTGACCTAAGTGTGGGCAGGTTGTCATTACTGACCCATCACGCTAGTGTGCTGACTGTCGCCAACTGCTGGCTTTGTCGCCACTTAACTCTACGCACGAGCGAGCCGTTATCACCCAGGTGATCTAGCCGCTGCTGTAGATCTGACCGGGCGCTATCAGCGCTTCTAACCGGTCTTATAGCCATCTGGAGCAGTGTTGGTGTTCCTGAGTCCATTAAATTGGTCCTGCAGCCACCCTTATCTAAAGTACTTACCTGATCCCAGCACGTGGCACAGCCACAGGTAGTACTCTGCTCCCTGTTGATTGAGATCCCTCTCAGCACACACACTGAGATATCTCGTTTATGATGGCGGACAATACTCAACCTGCACAAGGTGCTGCTTCTTCCTCCACTGGCCAAAAGAAGTGTAAGTCCTCCAAGCAGGAGGCTGCAGGAAAAATCAAGGCCAAGGCCAAAGCCATCTCGGGGAAGACACCTTCCAAGACAGCGGAAAAACAGGCCAGTAGAAGGCACCAGGCATTGGAGAAACAATTCTCCAAAGCGCAGAAACAGGCCTTGATGGAAACAGAGGATACTGAGGCTTCGGTCTTTGACCTTCCACTGGGTCCCTCTACCTCTCCCCAGGGGGTTTGGTCCCTGGAGGGGATCCCCGGCCACTTCCTCCCATCCATGGCCAAGCAACAACAAATTTTCCCTCTCAGCGAGGAATCAGTCTCACAGCAGGCACCTCCAGTATCCAGAACCCAACAATCAGGCCCAGAGGCCACCTTTACACCCACAGCAGCTGGGCTCAGGGCGGTTGAGCCCCAGGGAGTGCTTTCTCCTGAACAAATTCAGGCGCTCATCGCTCAAGCTATCGCTCAGGAATTCGCTGCCAGATCTTATCACAGGTCTAGGCCCGAATCGGTGGTCTCCATGGCTCCATCATATGTTTCCCAATCGGGAGCACCTGAGTTCCATGGCTCAGCCTCGCCATCCAGGTCCTCTCACAGCAGAGCGTCATTCTCTGCAGAGTATGACCAAATGGAGATGCCATTGTCGGAGGATGAGGAGTCTTCACAGGACTCTCCGCCTTTTGTGGGCCTTTTCAATCCGGCCCTTTTCAAATCTTTGCTGCACAAGGCCAGCATCACCGCCAATGTAGGTCCCGACCAAATTCCGCAACCTAGTCCTTCATCTGGCTCGGTTTCAAACCCGGTTTTTTCTGAGCCTGTGGTGCCTCACCAACATGTTCCTGTCCCCCTTTGTTCTTGAACACCATTCAGAAACAGTGGTCTACACCTGGCACCTTTCCTTCCCTGGGGGGAACGGACAGGAAATTATTCAGTGCAGCACCAGCCTTGGCTGACGCTCTCGAGGTGCCAGTAGTGGATGAACCTCTGACCCCTCTGCTTTCCTCATCCACTGTGTCGGATATGGCCGAAACCTTGAAGGCCGAGGACAAGAAATCGGAATTGTCTTTTCGCAGGACTCACCAGGCAGCGGCTTGGGCGGTGAGAGCGGCCACTTGTACATCTTTCTTCGCCAGAACTTCTCTACTTTGTCTACGTCAGCTCCAGGCCAAAGTTCCTCCAGAAGAAGTTCGCATGCACCAAGACTTGAGCAAATTGGTGGCAGCCTCGGAGTACATGGCTGACGCGTCTTTACACGCCGCCAGATTTTCTTCTAGGGCCTTAGCCTCTAATGTTATGGCTCGACGGCTTCTGTGGCTCAAACACTGGCGCGCTGACGCCAAATCTAAGTGGCGTTTGACCGCGGCCCCGTATCAGGGTGGCCAGCTATTTGGAGAGGCTCTAGCACCTTATTTGGTGGAGAATAAGGATAAGAGGAAGGTGATGGCTCACCTCACCAGACGGGTAGATAGACGCTCTTATCCGTATGCTCGCCGGCAGTCCTTTCGGTCAGGGGCAGGATCAGATCCTGCACAGCCCTCCCGTTCCTTCACTGCCAGACAGGATCGCCAGTCTGAAAGATTTGGCGCCAGGGACAGACCCAGACAGCAGTATCAGGGCAAACGTCCCTTTTGGGGCGCAGGAGGTCGTCCCTTCAGGAGGTCCAAGTGACTACAGGGAGGCTCCTCCCATAGGTGGCAGACTAGCCTTCTTTGCCCACCAGTGGGAAGCCACCACCACAGACTCCTGGGTTCTCAGCACCATCAGGTGTGGCCTGTCCCTGGAATTTGTGTCTCATCCACCAGGGCGTTTCATTTCTTGCCCTCTGTTGAAAAATCTGGTCAAGAAAAATCTCATGCACCAAGCCATTCGACACCTCTTGGACATAAGAGCCATAGAACCAGTGCTGGCTGGTCAATTGGGCAGAGGATTTTATTCCATCCACTTTGTGGTTCCGAAGGCCTCGGGAGGATGGAGGGCAATACTCGACCTGAAAGGTCTGAACTCCCATATTACATACAAAACATTCAAGATGCAAACGCTCCAGTCCATCCTGGCCAGCATCAGAAAGGGAGACTTCCTGACGTCCATAGACCTCACGGAAGCATACCTCCATATCCCCATCTTTCCCGAGCATCGGCAGTTTCTCAGGTTCTGTTACATGAACCACCATTACCAATACAGAGCCCTGCTGTTCGGCCTTTCGTCGGCTCCCAGAGTGTTTATCAAAGTCCTGGCGGTACTCACTGCGCATTTGAGACTGGTGCCGGTACGCATTCAGTGCTATCTGGACGACATTGTCATCCAGTCACCCTCCATTCCGGCCGCCCAGTCGGACCTGGCCTTGTCTATCAAGACCCTTCAAGAACACGGGTTCTCGGTGAACTTTCAAAAGAGCCAGACGGTTCCCTCTACCCGCCTCCTGCACCTGGGTGCGGTGATAGACACAAACCGTTGCCAGGTCTATCTGTCTCGGGACCGTCAAAACAGCATCCAAGCCCTGGTCCTCAAGGTCCAGAGGGAGCGTGTAGTGACACTGGCTATACTCTCCCAACTGTTGGGGAAGATGATATCATGCATAGCGATAGTGCCCTGGGCCAGACTACACTCCAGAAACCTTCAATGGTTCTTGCTCCCATTTCAAAGACTGGGCACCAGCTCCTCCAACCAAAGGGTAAGGGTTCCACATCAGACCCTGCAATCCCTTCAATGGTGGTCCTCCCCAGCGGTAGCCAGAGGGTCGTTGTTCAAGGAACCCGTTCGGCTCACCCTGACTGCAGATGCCAGTCTGTTCGGCTGGGGAGCACCCCTTCAGTCACAGTTGGCTCAGGGCCGGTGGTCCCGGTCAGACTTGAAGCACAACATCAACTGGTTGGAGCTCAGGGCCATACATCTGGCTCTCCGCCACTTCCGCAACAAGATTGCAAGGCAACACGTGCTGGTCCTCACGGACAACGTGGCGGCGAAAGCCCATGTGAATCGGCAAGGGGGTACCCGTTCAAGGTCCCTTATGGCCGAGGCCCAGTTGCTGGGATCCTGGGCAGAGACCAACCTCTCTTCCCTCAAAGCCGAGCACATCTCGGGAGAGGCGAATCAACAGGCGGATCTTTTGAGCAGGTCGACAGTGGATCATTCCGAATGGCGCCTGCACCCGGATCTCTTCACAGAGATATCAGAGAGGTTTGGTCATCCACTTCTGGACCTGTTCACGTCTCCGGCAAACTTTCAGCTCCCGAGATTTTTCTCCCGGTTCCCCTCTCCGGGGGCGGAGAGTGCAGATGCCCTCCGCAGTCCTTGGCCGCGGGGTCTGTTATATGCATTTCCTCCTCTCCCTCTGATCCCGGCAGTCATCCGAAAGTTGCTGCAGGAGCGGGCAGAGGTGATATTCATTGCTCCACATTGGCCAAGACGGCCGTGGTTTGCAGACCTCGTGAGTCTTTCCACGTCTCCTCCGTGGAGGATCCCTCCGGATCGCATTTCACTCAGCCAGGGAGCTCTGCAACATCCAGTGGCTCCAGTTAACTGCCTGGCACTTGAACGCCGGATTCTGACTCAAGAGTTCTACTTGTCGGGTGTGATTTCAATGATTCAGGCCTCCCGACGGCCGGTGACAAATCGCATCTATGACTCAACTTGGAAAAACTTCAGCCATTGGTGTGAAAAGAACCACCTGGCGCTATCGGATGTGACTATTCCAAGAATCTTGGATTATTTATTGGAAGGCCTCAACAAGGGCCTGGCGCCTAATACTATCCGCAGACAGGTAGCGGCTCTCTCCACGGTGCTTACTTGTGACAACTCAGAGCCATTGGCTCAGCATCCCATGGTACGCTCCTTTATCAAGGGGGCCACCAACACCAAACTGCCCGTGGTTCATAGGTATCCCTCTTGGGTGTTGCTGCGGGTCTTGCAGGCCATTACCAATCCGCCTTTCGAACCAATTAGAACCTGTTCTTTGCGGTCCTTGTCTCTCAAGGTCGCCTTCCTGATTGCCATTATGTCGGCTAGACGTATTTCTGAACTGGCAGCTCTCTCTACCAGAGAGGACCTGTGCGTCTTTCATCAGGACAGAGTGGTCCTTCGCTTGGATCCGTCCTTTATTCCCAAGGTTAACACCTTGTTCCACAGGACGCAGGAAATTGTATTGCCAGATTTTTGCCCTAATCCGTCTCATGACCTGGAACGGCAATGGCACGCATTGGACGTCTGCAGGGCATTACGCTATTACATCAAGCGGACGGCGGCCTTTTGAAAATCAGAAGCCCTCTTTGTTTCCTTTCAACCTTCCTCTATGGGGAAGAAGGTGTCTGCCTCTACCATAGGCAGGTGGATCAGGGCTTGCATTGCAGGGGCGTATCAATTGCATTCCCTCTCAGTTCCACGTCATGTTACTGCTCATTCCACTCACAGTGCTGCGACCTCAGCAGCATGGGCAACTCAGGCGTCTATCGAAGACATTTGCAGGGTGGCGACATGGTCTTCGCCTTCCCCTTTTGTGAGGCATTACAAACTGGATAAGTTTGCCTCTGCAGACGCCTCTTTTGGCCGGAGAGTGCTACAGCAGGTAGTGCCACAGGCCAGGACACAGGCCCAGGCTGTTTCCTTCCCTTAGGGACAGTGCGGCTTTGGTATGTCCCATTCGTGGATTATCCATTTATCATGCTGGAGAAGGGGCATTGTCTTACCTGAACGCCTTTTCTCAGCATGATGATGGATAATCCACACCCACCCCTTAGGATCAGTCAGGTCCAGTGTCAGGGGTCTGGGAGCCATCACGTCGGACTGTCGTCAATAGCTTCGCCTTAGTCAAGACTGGGGAGTGGCCTGGTCAAGGACAGGCGTGGCAAGTTTGACTGACTTAGTCTAATTGGGCAGGAAGACAGAGTTAACCCATTCGTGGATTATCCATCATCATGCTGAGAAAAGGAGTTCAGGTAAGACAACGCCCCTTTTTTTCTACAGGCATATAAACCAACCAGAGCCCTCCAAGATATGCTAACTATACCAAAAGACCAAGCAGCCCCAGAAGAAAAACAGTCATCTACAACATGTGTAGGACAAACAGGCAGAAGAGTAGCAGAGAACATCTATGAACACCAATTAGTTGTCAGAAGACATGTTGAAAACTCCTTAATTTCACAACACATGCTCAGACTTAAAACATAATTTCAACTTGGAAACTGACCATCCTAGACAAAACCCAGTCCAAAAACAATAGAGAATTCCTGGAAGTCTGGCACTTGAAACAGCCATCAACAGGCACATAGAGATAAATAACATCTATATACCTTTTAAGAGAGAGAGTCAAAAAGCCAAAAAGAAAACAAAAGTACCAAAACACCTCCTTACCAGCAATCAACACCCAGATGAGCAGAGATTAACTCTAGATCAACAATCAAGAAGTAAACAATACCCCTATCAAGGAACCACCAACTCAGATAAACAAGCTAACAATAAACAACAATGGAACCACCAAGATCACTCCCACCACACTGAAAGGGCAAGTCACTGATATATAAAATAAGCAAATCTCTCATTTTATATTACTCCCCTCTAGCACTGCTGATGTTATCTAGTTTGGTAATGAAACATTGGAAGAAAACAACCAAGCTCAGAGAGCACCAAGGATCCCAGAATTCAACCCTGAGCTACAAATATTCTCTTCCATTGATACGATATACTGCAATTTAATGACAGCTTAACTAAGACAAACATTAATACTATGTCTTGGCTTTTGTACATCTTACTCAAGTATCAGCTACTCAGTGAAGTATCAACTGCAATTCTATGCTGTTTTCTCCCTCTGTTTTGAATCAGTAGAAAATTTGTCATTCACTTCTCAGCAGTGAGGTTGGAGTCATCTTATCAATGTTTACAGTCTTTTCAATGTTTACAGGTTTTTAGGCTAGATTGAAAACTGTTTCATCTTCAGCTCTATGCATCAGATGCAATAAGTGCAGAATTATCAGGAGCATTTAGTAATTTATTTAGAAAAACTGCAGGATGTTTAATGTCTACTTAGATATTCTCTTCTAGTGCCAACCTCAAAGCTTCTTGAGCACAGCTAGTTTTATGTGTTCTGCCATAGTCTCAGTATAGATTAAAATGTCAGCCAGGTAAACTAACACTCCTTTGAACAGGTGTTCATACAGGACTTTGTTTATTAGCTGCAGAAACACAGCAGGGGCCCCTTGCAGTCCAAAACGGAGAACCCAGAATTAGAAATCCTAAGGGATAATTGAAAGCCAGTTTCCACTTATCCCCTGCTTTGATCCTCGCTCCTGCAAATCCAACTTGGTGAAGACAGGCTAGCGTGTCCTTGGCCAAACAGGCTAGCGTGTCCTTAATGAGGGAAAGTGGGTTAATGTTTTCCACATGCAGAGCATTAAGCCCATGATAGTCCACTCATAGATGAGGGGCCTCTCCTTCTTTTCCATAAAAGTCTGGCAGGTTGACTGAATCCACACTTCAGGTTTTTGTCCATAAAAGTCCGCAATTCCTCCAGTTCCCTAGGGGTCATGGAATACAGCTTAGGTTTGGGTAATTTGGTCCCCAATAGAATTTCTATGGAACAGTCAGTCGGCTGGTGGGGTGGGAGCACATCTGACTTTTTCTCATTGAAGATATCCCATAAGTCCCAGTACTCTTTAGAGATCCAAGGATCAACTTGGAGTTGGTCTTTGGCAGCTGCTCCCACCTCCTGTTTTGGTTTTGTTTGCTGCCGCTTAGAGTAGGCTTCTGACAGCCCTCCCTACCCCTTCACAGCCAGCCTGCAGTTCACGTAGGGGTTTCATTTCAGAAGCAAAGACAGTCCTAACACAAGGGGTCTCTCCATGCAAGGGCCAACAATGAAGCTCAGGGTCTCTGTGTGTGCACTCATTCTCACCTCTATTGACTCGGTGACAAATGTCGCTCTGATTCCCCCCTGCCACTGAGCCATCCAGCTGGCAAAAAGCAATGGGCATTTTAAGTAGTTTGAGTTTCATGCCCAGTTTCTCAACCAGGGCAGGGTTGACCAGGTATCTGATGCATCCCAAGTCCTGGAGGTTCCCTTGTGCCCCTAGCATTGAACCACCAGTTCTAAGGGGATAGTTACTGGGTTGACCGGGCGACTTACCAAGGGATCATCATCATAATCCACTTCGCTTTCCACCGGGCTGCCTACCGGGTTGGTTGGAGTTCTCCTGCCATTCTTGGGGAATGAGATGAACTCTATAACTTCTATTCCCTTCAGTGTGGTCTCACTGAGTCACCTTCTGGGTTGGGAGTACGGCTTGGCAGTTGGCAACTCGGTGCCCCTCCTTCCCACACCTAAAGCAGCCAGCGGATCATTGGGGGCTCTACTCACATGGCGGCTGTTTGGAGCCTTTTTCTTTTAGGGGGGGGATCTTCAGCACCCATGGCTCGGTCAGTCAATTTCCACTTCTTCTGCTAGGACATACCTGCCATAGAGGGTGGGGAGGGCACCCCTGGAGATATAGATGTTGTAGACCTCATTGTTAGCCCATCTCAGAAACATCTGATCAAGATGTCTTCTGGCCAGTTGGTCAGTCTGCAGGTCAGGTCGTGAAACTCCTGGATGTATTCGGCCATTCCCCTGTGCCCTTGACTGATGATCTTTATGCGGTCTCTGGCTTTGTGATTGACTAAGGGGTTTTTGAAGTGCTTCTGAAGTGCAACCATGAAGCGGTTGAAGTTTCTCAGCTCCGAGGTGTCATCATTTTGGAGGGTGATCATCCATTCAGCTGCGGTCCCCTCCACTGCCATGGTCAGGCACTGCACCTTAGCCATTTCAGTGGCTATTTCTGGACCATACTCTTGTATGTATGTATGAACTTGCACCAGGAAGAATTCCAATTGCTTGGAGTCTCTGTTGAACTTTACTCCCAGGGCTGGTGTCTCTGCCGTGCTGGCACTGCCCCTGCAACTGGTGCATGCTAGGCTGTGGAGCCACGTGCTGGGGCAATTGCTGCTGTTGGGCAGCTCTCTCTTGCTGCCATCGCAGTAGCCAAGGTGGTTGCCCCATCGCTCACTGTGGCTGGAGTTGGCTGGTCAGTGGGATGTGCTGCCCGGCTAGGGCTTCTTGTGTTTTGAGGTTACCAAAAGCTACCCTCAGGAACTTAATGGCATGCTTCAGCATCCAGTCCTCTTTCTCCAGCTCGCATGCACTCAATTCTTCCTCCAGTTCCTCCAGCTTTACTCGTGTTTCTTGCCAGTGGCTGCCTTGGCCCCCAGAGATGAATGTCACTCACATGGGTTTCTCTTCCCACTCTTCCTTTTTTCCAACCCCGAGGGACCATTGGGGTCTTGGTGGGTTGTCCTCTTCCAGCCACTCAGATAGATCCAGACCTCCAGGAGGGGCTTTTGAAGATGCCTTCTCCCAGGCTTCAATTTCTTCCTGGTTCCTCCCTTCACCGACATCGTTTGCCCCATGGTAGAGATGATTTTCTCTTCGGGTTGACCACAACTGCAGAGCTAGCCTAATGACAGACCTACCCCAGTCTGATCCCTTAGGAAAGAAACACCCTCGATTCCATTTAGTTAAAGCAAAGGGTTCTTTTAACTAAAGGGGTTGGCTTCAGTAAAGTCAAGCTGGGTCTGAATTTTTCCTTGCTGAAAAGATAGAGAAAAGTTCATCCGCATTCCATCCCCCCATGACCAGTCCGTTTCCAGCCACTCGAAACTTGCCAAAATGTTTTGGAAACGCTGAGATGTTTGGGGGTAATCCACATATTTTCTCAGGTTGCCTAGCCTTGGGACACTGGTACACATTGGATCTGGGCTGCTCTGGTCTTTATCACCTGTCATTCCCCTCCCAATTTCCTATCACATACACACAGCTTTATTGCCCTTACATCCTCCTCCCTTTTCCAGCCTTTGATGGAAGGATTCCCGTGAGGATCCATGCTGAACCAGGGAGAGCTGACAGCCTGGTAGTTGACTTTAGATCAGTCACTCTGTCTCATCCCAACCCACTTATAGGCTTGTTGTTTTGGGGAAAAATAGGAGTTGGGAGCATTAACTATACCATCTCTGAGTTGATAAAAAATAAGAATGAGATAAAATCTTATACAGTATATACAAAGCTACTATTGATATAAATCTGATTAAATATCTTTTTTTTTCAGATTTTAGTGACCATCCACAAGCAGTTTCTTCTAGGTAAGTTGTTACTTCTTGTTTGCATTTCTCTTTTCTCTTCATAGGTAAAGATATAAAATAGAATTTGTTTTCTATATTTTTTGTACAAAAATACTATGCGGAGGAAATGGCTCTAACTTAACTTTTGGTGTGGCAAAACTAGTAGATTTGTTTTATTGCTATTTTCAGTTTTCTGCAGATGTCTAAAATATAGTGCCATTATATTAAGGAGTTTAGTTCTAAATAGTTTGCTGCTTTGTGCTATAAAATCAATGAAAAATGGCAAAGCTTCAGGAAATGAATGTTACAGTTGAAATGCTGAAAGCTGGTTGTCACATTTTACACAAGATTAGCAAATGCCTCGAGATACCTCAGAAAAATACCTGATGCATGGAAAAATGCTGAAGTGATTCTTATATATAAGAAAGGGCTCAAGATGATTTCAAGAACTATTGCCCAATAAGCCTTCTTTCAGTCATCTACAAGGTTTTCACCAAGATAATAGCAAAAAGAATATTGAGAACATTAAATAATGTACAGCCAAATGAGCAGGTAGGGTTCAGTACTGGTTACAGCACAATAGATCACATCCAAATTGTTCAGCAAGTCATTGAAAGGCACAATGAGTACACGGCTTTCATTGACTACGAAAAGGCATTTGACTTAGTATTCCAGCAAGCAATAATTAATGCATTGCTCAATCAAGGCATAAACACTGCTTACATAAACTTTACTACACGGGTGTCAAACTCGCCATGTCATGTGACATGTTGCAACTTTTTTTACACTGCCGGAGCTGGGGTGGGCGCAGTCTCTATATGATGCAACCCGGCCCGCGGGCCGGCAGTTTAACACCCCTGCTTTACTACAATCAATATTTGAAAAAACAGTGATGACAATTTGCCTCAATGATCTTAAAGTGGAATTCAACAGAACAAGGTGTACAACAAGGCAATACAATATCACCTATCCTTTTCTCAGCCTGCCTTGAAAAAGTATTTCGCAAACTGGATTGGGCAAAAGATGGAATAAAAATCAATAGTGCCTATTTAAATCACTTAAGATTTGCAGATGATGTTGTTCTCTTCTCACAAGACCCAGAAGAGTTACAAAGATACATACAAGAGCTGCACAAAGCAGGAGAACCACTTGCCTTAAAAATAAACCTGAAAAAGAGCCAGGTTATGTTTAACAAATTAATCAAAGGGGAAAAAATGTTGTATCTGGAAAAGAACTAGATGTAGTAGACCATTATATATAGGCCAACAGATCTCAAGGGAAGGTAATATAATAAAGGAAATGGAACGGCATGTTAAACGTAGTTGGCAGGCATTTGGCAAGCTAAGTATAATTTTCAAGAACAACCTCCCCCTATGCCTGAAAAGAAATGTTTTTGATCAGTGTGTGTTAGCTATTTTATATGCCAGCGAAACATGGACACTAACCTCACAATTGATACAAAAACTACGAGTGGCACAAAGAGCTATGGAAAGTTATATGCTCAGCATCACAAGACAAGATAGAAAGACCTGCACATGGATTAAAGAACAAACAAAGGTATATGATATCTTCAAGAGAATAAAAGAATTGAAATGGAAATGGGCTGGTCACATAGCAAGAACTGATGACAGCTGGACTAAGGCAGTCATAGAATGGATTCCACTTGATAAAAAGCATCCACAAAAGAGACCTAAAACAAGATGGATCAATGACATCAAAAAGTATTGTGTAACCAACTGGCAAAAGAAAGCTCAAGACCATATTGATTAGAAATGTGGAAGAGGCCTTCATCCTGAAGTGAATAGACAATGGCTAGAATGATGATGATGATGAGTTTGCTGTTTGGATGTAAAGACTCTAGAATAGTAATCTATAATCTCTGATACAATAAGATTTTGCACAGTATTCTATAATGGGTGTCAAACTGCCAGCCTGCGGACCGGATGCATCATAGCAAAACCGCGCCCACCCCATTGCCGGCAATTGCAAAAAAGTCACAATACATCACGACACGTCACATGACGTTGTGAGTTTGACACCTGTTCTATAAGAATGAGTATATTTTTAAAAATGTTCAGGTTGTTTTTCCTATGCTCTGAGTAATATTATTCCTATATGGTAGATTGGCATGAGAACTGAGACACTATAGCTCAAACAGTTGGCTTTTTCCACATTATGAATTGCATGCAAAAACTGAATGATTGATTCAGCATGCGTTGCTATAGGACAAACCTCTTTTGCAGCAGCTTTGTGATCACAGTAATGCATTTTAAAATAGAAGTAGAAAAAAACAGCTGAGTTGATTGTCTGAATTTTGATTTGTATTCTGACTGCATTTTAACATTTTTGCCTTTCTTTTTTAGGCTGCCAAAAGATTTTTTTGACAAAATTGAGCAAACAGAAGTAGAAACAATATCTTCAAAAGATTCAAGTGGTGTCTTATTAGGAAACTATAAAACAGAGGAAGGAAAGACAGACGAGATGACAAAAGAAATTAGAGAGAAGAACAGCAAAGCTCCATTGCAAACAGCAGCTCAATATGAATCATCTTCAGATCTTGTTCCAAAAGCAGAACTTGTAGCCTGTTCATCAGCAGGTAAGATTAGCATTTGTAGATACCATCAGATAACTATTCCCCCAAAATCCCAAACCCTATGATCCAAGGCCACTAGAACAAAGATGGCATGAATAATAATAATACAAGCTTAATTTATCTTGAGGAAATGGTTTAGTTTCTAGATATATGCAAAGCACTTTGACACAAAATCCTTGACTTTTGCAATTGCTTTGAGGAGGGCTGTTCTGTCTGGGCCAATATGGGAGTGGGCAGTTATGTCCCTAATAAGAGGTTTCTGGAGGGAATTTTGAAGTGAAGCATGTGTTTAAGTAGCGCATGGCACAGTAAAGAAATCATTCTGTACACAACCAATCAAGAACTGGCTAGAGTGTAAGATATGAAACAAATAATTGCTGCTTTGGAACCTTTCAATTTAGTGCTGATCTAGTATTTTTCTGGTATGGTAGTGATTGGTGATAAATATGAAGTTGCCTGCCTATTTGTCTCTAAGGCAATGTTCATATCCCACTCACATTTTATTTTATTTATTTTTATTCGGTATCGTAGAACAGGTTATGGTTTAGCTAAATAATAGTGAGAAAGATTTCCTTATCCTTCCTTTTCACTGTTTTTCAGATCAACCCTTATTTTAAAAGCCCGCCTCTTCCCCTGAATCAATGCTTGAAGCAGTTTTCAAGTGGCAGTAACAGAATAGTACAATGTCATCAGTTAATGGTATTCCATGAGCATCACTCATTGAGATGGAAGGTGACAGATTTTGCTGCCTTCTCTCTTTGATTGGCCTTGACTCCAGGTTCTTTCACAAAGTATTTTCAGCAGTATTATAGTTGCAGGATGCAGAGAGAAAGAGATAAGTGTTCTGCATGGTGGTTAAACAGGCTGGACGTCTTATTTCTCCTGCATCATGCCCTGGTGTTTGTGCCTTGGTAGGCCCAGCACTTTCCATGCCAAAAGCCTGAACATGACTGACATCACAGATGAGGTGTGCATGGGTATGAACACAGTAGACCCAGCATATGAAGGTCAGTCTGGAGCTATTTATTAGCATCCCAGCTAATGTTAACATTGGCACCAGTGCTTTCACAGACACATGCTATAGTTAACTGATTGTTAACGCTGAATATAAAGTAGAACAGGAGGAGGTTAAGCCTGCAGATTAAGCTCATCCTGCTTCAACACTGGATCTCTTGAAATGTCTCCACAAATGGACATCTGTACCTGGGACAAAGGAAGTAAATAATGAAAATGCTGTATTGCAAGAATAGAATGGTTCTGTATAAAAATAATGCCATTTGTGCAAATATGACATTGTATTTATTGTCATTTTGGTATCATCACAGTTTGCAATGGATGCTGTTCTTTCCACCTATATCTGTTGAAGCTGCCTTAATTTAATCTCAATCTCAAACCAGAATTTCCTGCTCAGTTCATTCTAAATTTGATCCATTGGTGTTGATTTACATGGAAAGAATTGTTAGCCAACCTTTTTTAGTTTATTCCCTGTACTATTCACAGTTAATATATCTATTTTAGTAGCAAATTACATATTTTGCAGGCTGTGCTTAAGTATAACCTTGTGTTTTATAGACTACTTGGAGAACAGTGCTTTAGCTACTCCTCAGTTATCCCATTCAGAATCTGTACAGAAAGCAGAACCACAAGAAAAATGTCATCAAAGGTCAAGTATCTAGAACAAAAATTAAATATTTTAATTTGAATTATTTTGCCCCCTTAGAATTAAGTATGGACCAGTACATTTCATTAATATTATCAGAAAATTAAATTACTTACTATATCATTATATGTAGTTTTTGCTTAATGACTACAGTTGGGATTGGCAACTGTCACTAAGCAAT
The DNA here is from genome assembly GCA_023970755.1 of Azemiops feae. Lineage (NCBI taxonomy): Eukaryota > Metazoa > Chordata > Lepidosauria > Squamata > Viperidae > Azemiops > Azemiops feae. The sequence goes on from JALGBA010002110.1 coordinate 60,330, forward strand.
GTGATTGCTAAGTGAAACATTATGTGACTGTGACAGACTTATAATGTCACTTCCCATTCAGTTAAGTGAAACGGCAAGTTGTTAAACAAGACATCATATGACTGTGACTTGTGATTTTACTGCTGGCTTCTCCATTGACTTTGCTTTTCAGAAGTTGATTTTGAAGTGCATACAGGTTGATTATATGACCAATAGACAGTGCAGTATTCGTAAATGCCCACCAGTTGCAAAGTGCCCACAAACTGATCATGTGACTATGAGGATGCTGCAATGGTTGTAAATGAGAGAACTGGTTGTAAAGTCATAACCCTGACTAGTTGTTAAACAGGATCTACCTGTAGTTATTACAAACTCTGCAATTGTATCTCCTCAGAATTTATGACAAAGTTTTATATTAATTTCTGTCCTCAATATTGTGTTCTTATCTATAAATAGGCTCCACATATTTCCTGAGATTTGGGCAGGCATTTCTCACTGAATATGTTAAAAACTGATGCCAAAATCTAGAATAGTTTTATATTGTTTTATGCCACAAAGCAAAGTTTCTTACCTCTACACATCCAAACATGTAGTTTTGACAGAAAATGTTTGTCATTGTTTTCCTTACATTCGCACAATCTTCAAATAGAGAAAGCTTTGCATGTAGCCCTTTTAAAATAAACTGAATTATTTCTGGATATGTAGCATCTGTTTATTTGATGAAAAGCTATGCCTACAAGATTGCATCTAGGTTTTAAAAAATAAAAGTCAAGAGGAAAAATTAAAAGGTCTAGAGACAAGGATAGTTACTCTGAGACTCAAACAGCAAAATGAGAAACTGCAGTTAAAAGAAGAAAACTGTAACCAAACTGAGCAGTATGGAATTATTAACTAAGGCAGAAAATGTACCTTTAACCAACATAGAAAATGAACCTTTAGAGATTCATAGAAGGAAAAAGAAAACAAATCCAGTCGAGTAAAATTCAGCCCCCCTGGAGCTAAACAATCAATTTCATGACCTCCCATTGGAAGACAATGTGCAAGCATCTGGAGAAGAGATAAACCTAACATATCAAGTCTAAAAAAAAAAATCAGAACAGACTTCCTTAAGAAAGGAAGTTGATAGGTGATTCACTGCTCAAGGGAATTGAACTATCAATTCGCAGAATGGGCAATCAGAGTAGGATGGTTAGCTATCTCTCAGGAGCAACTATCAAAGACATGATTGAGGAATTTATTTAAATAATTAATCCCACAGATTATTATCCCTCCTCTTTCTAATAGGCGGAGAAATGATACGACAAAATCCGTGGCAACAATATCAAGAGATTATAGCTAGGCATGAAAGCCAAACAGATGGTGGCACAGGTACTTTTCTATACTCCCCACAAAAGGTAGGTATTCAATGAGAGAATGAAGAACCATTGAAGTAAACCATTGACTTAAGGGATGGTGCTGTTGAAAGAATTTAGGATTCTTAGACCATGATCTTCAACAGGGGATGGGTTACACCTCACAAGAACTGGGAAGAAACCAACTGACTCGCCTTATTTGAAGGGCTTTAAACTAAAGCTGGAGGGAGAAGGAGATGATGTATTAGTAGATAATTCCAATCACAAACCAATCAAGTGCTAAGAAAGAAGTGAAACAGAAGAACACAAAATAGGTAATGTAGCCAAAAAGTACTCAAATGCCTATATATTAACACACAAAGTATGAGGAACAAACAGGGTGAACTTGAAATCCAAGTACACAAAGACAGATAGCATTGTTGCCATTACCAAAACTTGGTAGATAAAGCACGTGAATGGAATATGTAGTTAGAAGGATTTAAATTGTTTGAAAGAAATAAACCAAATAGGAGATGGAGTTGTGATACATATTACAAATCTCTACAGAAATAATAGCAACCTGGAATGTAAGATCCATGAATCAAGGCAAGCTGGACGTGGTCAAACAAGAGATGACAAGACTGAACATCGACATCTTAGGAATCAGCGAACTAAAATGGACAGGAATGGGTGAATTCAACTCAGATGACCATCAAGTATACTACTGCGGGCAAGAATCCCTCAGAAGAAATGGAGTAGCCTTCATAGTCAATAAAAGAGTAGGAAAAGCAATACTGGGATACAATCCCCAAAATGACAGAATGATCTCAGTTCGAATCCAAGGCAAACCATTCAATATCACAGTAGTCCAGGTCTATGCCCCAACCACTGTTGCTGAAGAGGATGAAATTGACCGGTTCTATGAAGCCCTACAGCACCTTATAGAATTAACACCAAAAAATGATGTCCTTATCATCATGGGGGATTGGAATGCTAAAGTAGGAAGCCAAAAGATAATCGGAATAACAGGCAAGTTTGGCCTTGGAGTACAAAATGAAGCAGGGCACAGGCTGATAGAATTTTGTCAAGAGAATACGATGGTCATAGCAAACACTCTTTTCCAACAACCCAAGAGACGGCTCTACACATGGACATCACCAGACGGTCAACACAGAAATCAGATTGATTATGTGCTCTGCAGCCAAAGATGGAGAAGCTCTATACAGTCAGTAAAAACAAGACCAGGAGCTGACTATGGCTCAGATCATGAGCTTCTCGTTGCAAAATTTAGGCTTAAATTGAAGAAAGTAGGGAAAAGCACTAGGCCACTCAGGTATGAACTAAATCATATCCTGATGAATATACAGTAGAGGTGACAAAATAGATTTAAGGAATTAGATCTGATAGACAAAGTGCCTGAAGAACTATGGACGGAGGTTCGCAACATTGTACAAGAGGTAGCAACTAAAACCATCCCAAAGAAAAAGAAATGCAAGAAAGCAAAATGGCTGTCTGAGGAAGCTTTGCAAATAGCTGAGGAAAGGAAGGAAAGCGAAAGGCAAGGGAGAAAGAGAAAGATACACCCAATTGAATGCAGAATTCCAGAGAATACCTAGAAAAGATAAGAATGCCTTCTTAAATGAACAGTGCAAAGAAATAGAAGAAAACAATAGAATAGGGAGGACCAGAGAACTCTTCAAGAAAATTGGAGATATGAAGGGAACGTTTCATGCAAAGATGGGCATGATAAAGGACCAAAATGGCAGGGACCTAACAGAGGCAGAAGAGATTAAGAAGAGGTGGCAAAACTACACAAAAGAACTATACAAGAACGAGCTTAATGTCTCAGATAACCACGATGGGGTGGTCACTGACCTCGAGCCAGACATCCTAGAATGTGAAGTGAAATGGACCTTAGGAAAGCTGAGCAACAACAAAGCTAGTGGAGGTGACAATATTCCAGCTGAGCTATTCAAAATCTTAAAAGACGATGCAGTAAAAGTGCTACACTCAATTTGCCAGCAAATTTGGAAAACTCAACAGTGGCCACAGGATTGGAAAAGGTCAGTTTACATTCCAATTCCAAAGAAAGGCAATGCCAAGAATGTTCAAACTATCGCACCATTGCACTCATTTCACATGCAAGTAAAGTTATGCTTAAAATCCTACAAGCTAGACTCCAGCAGTATGTGGATCGAGAACTACCAGAAGTACAGGCAGGATTTCGAAGAGGCAGAGGAACTAGAGATCAAATTGCCAACATATGCTGGATCATGGAGAAAGCTAGGAGTTCCAGAAAAACATCTACTTCTGCTTCATTGACTATGCTAAAGCCTTTGATTGTGTGGATCACAACAAATTGTTGCAAGTTCTTAAAGAAATGGGAGTACCAGACCATCTTATTTGTCTCTTGAGAAACCTATATATGGATCAAGAAGCAACAGTGAGAACTGGACACGGAACCATTGATTGGTTCAAAATTGGGAAAGGAGTCTGGCAAGGCTGTATATTGTCACCCTGCCTATTTAAGTTATATGCAGAGCACATCATGAGAAAGGCAGGGCTAGATGAATCAAAAGTTGGAATTAAAATTGCTGGGAGAAATATCAACAACCTAAGATATGCAGATGATACCACTCTAATGGCAGAAAGTGAAGAGGAACTAAAGAGCCTCTTGATGCGGGTGAAGAAGGAGAGTGCAAAAGTTGGCTTGAAACTCAACATTAAGAAAACCAAGATCATGGCATCCAGCCCTCTCAATTCCTGGCAAATAGATGGGGAAGAAATGGAGGTAGTGACAGATTTTATTTTCCTGGGCTCCAAGATCACCGCAGATGGGGCCTGCAGCCAAGAAATTAAAAGACGCTTGCTCCTGGGGAGGAAAGCTATGGCAAATCTAGACAGCATACTAAAAAGCAGAGACATCACCCTGCCAACAAAAGTGCGTATAGTCAAGGCCATGGTTTTCCCAGTTGCAATGTATGGCTGTGAAAGTTGGACCATAAGAAAGTCTGAGCGCCAAAGAATTGAGGACTTTGAACTATGGTGCTGGAGAAGACTCCTGCGAGTCCCTTGGACTGCAAGGCGTTCAAACCGGTCAGTCCTAGAAGAGATCAACCCCGACTGCTCTTTAGAAAGCCAAATCCTGAAGTTGAAACTCAAATACTTTGGCCACCTAATGAGAAGGAAGGACTCACTGGAGAAGAGCCTAATGCTGGGAAAGATTGAGGGCAATAGAAGAAGGGGACGACAGAGAATGAGATGGCTGGATGGATTCACTGAAGCAGTAGGCATGAGCTTAAATGGTCTCCAGAAGATGGTAGAGGACAGGAATACCTGGAGGAACATTGTCCATGGGGTCGCGATGGGTTGGACATGACTTCGCAACTACCAACAACAACAACAAAAAATAGCAGAACACTAGAGATAACTGTCTTGAATATGTGTGAATCAATATAAAAGGAAACAAAGATATTGCCAACCAAACAGAGGAAATATATGAACTTTTTGCTAATCAGTTAACTAAAGTATATAGGAAGCAAACCACAATAGTAATGGGGAACTTTAAATACCCTGACATCAACTGGGAGACAAATTCTTCACCTAGTGGAAGATCAAACAGATTTGTGACAAACTTGGCAGACAACTTTGTCTCCGAAAGGTAGAGAAGGGAACTAGAAGATCAGCAATATTGGACTTAATTCTCACTAATAGAGAAAAGAAGGGGTTGAAATTACAGGAATTTTGGGGAGAGTGACCAGGCATTAGTGGAATGCAACATAATGCAAGCACAAGCAATAGAGCAAATCAAACTAGTGTCTTGGATTTTAACAAACTTAGTTTGTTGAGCAACTTAGTGTTTGGGAAAGATTTCATTAATGGAAATCCTCAAGGAGAAAGCAAGCCAAAAACCCTGGGAAACTTTGAAAAATGAGATTATAAAAGCCCAGTCTAGCACATTACTACTGAAGAAGAAAAATAAGAGATCCCTAAAGAAATCAGCATGGCTGCACAAAGAACTCTGTGATAAAAAAGACAAAAAAGACAAGTATAAGAAGTGGAAAGAATAATTAAAGCCGAATGTCAGCAAATAGCCAGAACCTGCAGACATGAAGTCAGGAAAGTTAAGGTTCAGAATGAACTAATGCTTGCAACAAATGTTAACAACAACAACAACAATAATAGCAGAATAGAAGAGAAAGAACTGGAGAAAATAACAAAATACAAAGACCTACAAATAGAACGACTGTGTCAAAGGCAAGCAAGGGTAGTACCAATAGTAATGGGCGCCTTGGGTGCAATACCAAAACAACTGGAACACCACTTGAACACGATTGGCACTGACAAATTTTCCATCAGTCAGTTGCAAAAGGTGGCTTTGCTGGGGACAGTTTCCATCCTGCGATGATATCTGTAACACCATCAAACATCCAGATCTGCCTATCCCAGGTCCTTACCAAAATGCCAAATCCAGTCTGAACATCTGGCTGACTGTGTGATGATTAATAACAACAACAACAATTATAATAAAACCAAATAATGCAGTTTCAGCCCATAGCCCAGTTGTAAATAGTCATGGCCCGATAGTGGGCCACAGACTGGGGGTTCGGGATCCCTGATGTAGACATATCAAATTTGTGGCTGACCCCTGACAATGTTTGTTTCATATATTGCTTGTTTTTGTTAGCCTTTGTGCAGGTCTAAGTCCATATAAATTTCATTCATTTTGTAATGAACTCATATATGCAATGATTATAGGTTGTTTCAAATTCTTACACCCGGTTGCTTTACCCACCATTCAAGAGATAATAAAAAGGCTAAGGAAAGGAAACAAAAAAGACTAGAATACATCATCTTCTGAAATACCCAGATAAGCAGGGATTAACACCAGACAGATAAACAAGCAAGCAGAAAATTCCATAATCAAGGAACTACCAACAGAAAATTGCACTTCTACCAACACTGCCAGGGCAAGCTACTGTATATAAACAGGAATAAACCCCAAACTCACTTACACTCATGATGTTACCTAGTGGGGTAATGAAACATCTGCAAGCAAACAACCCAGTACAGAAAGCCCCCAAAATTTCAAAGTTCAATCCTGAGCTACATATATTCTCTTCTGTTTTAACAGTATGAATTTCAATTCTTTCAGCCACATGTTTTCTCACTGTTCCAACAATCTTATAACCAAAATTCTTAGCTTATTAGCCATACGTTCTTTCTTGTTCTTTCTCCATTTCACATTTCAGCAAAAATTTAAACATTTTAGCAATTATGTTTATCATTTGTACATGATTCAACTTTAACTTTCTGCTGCTTAATTCCAAATGTCCTATTGCCTATTTTATATATTTCTCTTAACTGTGCATATTTTAACAGTATTGTTAACTTGACATTATTAACAATTGTTAATAATACTGCTAATAAGTTAATTTATTATTTATTATTACACAATAATTATTTTATTTATTGTTAGTTTATTATTAAAAATAGGTTAATTTATTATTAACAAGTAACATTGTTACATTTCAATAACATTGAAAACTAAATCCCTCTGCAACCATTTGCTCTTTGTTCTCCATGCTCTTGTTCTAAGTTAACCATTTCTGTTTACCTACTGTTTTTTCCCTATAAAATCCTTCTTGCACTGAGACCCATGAAGACATTTTCGAGCAAGATGGCACTCTTTTAAAAGTATTTTTTAAAATCCATATTAACCTTTATCATACCATAAAAACCATGCCATCAAAATCTCAGATCATGTTTTTCCAGTTCGAAAATTCTTTTATTTCTCAGCAATACCCATTTTCATCCAAACTAAATAGTAGGTTGCAAAATACAACTTCAGATCAGGCAATGCCAATCCTCCTTGTTGTTTTGCATCTTGAAGGACTTTGTATTTAACCCTTGGATTTTTTCCTTGCCATACAAACCTAAATATATCTTTCTGCCATTGCTTAAATGGTGCATTAGTTGCCAAAATAGAATTGTTTGAAATAAAAAGGTCAATTATAACAATAATAATAATAAAGTTGGAAGGGACCTTGGAGGTCATCTAGTCCAACCCCCTGCTCAGGCAGGAAACCCTATACCATTTCAGACAAATGGCTGTCCAGTCTCTTCTTAAAAACTTTCAATTCTATGACAGATTCTCCCCCAACTATGACAATTGTAATTTCTTCCATTTTAACATATTTAATTAATTTAATTTCATATCTTAATATAATTTATCTGAATAATTATACAATTCATATTAGCTACAGTAATACCCAAGTATTTTACTTTTTCTCAATCTTAAGACCAGCTCCTTACATCAGATTCCTTTGATTTTCCGTTTTTGTATTCTTTGTTTTAATATAACCCAAACAATTCTTTCTGGCATTCATATAAATAATAATAGATATCAATATCAATACATTTGCTCTTGCTATTATCATTGTTAGAAAATTTAGGATCCTCAGTCCTCCATAATTGAATATTATTTTTAAAATTTGTCAAAAATGAGACCGTGTTTCCAGTCAGTAGATGAAATATTTCAGTGAATTGACTTTGGAAGTGTACAGTAATGTCTATATGTGGAAATCAACATACAGAATATGTTGGAGAGAGATTTCTTATTGCTTTGTATTTTTATTTCTCTCATTGGGTTCCATACTTTTCATTTAAAGAATCTAATGGCATTTTGAAAAGTATGTATTACATTGCCAAGTTGTATAGCAGTAGACTTCTTGCTAGTTAGCCCTAGAAACCAAACCAATTTCTATCATACCAACTTATATTCAGAATTGTGGTTTTGATTTTACAACCATGGTACAACTATTTTTCCAAGCATTTATTTCTCTTGGGTAACTTTGTTATCAAATTCTAAAGTTTTAGAAGTTTCTGGTTAGTTCACATGGGAGGTTACAATTCTTCAGAAAAACAGGTATAAAACAATCTTGGATAATGATAAGATTTCCATGATTGTATTTTGGAAATTGAAATAGAAACATGAATAAAAATATCATTATGCAGTATTATGCAATAAACGTATATAATTTAGGCTTTGAAGCACAAAATAATATAAAATGTTAGTAATTTTCATTTCACAAGAAAACATGGTACAAAACCTTTTGATCCTGATTAATATTTTTACTTTTTGTGATAAAATATTCCTTAATCTTAAAAAAAGGAACTTCAAAAAATGGAAAGTACAAGCTAAAAATACAAACTAGAGAAAAGAAAAAAATATACTTATGAATAGTCACTTACCAATGAATTTATTAATATAATATGAACAATGCAAGATATTGTAAGATATCACAGATTTTGTGCCATAATTAATACATACTGCTGCCTCCTTGGGTAGTAGAAAAAAAATGCCTTTTCCAAAATGGATCACATATTTTCATTCCTTGACATCTGGAAAAATTTCCAGTTTAAGGCATAGAACTTAAATACTTTAAAATATTAAAAGTATTAAAATGTTTTAAAAGGATTAAAGTATTAAAATACTTTAGATACTTAAGATTTGGGAACATGCAGAATTCAGGATTCTGATTAAGAGAATTTTCTTAAATTGATATTAAGGCTTTGAATAACTAAACCTTTATAATATATCAATAATTATAAAATGAATGTTAATATTTCAGGTACTTGTCACTTAAGAATCACAACTGAGCCAGGAATTTTGGTTCTAAGTTGTTGCAGTCATTAAGGATTTTAATACCATTTTTATGATAATCATAAAGCGAGTCACCATGGTTGTCAAGCAAATCATGTGGTCATTAAGCAAATCATTTTTTCAATGGGCATTTTTTGTTGGAAACCAGCAAAAACAACAAACTAGCAAAAAACATCGCATATTGCAGTCATGTTACTGTGGGACAATGCAGCCAGTTGGCTGCTAGACATCTGAATGTGATCATATGATTGCAGCCAAAACTTCAAGGACAGATCATAAGTAACTTATAGGGGTCTGTTCTAACTTCAAATGGTCATTAAATGACTGGTCATTAAGCAAAGACTACTTGTATTTTAAGATGGCTTTTCTGGTTCTTATTCAACTGGCATTAAATATCTTAAGTATTATTAGATTTACTTACTCTTATTTTCAGTTTAAATAGTTCATTTGTTACAGTACTTTGAGGTAAGTATTAATTATTGCCTTAACATTTCAGAAGAGAAAACACTGCAGAGGCCTTACCAGAGGGATTTTTTGATGATCCAGAGGTAGATGCAAAGGCAAGCATTCAATTATTTCAGCTCATATGAATTTTTTGGCATGTGACACTTTTTGTGTTTTACCTACTTCATAGCTTGTATTATTATTGTGGCAATAAATAAGATCACCATTTTATTTATTGGAATAAGAATACCATGGAAGCCCCTTGAGATCTTAGAGCAAAGGCAGGATTATATCAAGCAAACAAATAAATGAACAGTCCAACAACTCCAAGTAGTTGCTGTAATGAAATATTAAGTCCTTACAATTGTTGATATGCTTCTCTGACTTGACTGATATTATAAAATGTAACTGATATTTTAATTATTGATACAGTAAAACCTGAATAGCTCTTTCTAGATCTAATCTTCTATAAGGTGATTTGAGTGCCTTTTATGATGTATTCATTGAAATCTCAACAATTGGAATGGAATGAGCAACTATATATTAGTGGAAAAGGGAAGTGCTGTGGACATAGTTCATTTAGATTTCAGTAAGATATTTGACAAACTACAGCCAACTTCTTGGTAAATTAGAACAATGTGGGATAGAGTATACCACCACCAGATGGGTTTGTAATTGGTTGACCAACTGCACTCAGCAGGCAGTCTTCAAAGGAACTACATCTACATGGAGAGAAGTAAACAGTGGAGTTCCTCTAAAGTTTTAACTCAGTACTTTCCACCATTTTTATAAATGATCTAAATAAGGGGATAGAACTCAGGAACTCATCAAATTTGCAGACCAAACTAGGGAGAATAGCGAATATTTTAGATAATAGACTCAAGATTCAGAAGGACCTTGACAGACTTGAACACTGGCCCTAGCCAACAAAATGCTGTTCAGTGTTGAGAAAAGTAAGTTCCTACACATAGGCAAGAAAAACAAATACACAGATATAGAATAGGTGGTACCTGACTTAAAAGTGGCAACTCTGAAAGGGATCTATTGTTCTAGTAGATCACCACTAAGTATGAGCCAGCAGTGAGTTGCAGCTGCCAAAAAAGGTAATGCAGTCTTAGGTTGCATCAACAGACAGAGAGTTGCAAGATTGTGTGAAGTGATAGTATCGCTTTATTTTGCACTGGTGGGGGACCATATTTGGAATATTATGTCCACAATAGAGGAAACTTGACTGAGACCCTAAGAAACAGTGTAGAGAAGAACAACAAAGTTGATAAGGGGTCTGGAGGCTAAACCCTATGATGAATGGCTGCGGGAACTACATATGTCTAGTTTAATGAGGAGAAGAACTAGGGGTAATATGATAGCAATCTTCTAGTACTTGAGGTGCTGTCATAGAGAAGGGGTTTAGCCTGTTCTCCAAAGCACCTGAGGGCAGGATACGAAATAATGGGTGTAAGTTCATTAAAGAGAGATCCAACCTAGAACACAATGAGAAATTTCCTGACAATGAGAACAGTCAGTGGAACGAAGTTGTGAGAGCTCCATCACTGGAGGTTTTCAAGAAGAGACTGTAGACCTTATATACAAATGATGGAGATTTCTGATGACCAAAGGCAGAATTCAACTAAAACATCTATAATCTTAAAAGCAACAGAAATGGACTTTCAAATACGAGACATTAAAAATGCTGACAATATAAACAAACAACGAATAATCACCATACTGATTAAGACTGATTACATAGTGCAGACAATACTGGGAAAAAGAGAAGAAGACTACGATCGGACGCAATCGTGGGAAAATGTGTATAGCTAAATACTAAGATGGGAGGAGCTAAAGGCCCTATTGTGGAAACCTGCTTGGCATAAAAAGAAAGCTAGAATTAGGTTTAAAAATGAATGTTAAAACTTTATCTGACGGGTAAAATGGCTTTTAGAGACTTTGATTGAGCTAATATTTTTGAGATTTCTAAGGTTTAAGATTTTAGTCTGAGTTAATATTAATGTAAATTATGGATTTGATTATGGTCTGGAATGGCAATTACGGAAAATTGGAAAATTTAAAATTAAAGGAGTTGGATTGAGATTAGTGAAATATTACTGATATTTTTATTACAATGATTGAATGTTGGATTGATTTATAAAAATATTTGATAGAGTACAGGAAATGGAATATAGTTGAGAAATATATATATATATATATATGTAGGTCTTTGGTAATTCGGGTTTTCTCCCGTGTAAAATTGGAAGTGTCTTGGCAACGTTTCGACGAAGTCCCATTCGTCATCTTCAGGCTGGTGTCTTCGGCTTCGTGCTTCTAGGAGCAATGTGTGATCGCAGCTGTTTCTTCCTTTTAACTGCCAGTGGAGGTATGAACTGATTGGATGGGAGCTTGGCTGTGTTCTGATTGGGTGGAGGTGTGTTCTGATTGGTTAGGGGCTTGGCTGTGCTCTGATTGGATGGGGGGTTGGCTGTGCTCTGATTGGCGGGGTGTGTGCTCTGCTTGGGTGGGGGCCCTGTTGTGCTCAGATTAGTCTGAGTGGCAGGGGGATTTGAGATGGAGAGCTGCATTGTTGTTGTTTGGCTTCGCGTTGTGGTCGTGCCACATCTTCAAGGTGGGTGTCAGTTTGCTTCACGTATGAAATGGAGGGGTTTAAAATGGCCAATGATGCAGCTGTGGTCTGGTTTCTGGTCCGCGGTCGTGCCTCATCATCGGTGCGGGTTTGAGTCTGCTTTTTGCGTGGATGTGTGGTGGTAACATCATGTGTGGTCTTCGTGAGTGTGGGTCCAGTGTCGCTCCTTGTGCTAGGGATTCGTCTGTCAATAAGGCTGGGTTTCCAAATGGCTGGTAGGCGGGAGGTATCATCTCGTTTATTCATGCTGTGTGGGCGTTTTTCTATCTCGATGGCTTCTCTGATTATTCTGTTGTTAAAGTGTTCAGTTTTGGCAATAGTTCTGGTATTTTTAAAGTCAATTTTATGTCCTGTGGCTTTGAGGAGTTGGACCAGGGAGGAAGTTGGTTCCTCTTTTCTGACTGAGTTCTTGTGTTCTTCAATGCGTGCACTTATTCTTCTGTTGTTTTGTCCGATGTATGTGGTGGGGCAGGCGGTGCATGGGATTTCATATACTCCTTGATTTTCTAACTCAATTTTGTCCTTGGGGTTTCTTAGGATGGTGGATATTTTTCGGTTTGTGCAGAATGCTGTCTTGATGTTGTGTTTGTGGAGGATCTTGCTGATTTTGTCTGTGGTGCCTTTTATGTATGGGAGGAGGGCTTTGCCGTTTTCTTGTTCTATGTCTTGGATTTTAGTGGGGGTTTCTTTTTGGATTAAGTTGGTAATCTTATTTCTTTGGAATCCGTTGGATGTTAGTACATTAGTGAGAGTGTGTAGTTCGGTTTTTAGGTGTTGTTCGTCAGCTAAGCGTTTTGTTCTCGAGATGAGTGTCTTGGCTACGGAGTTGATCTGTGCTGGGTGGTGGTGTGAGAGTGCGTGCAGATAGCGGTTGTGTGTGTTTTCTTCTGGTAGATGGTGTGTCCTAGGGAGCCATTGGATTTCTTGTAGACTAAGACATCCAGGAAGGGAAGTTGCTTGTTAGCTTCTGTTTCCATGGTGAACTGTATTTTGGGGTGTAGGCTGTTGAGGTGTGTGAGGAAGTTGTCTAGTTTTTCTTTCCCATGTGGCCAGATTATGAAGGTGTCGTCTATGTATCTGAGCCAGAGTTTGGGTTTGTGATCAGATTTTTCTAGAGCTTGGGTTTCAAAGTGTTCCATGTAGAGGTTTGCAATGACAGGTGAGAGGGGTGATCCCATGGGTGCTCCTTATATTTGTTTGTATTTTTGTCCGTTGTAGATGAAGTATGTGTTGGATAGGCAATGGTTGGTCAGATCTAGGATGTGCTTGGGGGGGTTATATTTGTTTTGGATAGCTGTCAAGGCTTCTTTGATTGGCACTTGGGTGAAGAGGGAAATGACATCAAAGCTCACGAGTAGGTCACTGGGCTGTAAGTTTTGTTTCTTTATGATCTCTATGAATTGGAATGAGTTTTTTACGTGTGAGGTGATGGATTCTGCATAGGGTTGTAGTTGTTTGGCGAGAAATTTGGCTAGGTTTTGTAGAGGTGAGCCTATGGAGCTGACTATGGGTCTAAGTGGAGTTCCTTCTTTGTGTATCTTGGGGAGACCATAGAGCTTAGGGCATCTGGATGATTTTTCTCTGGGAATAATTCTTTGCTGGATCTCTTCGCTGATGGGGGAGGCTTTTATTTTGGATCTAGTGGTTTTTTCCAGGTAGGTGGTGGGATCTGTGTTTAGGGGTTTGTATGTGGAGTCTTGGAGTAGGTTGGTTAATTTGGTTTGGTAGTCAGATGTGTTAATAACCACCGTGGCGTTGCCCTTGTCTGCTGGTAGGATTATTATGCTGGTGTCTTCTTTCAGGTTAAGTAGAGCTGTCTGTTCCTCTTTGTGTAAGTTGCTTTTGGGTGGCTTGCTGGTGCAGAGGATGTTGGAGATTTCGAGTCTGATTCTGTTAGCGTCATCGGGGTTGATTTTGGTCAGGCTGGTTTCAACTCCACATATAATGGTTTCCGTGGGGATGTGTTTGGGAGCGACTGCAAAGTTGAATCCTTTGGAAAGGACATTGGTTTCAGCTTTGGTGAGGATCCTATCTGAGATGTTATGCACTGTTTGTTTCATGTGTGGCTGTGAGGGAGGAGGGGTTTGTTTCTGGCGTTCTTGTAGTCTTCGGAATTTGTTGGTGTGTGTGTCTGTCTTGAGGGTGGTCTGTGTTTCGGCTCTCCAGACGGCGAGTTGTTTGGATTTGTCCCAAAGTGCGGGGTGGATCTTGTTGCTGAGTTTGAGGTGAAGTGTGAGGAGATCTTTGTTGATTCGGTCTAGGAGGAATCTTTTTGTGTGAAGTTCATTTCTGATTAGGGCCAATTCTGTTCTTTTCAGGATGCGTTTGGTGGCTGCAGAGTTGGAGTGGAGTTTCAATTGGAAGCATGTGGGGATTAAATTTTGATCTCGGCAGTTGCGTAAGAATGCGAGGTCATATAAAATGGAAGCTCTTTGGACTTCGAGTTTTTCATAGGTCCTGGTCAGATGGTAGATTTCCTCCCCGTAGAGGTACGATATTTGTTTTCTGAGGTTTTCACGGGTGTTTGTATGTAGGTCTTTGGTAATTCGGGTTTTCTCCCGTGTAAAATTGGAAGTGTCTTGGCAACGTTTCGACAAAGTCCCATTCGTCATCTTCAGGCTGGTGTCTTCGGCTTCGTGCTTCTAGGAGCAATGTGTGATCGCAGCTGTTTCTTCCTTTTAACTGCCAGTGGAGGTATGAACTGATTGGATGGGAGCTTGGCTGTGTTCTGATTGGGTGGAGGTGTGTTCTGATTGGTTAGGGGCTTGGCTGTGCTCTGATTGGATGGGGGGTTGGCTGTGCTCTGATTGGCGGGGTGTGTGCTCTGCTTGGGTGGGGGCCCTGTTGTGCTCAGATTAGTCTGAGTTGCAGGGGGATTTGAGATGGAGAGCTGCATTGCTGTTGTTTGGCTTCGCGTTCGTGGTCGTGCCACATCTTCAAGGTGGGTGTCAGTTTGCTTCACGTATGAAATGGAGGGGTTTAAAATGGCCAATGATGCAGCTGTGGTCTGGTTTCTGGTCCGCGGTCGTGCCTCATAATCGGTGCGGGTTTGAGTCTGCTTTTTGCGTGGATGTGTGGTGGTGACATCATGTGTGGTCTTCGTGAGTGTGGGTCCAGTGTCGCTCCTTGTGCTAGGGATTCGTCTGTCAATAAGGCTGGGTTTCCAAATGGCTGGTAGGCGGGAGGTATCATCTCGTTTATTCATGCTGTGTGGGCGTTTTTCTATCTCGATGGCTTCTCTGATTATTCTGTTGTTAAAGTGTTCAGTTTTGGCAATAGTTCTGGTATTTTTAAAGTCAATTTTATGTCCTGTGGCTTTGAGGTGTTGGACTTACACAAGCAACTTACACAAAGAGGAACAGGCAGCACTACGTAACCTGAAAGAAGACACCAGCATAATAATCCTACCAGCAGACAAGGGCAACGCCACGGTGGTTATGAACACATCTGACTACCAAACCAAATTAACTAACCTACTCCAAGAATCCACATACAAACCCCTAAACACAGATCCCACCACCTACCTGGAAAAAACCACTAGATCCAAAATAAAAGCCTCCCCCATCAGCGAAGAGATCCAGCAAAGAATCATTCCCAGAGAAAAATCATCCAGATGCCCTAAGCTCTATGGTCTCCCCAAGATACACAAAGAAGGAACTCCACTTAGACCCATAGTCAGCTCCATAGGCTCACCTCTACAAAACCTAGCCAAATTTCTCGCCAAACAACTACAACCCTATGCAGAATCCATCACCTCACACGTAAAAAACTCATTCCAATTCATAGAGATCATAAAGAAACAAAACTTACAGCCCAGCGACCTACTCGTGAGCTTTGATGTCATTTCCCTCTTCACCCAAGTGCCAATCAAAGAAGCCTTGACAGCTATCCAAAACAAATATGACCCCCCCAAGCACATCCTAGATCTGACCAACCATTGCCTATCCAACACATACTTCATCTATAACGGACAAAAATACAAACAAATAGAAGGAGCACCCATGGGGTCACCCCTCTCACCTGTCATTGCAAACCTCTACATGGAGCACTTTGAAACCCAAGCTCTAGAAAAGTCTGATCATAAACCCAAACTCTGGCTCAGATACGTAGACGACACCTTCATAATCTGGCCACATGGGAAAGAAAAACTAGACAACTTCCTCACACACCTCAACAGCCTACACCTAACCCTACAATAATCAGAGAAGCCATCGAGATAGAAAAACGCCCACACAGCATGAATAAACGAGATGATACCTCCCGCCTACCAGCCATTTGGAAACCCAGCCTTATTGACAGACGAATCCCTAGCACAAGGAGCAACACTGGACCCACACTCACGAAGACCACACATGATGTCACCACCACACATCCACACAAAAAGCAGACTCAAACCCGCACCGATGATGAGGCACGACCACGGACCAGAAACCAGACCACAGCTGCATCATTGGCCATTCTCAACCCCTCCATTTCATACGTGAAGCAAACTGACACCCACCTTGAAGATGTGGCACGACCACGAACGCGAAGCCAAACAACAGCAATGCAGCTCTCCATCTCAAATCCCCCTGCAACTCAGACTAATCTGAGCACAATAGGGCCCCCACCCAAGCAGAGCACACCCCCCGCCAATCAGAGCACAGCCAACCCCCCATCCAATCAGAGCACAGCCAAGCCCCTAACCAATCAGAACACACCTCCACCCAATCAAAACACAGCCAAGCTCCCATCCAATCAGTTCATACCTCCACTGGCAGTTAAAAGGAAGAAACAGCTGCGATCACACATTGCTCCTAGAAGCACGAAGCCGAAGACACCAGCCTGAAGATGACGAATGGGACTTCGTCGAAACGTTGCCAAGACACTTCCAATTTTACACGGGAGAAAACCCGAATTACCAAAGACCTACATACAAACACCCGTGAAAACCTCAGAAAACACACATATATATATATATATATATATAGTTATATGTCTATTTTAGAAATAATTAGAAATAATTTAGGCTAAAATGTAAAATGGTTTTAAAATACTTAAAGTCATGTTCATTTATAAAATATGTATGTAAAATAGAATAGTCTATATTATATGGATACCCGAATTGTATACTATATGTTTATGTAAGGCCAAATTGGAATATGTTAATTGAAGTTAGTTAGCCTGAAAACGGGTGGAAATATTATTGATAGTTTTTTTTTCTTGATTGATAAAATAGAGAGGGAAACTTTAAAGAAGTAATTTAAATTGTTCATGTATGATTATATTTTTTACTTTGTTCCATGGAGTGCCCTATCTCCATGATGAGTCCTAAGCACTTGGTTGTAAAACAAAAAAATTCAATAAAACTTGTTATATAAAAGAAGAGACTGTAGACATATTTGTCCAGAATAATATAGGATCTCCTTCCATATGCTTGGACTAGAAGATTTCATGATCCCTTCCAACCCTATTATTCTATGTTCTGTGAAGACTGTTTTAGCCAGGCAAACAGCAATAAAGTTTGATTTCTGATCTTTTGAACAGCTGGTGAGGAATCCATCAACTTCAGGATTTGGAGGGATATTTGTGTTTGTATTGGTTGGAAACATGCGGAAGAGGCCTTCATCCTGCAGTGGATAGACAATGGTTAGAATGATGATGATGATTTATGCTGTGTAGAGAGTGTGGTTATAGGGGCCCATTCTAGCACTGAGGTCCCCTCCCATTTTATCTCTGGAAGTTGTGGAGGTTTTCAAGAAGAGACTGGGCAGCCATTAGTCCAGAATAGTATAATATTTCCTGCTTGAGCAGGGGGTTGAATTAGAAGATCTCATCTATTCCTTCCAAGGCTATTATTCTATGTTCTGCATGGTTCAGAATTAGAAAGGGTGCCAAGGTTGATGTTTTCTCCTTATTTAAATTTGATGAAGAATAGTCAAGACTGTAATAAAGCTTGCCAGTCATAAATCAAGGCATCCACATAACCTACCACATTTAAGACTATTTTTTGCTGCATTTGTTAATGAATACCCTAAGCAAATGAAAGATTTCTTATGGACACTGTTTTGCCAAAAACTGCTAGGTTTTGGCAAAACCATCACAAAACACAGTCATAGGACCATGGGACCCTGCAAACAGTTGTAAATGCAGCCCAGTTGCTGAACATCTGGAGTGTGGTCACCTGACTGGTGGGGGCAACTGTCAAATCTTCGAATCCAGGTCATGTAGCCACAGTGAGATCCATTGTGAGTTCAAACACTCAGTAAGTGACCAGTCGTAAGTTGACAACTGCCTGTAATGAGAAGTGCTGGAAAAGAAATAGAATAGAACAGAAATTGAAAATTGCTGGAAGTAACCTCAGATATACTGATGGTATCATGATTGCCAGAAGTAAGAGAGACTTCCGATGTTGAATTTAGAAGAAAGCACAAAAGCCAGTCTGCTGTTCAAAATTAACCAAAACCAACAATATCTGAAGAGGCAAGGCCAATCCAGTACCAATCGCATACTAATTAATACCACTTTACAATGCCTTGGTAAGGCCACTCTTGGAATACTGCATCCAGTTTTGATCACCACAATGTAAAAAAGATGTTGAGACTCTAGAAAGAGTACAGAGAAAAGCAACAAAGATGATTAGAGGTCTGGAGGCTAATACATATAAGGAACGGTTGCTGGAATTGGGTTTGTCTAGTTTAATGAAGAAAAGGACGAGGGGGGACATGATAGCAGTGTTCCAATATCTCAGGGGCTGCCATAAAGAAGAGGGAGTCAAGCTATTCTCCAAAGCGCCTGAAGGCAGGACAAGAAGCAACAGATGGAAACTAATCAAGGAGAGAACAACCTAGAACTAAGGAGAAACTTCCTGACAATTAGAACAATTAACCAGTGGAACAACCTGCCTCCAGAAGCTGTGAATGCTCCAACACTGGAAGTTTTTAAGAAGAGACTGGACAGCCATTTGTCTGAAATGGTATAGGGTTTCCTGCCTGAGCAGGGGGTTGGACTAGATGACCTCCAAGGCCCCTTCCAACTTTATTATTATTATTATTATTATAATACTCAACTCAGTGATTAATATTTATGTTACTTATATGTAAGGGTGTAGGTCTATACATATGTTGTATATAGTATGTTTAAATGTTATTTATGTATGTGTACACTTTGAGAACAAGCAACTAAATTTCATTTTTAATGTGTGCCATTGTGCCCACAGTAAAAAATGACAATAAAGGTTATCTATCTAAAAAACTCCAAATTTCTTGATGATCTCTTCCATTGGTTTAAAGTAGATATTGAAAAGCAGAAAGCTATTTAGCCTACTGAATATCCCATGACTCCTGTTTTTAATACAATTTGTTGCTTTCCCCACATTTGGAATGTGTTGCCCCCCAAAAATATGATCCAAACTCTTACAAAGAAGTTAATACTATGGGACAAGCCAGTCCTTAAGATTGCTGGCAAATCATTCTTTTAGACTTCATGAACACAAAAGAACATTATTAGCTTTACTTATTTCCTATTGCTAGTGAGTTTTTCATGATGTTTTGCAAAAATAGTATGGACAATATTGATAATTAATTGTGAAGTTCTTAAACTATTAATATTATAGAAGGAGGTTGAGATTCCTAAATCTAAAGTTATTTTTTGTGTACAATTCTAAAGTTGTGTTACCTTAAGTACAACATCATTGTCCTGATAGTACCCAGTTATATCTTTTTCACCCTGAGCCAGCCAAGTGTTGAGGTTTTGTCCCAAACTGGTTTTGCCTGGCGTGTAATGCCCAATGAAACCAACACACCAAGGTGGAGATTTGCAAAAGCTTTATTCTATGCAGAAAAAAGGACAAGGGGGGATTATTCCCAGTAGGCCTGTGGAAAGGCCACACCTTCACTAATACAGTTTTTATATGTACTTCTGCATAAGCCCATCTTAAGCCAACCATCTTAAGCTAACCCCTCTTAAGTCATCCTATGACCTTATCAATATTTATTAATATTGTTTAGGTTACATTTGCATTGCATAATAGCAATCAGAACATTTGCCCCTAATTTCCAATAACGTAATACACTATGCCATAATTAGTACATTGCCTCCCAGTTCCTCTTTTTCCAAGCTGTTGCCTTTGTCATATCTACAAAAGTTATATATATATTTCAGCATAATCATGTATTCCCTGTACTTGTGACCTCCAGATTCCCTGTTTCATGCAGTCACCCTGTTCCCTGACTAAATTAAGTGCAAGCGTATTCTGAGGGTTTTACTAAGCTGTTCTACTACTTCTTATGCACTGGTAACCATCTGGAAAATGTCTGCAAATAATAATTCCCTACAAAGTCTAGGTTTTTAGGGAGGAGGCTTTTTGACCTTTTCTTCACCAGTGCTTGAAAGCTGTGCAGGTCTAGATAGGAAGGCTCTGTTTCTGACTCAATCCTGCAAAGACAGAGGGATTGTAAGTGTTGGGCCACCAAAATCAGGGGATATTCCATCATGTAAGATGGGGGTATTCCAAAACAGCTCCTTCTCAATAAATAAATGGCTTCCTGGCTGCTATGGCTAGGAAGTTGTTTGCATGTTTCATCTGCTTTTCCAGTTTTCCAGTTTCATTTCCTATATCAGGAGTCGATTCAGACAGTCACTAAAGCCCTGGTCACTGATGGCTTGACTACTGCAACATGTTCTACATGGGACTTTCTTTGAAAACCACCCAGAATGGTTTAGAATGCAGCAGTATAGGCAGTGGAGAATGAACCTCTTATGTAACACTCCTATTTTGCAAGCTATGCTTGCCAGTTTGCTTTTGGATGTAATTTAAAGTTCTGATCTGTACCTATAAATTTCTACATGATTTAGAGTTTAGTTACTTAAAGGGCTACCTACCTTTCATAGTTTCTGCCTGTTCAGTTTGATCCATCAGGGTTAACATTCTCTGAATTGTTTAAATTAAACAATGCCACCTGTTGGGATTCCGAAAGCATGCCTTCTCTGTCACAGGAAATAAGTTCCCGAGATCTGGGTGACCTCCTTCCTACTGATGTTTTAGAGCAAGGGTGTCAAACTGCCGGCCCGTTTCATCATACGGAAGCCACGCCCACCCCATTGCCAGCAATGGAAAAAATGTCGCGATAAGTCGCGACACGTCACGTGATGTGGCGAGTTTGACACCCCTGTTTTAGAGGGTCTGGAAGATACTGTATGTCTATTTGTCCAGGCCTTTGGCTAGGAGGATGTACTCATTTCTAAGAAGTGTATTTTGTCGCTGCTCAGTTTTTTTGCCATCTTGTCTTTTACTGTTGTATAGTTGTACTGATTTTCCCTTGCGTTTTATTTACAAATTGCCCAGATTTGTTGGGTTGAATAAATAATAATAATATTGCAGTGAGTACTTGTCACTATACACTATGATGCATTTTTCACTGCCAAATGAATGCCTCCAATTAAAATTTATGTAGTTACTGATTGTCTTTGAGCTAATATTGAATGTGGGCAACTATTTGGACTAGTCCCTGGATAATTTACAGGTAGTTTAGAAAAATGAGTTGCCATATCCTATTTTTTTTTTTATAAAGTTTTATTATTTTTTTAACAGAATTCAATAGTAATCTTTCAACAAAAACATGTTGTCTGAGTATCTTATTCACTAATACAAATTAAATTCATAATCCCTAAATCTTTTCTCTAACCATTGATAAAATAGGTCCCAAGTTTGAAAATATTCTGTTTCTTCTTTTTCTTTTAACCTTAAAGTAAGTCTGTCCATTTCTGCACAGTCTAATATTTTTTTGATTATTTCTTCTGGTGGTATTTCTTCGTTCTTCCAATATTGTGCAAATATAATTCTTGCTGCTGTTATCACATGTAGAATCAAATATGTACTTTGCTTATCAAGTTTTTCTGGCATTATACCTAGTAAAAAAAATTCAGGTTTATAGTCTATGTGTTTCTCTAACATTTTTTCTAGCCAAGTGTGCATTATTGTCCAATATCTCCTTGCTTTAACACATGTCCATCACATATAATAAGTACCTGGTTTGTGTTTACATTTCCAACATATCTCTGACATATTTTAAATATTTTTGCTAATCTTGTTGGTGGCAAGTGACATCTATAGAACATTTTATATAAGTTTTCTTTATATGAAGCTGACATTGTCAATTTATAAGATAAGATAAGATGATAAGATAAGATAAGATAACCTTTATTGTCATTTTTTTACAATGGCACACATCCAAAAATGAAATTTAGTTGCCCGCTCTCAAAGTGAAACACATACATGACACATACCTAAAACCTACTATATACAACATATGTATAGACCCACACCCCTACCTATACGTAGTTAAGTTTCTTTCCCACGAACTTTGCCACTTCTCTAAGTCTATATTATATCCAAAATTCTTTGCCCTTCCATTTTGAAATTTAATAAGAAATTGTACATTTTTTAATTAATCTTTCATCGGCAGTTAGTAATGTCTGATCAAACATAATCTGCTGTTTATAAAATCCATACTGTTTAATATCTTTGTCATATCTGATTTGCATTTGTAAATGTGACCACTATGTTAAATCGATGCCCTGATTTTCCATCTCTTGCCTGGATTTTAAGTTCCCTTCAGAATTTAGAATATCTTTGTATGTCCATATTTTATCAAGACTGACTAGGTTTGGATGTACAAATGCTTCCATGGTTGAAAGCCATCCTGGAATTTTCAAATAAATTTTACATTTTATTTTTTCCCCAAGTTAATAATAGTGCATTTCTAATGTAGTGGTTTGGAAGTATTTATGTATTTTATTTTTTCAATACCATAAAAAAGCATGCCAAGCAAGTTGCAGGTCATGTCCCTCCAAATACAGCAATCTTTATTTCTAAGAGTTTTCCATTCTTTTATCAATGTTAACACTGATGCTTGATAATATAAAACCCAATCTGGGAAGCCAAAACCTCCATTTCCTTTGGCTTCTTGTAACATTTTCAATGTAATTCTAGCTTTCTTTCCTTGCCAGATAAATTTTTGAATTAGAGAGTTTAAATCTTCAAAGATTTTTTTCTCCAGTTTTATAGATATCGTTTGAAACAAAAATAGTATTTTTGGTAATATATTCATTTTCACCGTAGCAATTCTTCCTAACATCGACAGTTGAAGATTCTTCCATTTTTCCAAATCAAGCTTTATTTGATTTAACAATTTAATGTAGTTATCTTCTTTTATTGTTGAACATCTTGCTGTCAAATATATTCCCAAGTATTTGACCTTTTTGACTATTTGCAATTCTATTTTTTCTGATAATTGCTTTTTTTGTTTATCTGTAAGATTTTTAACTATCACTTTAGTTTTTTCTCTATTTATCTTTAATCCTGCTATCTCTCCAAATTGTTCTATCTTTTCCAACAGTTTAGGAATGGTCTCTAAAGGTTCCTCTAGAATGAATACCAAATCATCTGCAAATGCTTGCAGTTTGTAGGTTTCACCTTTTATTTTCAATCCTTTAATTTCTGAATCTTGCCTAATGTTTCTATTTAAAACTTCCAAAGTTAAGATAAATAGCAGTGGGGATAATGGACATCCTTGTCTTGTGCCTTTTCATATATTAAAATTATCTGTATAATCCCCATTTACAATCACTTTTGCTGTTTGTTTCTGATATATTGTCTGAATCGAATTTATAAAGTTTTGACCAAAGTCCATTGTTTTTAGTTGTTGAATCATAAATTGTCAAAATACTAATGCCAGTTGTTTCCCTCGATGAAGTTCATAATATTCCAATATATCTAGTATTACCCTCAAATTATTTTTTATTTGTCTCTTTGGCAAAAATCCGTTTTGATCTGGGTGTATAAATTCAGTCAAAAATCTTTTCAGACTCTCAGCTATTATTGAAGTGAAGATTTTGTAGTCCACATTCAGTAGTGATATCGGTCTATAGTTTTTTATCTGGGTCAAATTTGAATCCTCTTTTGGTATCAAAGTAACATTTGCTTCTGTCCATGTATTTGGGAGTTTTGCCTCCAATAAAAGTTTGTTACATACATCTTTCAATGGTAAACTTAATGTATCTTGTAAACATTTATAAAACTCTGCCGGGAGTCCCGGTGTTTTTTCATTTTTTTGTCTTTTTATTGCCTCTGTCAGTTCCATCATTGTTATTTTTTCATTTAACATAGTCTTGAAGTTTTCTGGAATTTTTGGTAAATTATTTTCTTCCATATATTGAGTCATTTTCTCCCATGGAGTTTCTTCCTTAACATACAGTTTCTCATAGTATTCTTTAATTATCTTTTTTTATTGCTTCATTTTTAAATTGTAAACAGCCTTTTTCATCTACTAAATTGTTTATCAATTTTTTCTCTTTCTGTTTTTTAAGTTTATAAGCTAACCATCTTCCTGGTTTGTTTGCATTTTCAAAAAAGTTTTGCTTTGCCCTTTTAATTTGCTGCGGCAATTTTTCTGATTCTATTAAATTTAATTTATGTTTTATTATTTCCATTTGTCTTTTCAATATTTTCTTTTGTGGGTTTATTTGTAGTTCAAGTTCTAATTTTTTATTTTTTTTATAATTTTTTATTAGTTTTCTAATTTTACAATTAAGTGTTTAAAAAGCAACATGGTGACTGGGTTAATCAATTGTTCAATAACATACATAAATCTTTAGTATAAATCTCAAGTTACAACATCAGATATTTGCTCTCTTATTGTTATCAACTAAGTAAAAACATCTTTGTTACATTTATCGATAATTTTTAGCTTATACATATCTTAATTGTGTTTGCATTCAATCCTTATATACAATCAATGTCCTGTTATTGCTTTCTTCCCAAGCTATAATTTCCCGTCAATATTCAAATTAACATTTGGTATTTATAATTTCCAAGTTTTAGGTAACCAAAGTTTCCCTTATCTCAACTTCTTCCTTTTTCCCTTTTCATAACAAAATCTAATATTCTAAATACACATCTTATCTATTTGAATATAGTCTTATTCTGTTTTCTAAAAGCTATCTATTTTCCACCATATTAAACCATCTAATTAATAATACAGTATACCCTCTAATAGATCAAAACCATTATATGTATTGTCTGGGTTAGCTAATAAATCAGTAATATACATAAATTTTTCCGTTTAGGTTTCATTTTTAAAAGCTCAAATACTCTCTTTTTCTGGTAATATCTATTATCTCATATTGGGCAAACAGAATTCTTATTTTCAACTGATTTCCAAATATTTTATATTAGGTGACCAACTTCTCCCTTTTTCCCTTTTCATACCAAAGTCTATTAGTCTTGTTATACATCTTACCTATTCAATTATAAAATTATCTATTTTCCACCATATTCAACCCTCTAGTTAGTAATATGAAATCCCCTCTAATAAATCAAAACCTTTATTTTCTTCAGCCTTACTCTGGCTTTCTTTCTTTCTTTGCCAACTAACCTTCCATATCAATGCTTTTGAGTCATCAAATAGTTCTCCCTCTATTATTATATATATTATTTGGAATAAGAAAGACCAGTTGGTTGCAGTTTTTTTTGGAAGAACTAGCCCATTTGTATTCATTAGATCGCCTCCCTATTACTCCAATTTCCCACAATTGTCCTGATAGGTTTATCTTCCATTCAAGCTGTTCTTCCTTTTCCTCAAATTTCTTCTGATTTTTGTAAAAAGTCTTTTCCATTTTCAGTGTTGTCACTCCCTTTTCTGATTTTCCGTTGGCTGGATCTGTTGGTCAATTGAGTCCTCTATCTTAGTATTTAATTGTTCCACTTCTCCTGTTATTTTCTGCATTATTAGTTCTTTGTTTGTAATCAAAATCTGGGTTTGTATATTTAAGATGGCATCTTGTTCCTTTATGTTGCATCTTATTTTGTCACAAGCTGAAAGAATGGTTTCGTGTATTGATTTCAACATGGAAAGGATTTTTTCCTGATCTTCATCCATATTCTCTTGATGGTATGTTAAGTTGAAGACTTTAGAATCAAACGTTAAGAATAGTTTTTTGTTTTTTATAGCTAGGTATGGGACATCTATTTCACGTGCTATAGGTGGTCTTTATAGTAGAAATTGTTTGTCAAGTAAGAGTTTATAGTCCAAGGTATTCCATCATCTCGTGTGATAACATATGCTTCTCATGTAAAGAAATAGGAAAGCAATTTCCCACGTATAGCTCTGAAAGTCAGTAAAAGTTTACATTCATAGTTCAAACAGGCCAGATATGCCGCCCAAAAGTCCCTTCTTTGCAGCTGAGTTTTTCACAGGTGGTAGTTGTCAAGGTCAGAGAAGTTTTTTTTTGCAGTCTGGGCTTCAAGCCAAGTCTCTTTTAAACAATAACAAGTTGTAATACCATACTTCACCACAAGATGTCACCGATGCCATTTAAAGTTTTTTAAGTCCAAAGTTTTTATGATAGTTTTTCAAGTCTTATTTCTTTTTTTTAGATAAAAACAAATGTCTCCAGTAAGAATAGGAACACTTTTAATTCCCAAATTTCAAAAGTATATACATCCAATTAGATTAAAATTGTTCTTATAGTTGCTCTGTTTCCCCTGGGTAATTAGTCGCCGCTGTTCTTGGAGGCTGGGGTAGAAATTCCCTTCCCTCTCTCACAGGGGGGAAAATACTTTGGGCAGCTTTTACAGGAAAAAATACTTAAAATCTTAAAGAGAAGATCAGATCTCACCCAGTTTCATCTGCGTTGCTTTAAAGGTGCTTGGTGGTGATTTTGACTTCGGCTGTCAGCAGCTTAGTGACGAGCCATATTGCTATGCCGGTCTTTCCCCCGCCGGTTTGGAGGGCTTCCCCAGATCCAACAGAAGGGCCGCCGCCCTCCCACAATCAAGCAGGGGTCCCCTCCTTGCTCGTCACCCCTAAAGGGTGATTTTCGACCCTTTCCAGGGTGCCCCAGCGGGACGAAGCCGGACGTGAAAGACAGAGCTCGTCTTCCAGAGTCCATGGCACAGCGATGGCAAACTGGAAGTCCCTCAAGTTCTAATTTTTTTAATTCTTCTTCTAACAACTTGACATTGTTGTCTCTTTTTTAAAAAAATTTTTGCCATGTATGTTATCGCTATGCCTCGAAAATATGCTTTGGCTGTATCCCATACATTTTGTAATGTTGTATCTTTTTTATTTTCTTTGAAGAAAAAATCCATTTCTTTTGTTGCTAAGTCTGTAAATTCTTTCTCTTTTAATATAGATTGATTCAAAGTCTATCTTAATTTTTTCTGCATTCCTTTCCACACCATTTTTAAAGGATTATGATCTGCCCAAGTACCTAATTCTATTTCAATTTCCTGCATATTAACCCTTAATTCAGGCATCATCCAAATCATATCAATTCTGGACCAAGATTTATGACTATTAGAATAAAATGTATATTGTGATTTTCCTGGGTTCGTTTCTCTCCAAATATCTTGTACACCAATTTCCTCTATCATGTTAAAAAAAAAGTCTTAGGTAATCTTTTTCTTCCTTGTTTCCCTGATTTACTGCTTTTATAATCTAATGTCCCGTCTACTATTGCATTGAAATCCCCAATTAAGGATATATTTTGATATTCCATTTCTACTATTTTTCTGTGAAGGTTTTGATAAAATTCTTCTTGTTTGTTATTTGGTGCATATATCTGTTTTTGATTTAAAAATATTTCTACCATTAGTATTCTTCCTTCTTCATCTGCATAAATAATTTTGGAATCTATTGTCTCTTTAACATATATAGCTACTCCTCTTTTTTTTTGTTGAGCTGATGTGTAATAAAGTTTTCCAAGTTTTGGATTTTCCAAAAATTTATGATGTTGTTTTTTTATGTGTGTCTCTTGCAAACAAATTATATCAATGTTTAATTTCTGTAGTTGTTTGAAAATTCTTTTTCTTTTTGACGGGGAATTCAATCCATTTATATTCACTGAAAAAAATCTATTTTCCTTCTCCATTTTGATTTACTTATATTTAGGTCTTGTTGATCTTGTAATCCTCTGCTCTCTTACTGCTCCCTCATCTTCTTGATTCATCTTCTCTTTTTCTTCTTCCACCAGTGTAATTGTTTCCTCTATTGTTTGTTCTGGCTTTTTCTGGCTTTTTCCGGCTTTTTCCATCCTCTTGTTGATATTGTGTTCTTTCTCCCAGAAATGCTCTATATCTTTCATCAAAATTCTCTGTCTTCCACACTGAATCCAATTGATATCTTGTATTATTCCAATTGATTAGAATCCCTTCTGGCATCAGCCATCTAAAATTTACTCCTTTTGCAATCAGCTTTGTAGTCAAGAAATGATATTGTCTTCGAGTATCCCTTATTCTCTTGGGAATCTGTGTCAGCACTACTATTTCTTTATCTTTATATTGTAATGGATCATCTGTAACTCTTCTTAATATCTCATCCCTTGTTGTTTTCCTCATAAATCTTACATGGACTTCTCTGGGCAATTTGTGTTTCCTCGTGTAACTTGAATTCATTCTAAATATTTCATCCACTTCTTGCTGCATCTCTGATCTTTCAGTTTTTAGGGCCTCTGCTAATAGGTTAATAATCACTTCTGCTATATCTTCCTCTTTATCTGTCAGAATCCAATTATATTTTATTTCTAACTAATCTACTCTGGGAAAACCCAATTCTTACTCTCTTTGGGATTCTGTCATACTACAAAGGGGGGGGAGTAAACACGGGGGTTTATGGCTGGCATTCCTTCTATCATCTACGAATAAACATCCTCTGTGGATTCCCTCTCTGGAGTACTAACAATAACAATGCGGCCATCAGCCTTTGATCTCACTCCCTATGAAGCCTCCTATTACCGGCAGCAAGGAAAAAAGGGGGGAAGATTGCAACGTTTGGGATCCGATGGATTTAACACCCAGCCATCTGCCAATTTGGATTGACCGGAAGGAATGTGGGGTGGGACTGCTTGGGAACGCTTTAAAACATTGAATGATCAGGGGGGTTCCCCAGATCCTGTCTAGCACACCTTCAGTCAGTTTTTCTTAATAAAGATTCCTGTTGGAAAACTTGTTCCAAGAGTTCTGTCTTCTTAAGATGTAAATTGAGGGGGGTCCTTACATTAGACAGGATCTGCAAAATTAGTCAACCTGGAAGGAAGAACCTTGCCGGGGGACTTTGCAAAAATTACCATGTCAGACGACGAAGCAGGGAAGGGGGAAAGCCCCCCAGAGAGGGAGCCGTTGCCCCAACTGGAAACCTGCCAAATATCCGGATCTGAAGGGTCAGATTCCTCAGGAGAAGAGGAGGTGGAGACGCGTAACCACAAGCCTCGGTGGTCAATGGGCGTTGGAAAGAAAGGCGAGTGGGAAAAGAAATCAAGAAAGGTGACCCTGAGACGGGGGGCCAACCAACCAGGATGGAAGCGGGAGATGGAGAGATCCCTGCACATAAGCGAAGATGAAGGAAGCTGGGCACAGCACTCGAACTGGATCCTAGAGAAAGCTATCAACTTGATGAAGAGAACCCTCAGCTCCCTAGGAGAGGAGAATCCTGAACCCCACGACTGCACCAACTCCTGGAGCCGCAACTGGAGAGACACTGAGGGGGAATTGGAACCTGCAGCCCCGGGGACATCCGCTGATCCAGTAGTCCCCACCCCCCGCCGACCTGCAGAAGGAAATCCAGATGGAAGACAATACCGACGAAGAAGACACCGCTCCATTCAAAGACTTCCGCCGTTGGACGCAAAATTCAAGGGGGAGCCGACACGCTTGGGGTTCTTCCTAACCCAAGTCCTTGGCTACATGGAGGAACACGGGCGACACATCCCTAGCGACAAAGCCCGTATCCGGATCGTGCAATCTGCTCTGGATGGACCGGCCGCCGATTGGGTAGTGAATTTGCATGATTCCAATGCCCCAGAGCTCAATGACTTCAACCGTTTCATGTCCTCTCTGAGAAGGCGATTTGAAGACCACCTGGCTGATCGCAAAGCACGCGAAAGAATCAAAACGATGAGGCAAGGCAGACGGCCAGTAGCTGAATATACGCAAGAATTCCGAACTATTGCCAGCAAGCTGAACTGGCCGGAAGACATCCTCCTTAGCCATTTCAAAGACGGTCTGAATTACGACCTATATGACGCTTGCCTGCCCCGGGGGGACCCACACCAACTCGACGAATGGTACGTCCTGGCAGAGGAAGCAGAGATCGACCTACTGAAGAGGCACCGCCGAGGAAAACAATGGAGCCGCTCACCGCCTGAACCAACGCGCGAACCAGCAAAGCCATCGGCTATGGCCAAGAAACCAATGGGCTGTTTCAAATGCGGGAGAGAGGGGCATCGGGCTGTAGAATGCCGCTCAAAAGCCCCCCAGCACAACCCAGACAGACCACCGGCCAGCAAATCTGGGAAGTCCCCAGCTAAGTCAAAAGAATCTGCCATGAGAGGAATAGAAGCTGTGGAATCCCCTACCTCCACCCATCGTGAGGAAAGAGCCCCAGCCTACACCGCAGGGCCGGTGGACGCCTCAGATGACACCTCGGAGGGTGAACCACTGGTAAGTGGATCCATCCCACCCATCCTCAAGACAGTGACTATATTAGCCCCCTCCATGCCCGAAGCTGTCAAAGTGAAAGCCTTAATAGACTCTGGCTGCACCCGCTGCCTAATTAGCCCGACTCTAGTGGGAAATCTGGGCATCCCAGTGAGGAGGCTGGAACAACCAATCTCATTTGGTCAGTTAGATGGGTCCATAGCAGGGGGGGTGCCAGCTACCCTAGCCACGTTACCAATCCACCTATCCCTGGGGAATCATGAGGAAGACCTAACGTTTATAGTGACCCCAGGCATGGAATGCCCGATGATCCTAGGGCTGGAATGGTTAACAAAATGGAACCCCTGGGTAAATTGGAGGACGAAAGAAATCAATTTCCTGAAGGAGGACCCTACAGACTTAAAACCCCAAGGGGATCCATCAAAATTAAAAACGGAAATAGCGTCCATGGGTGAAGAAAAGGGGCTACCAGAAATACCAGAGGAATACAGAGACCTGGCTGAAGTTTTCAGTGAGGAGAGGGCGGATGAGCTTCCCCCCCACCGACCCACGGACTGTGCCATAGAGTTCAAGCCCGGGGCAAAACTCCCAAAGCCCAGATTATACTCCATGAGCCCAAAGGAGAAGGAGGAAATGGAGAGATTTATAAAGAAAAACCTAGAAAGGGGGTTCATTGAACCAGCCAAACCTAAGGTGGCCGCTCCGGTCCTCTTTAGAGAGAAGAAGGACGGCTCTTTACGCTTATGCGTGGATTATAGGCTCTTGAATGCGATC
Source organism: Azemiops feae (assembly GCA_023970755.1). Lineage (NCBI taxonomy): Eukaryota > Metazoa > Chordata > Lepidosauria > Squamata > Viperidae > Azemiops > Azemiops feae. The sequence continues at coordinate 91,634 of JALGBA010002110.1, forward strand.
AGTGAAAGCAACCTATACCCCCTACCCCTCATGAAGGACATGTTATCACACCTATCGAAAGGAAAGATTTTTACTAAACTAGATCTAAGGGAAGCGTATTACCGCGTGAGAATTAGGGAAGGAGATGAATGGAAAACTGCATTCAATTGCCCAATGGGGTGCTACAAATTCAAAGTTTTGCCTTTTGGATTACAAGGGCCCCCCGCAGTATTTATGCAATTAATCAATGAGGTACTAAGGGAGCACCTATTTAAGGGGGTCCTGGTTTATCTTGACGACATCCTCATCTTCACAGAATCAAAAGAGGAACATGTCAACCTAGTCAGAGCGGTTTTAAAGAAACTGCGAGCCGCCCACCTATATGCCAAATTATCAAAATGCGAATTTCACCAGGAAAGAATAGACTACCTAGGTTACCGCATATCCCCACAGGGCATTGAAATGGACCCAGAAAAGGTCAGGGCAGTATTAGAATGGGCACCACCTCGCACAAGAAAGCAACTGCAAAGTTTCCTGGGTTTTGCAAACTTTTACCGCCAATTCATCCCCTCATTTGCCCAGATAGCCCTGCCTCTCACGAGCTTACTAAAAACGAAGGGAGAATCCTCAGTGAAACCTAGCCAGCCACTAAAATGGACAATGGAATGCCAAGCGGCATTTGAGAGATTAAAGAGGCTTTTTTCTGCCGAACCAGTACTGAGGCACCCAGACATGGATAAACCCTTCGTAATACAGACGGATGCAAGTGATGTAGCAGTGGGGGCGGTATTATTACAAGAAAATGAGGAAGGGATGTTACAACCCTGCGCGTATACGTCCAGGAAACTCACTGAAACGGAACAGCGCTGGCCCGTGTGGGAGAAAGAGGCATATGGGATACGTTGGTCATTACTTACATGGCGCCAATTCCTTGAAGGCAATAAAATCCCTTTCCAGGTGTGGACAGACCACAAAAATTTGGAAGCCTTGAAAACACCCAGAAAACTCAGCCCCAAGCAAGCCCGCTGGTCCCAGCATTTTCACCAATTCAATTTTAAGCTCAAGCATTTGCCGGGGGGAAAGAACTTTCTGGCAGATGCATTATCTCGCATGCCCCAATATAACAGCACGCGAGCCACCGACTCTAAACCGATCATGGGAGAATCACAACTAGCAGCGCCAGTGACTACCAGAGCCCAAGTTAAATTAAAACCACAGCTGGATAGTCAGACCAGAATTGAATTCCGGAAAAGTTTGGAAACAGATGAATGGTTCCAGAAAAATGAACACGTGTGCACAATGAAAGACGGACTGCCTTGGGTGGGGGAGAAGTTATATATACCGACCACCCAAAGAATCACATTCATGCAACTTTGCCACGACACAAAATCAGCAGGGCATTTTGGATTTGTAAAAACATTACACTTAATTAAACGGCAATTTTGGTGGCCATCCATGAAAAAAGACATAGAAAGTTACGTGGCCAGCTGCCCAAAGTGTGCAATGGCAAAAAGGCTGCAAGGGAAATCACCAGGACTGTTACAAACAGTGGCAAATCCCTCAGCCCCCTGGAGGGAAATAGCCATGGATTTTATAGTGGAATTACCAGAAAGCAATGGGAATACTGTCATTTGGACGGTCACGGACCTATTTTCCAAACAGGTTCACTTTATTCCTTGCCAAAAGATCCCCACCGCAAAAGCTTTAGCAAAACTTTTTGTGCAACATATTTACAGATTGCATGGGGCACCCCAACGCATCATATCTGATAGGGGAGTGCAATTTACATCTGCGTTTTGGAAGGAATTTCTATCTCTTTTAGGGACCACCCAGGGACTGACTTCTAGCCATCACCCTCAGGGAAATGGTCAATCAGAAAAATGTAACGGAGTACTTGAGCAATATTTAAGATGTTTTCTAAATTCCCAGCAGTCAGATTGGACGGACCTGTTGCCGTTTGCAGAGGTTGCCTACAATAATGCAGTCCACTCCAGCACAGGTTACACTCCTTTTCAAATAGCTACCGGCCAAAGTTTCAACCCCGTGCCAGAACTAACCCCAAACGAACCAGAAATCCCATCACTGAAAGAATGGATGGAACAATTACAAAACACCTGGCCAATAGTGAGAAAAGCTCTAGAGGAAGCTAGGCAAGCATACAAAGCACAAGCAGATAAGAAAAGGGTGGAGCCCACACCATTCATTATAGGAGAAATGGTCTATCTGTCTACAAAATATTTAAAATCCATACAACCCTCTAAAAAACTTGGACCAAAATATATAGGGCCTTTTCCAATTAAAAGAATCATAAACCCGGTAACAGTAGAATTAGAATTACCCAAGAATCTTAGGCAAATACACCCAATTTTCCACTGCAGTTTGCTGAAAAGAGAACAACAGTCACCCTTACGGCCAAAAATTCCCCCCCCCCCACCAATACCAATCATGATAGAAGGGGAACAACATTTCGAAATAAAGGAAATCCTGGACTCTAGAAAATATCATGGGTCAACTCAATACCTAGTAGCATGGAAGCACCTCCCCGCCTCTCACAACGAGTGGGTCCATAAACATGATGTCAAAGCCCCGAAGCTTTTAAAGAAGTTTCATACAGAGTATCCTAACAAGCCAGACTAACTTTTATACCTGTTTTGTTTTCTCTACAGGTGGACCTCTCTTATTTTTAAGGGGAGCCGGATGTCAGAATCCAATTATATTTTATTTCTAACTAATCTACTCTGGGAAAACCCAATTCTTACTCTCTTTGGGATTCTGTCATACTACAAAGGGGGGGGAGTAAACACGGGGTTTATGGCTGGCATTCCTTCTATCATCTACGAATAAACATCCTCTGTGGATTCCCTCTCTGGAGTACTAACAATAACAATGCGGCCATCAGCCTTTGATCTCACTCCCTATGAAGCCTCCTATTACCGGCAGCAAGGAAAAAGGGGGGAAGATTGCAACGTTTGGGATCCGATGGATTTAACACCCAGCCATCTGCCAATTTGGATTGACCGGAAGGAATGTGGGGTGGGACTGCTTGGGAACGCTTTAAAACATTGAATGATCAGGGGGGTTCCCCAGATCCTGTCTAGCACACCTTCAGTCAGTTTTTCTTAATAAAGATTCCTGTTGGAAAACTTGTTCCAAGAGTTCTGTCTTCTTAAGATGTAAATTGAGGGGGGTCCTTACATTATCTTTGGGTATATTCTGGAATCTCAAATAGTGTACAGCTTTCTCCATTTCAAAGCAGCGATCGCCTCTTCTAAGTTTTGATTTGCTTATTCTAATCTTTCATTCTCTGTCATTAGTACTTCAATTTCCCCCCCAGTATCTTCTGATTGATCTTCCACCTTCTGAATTCTTTGTTCATTTTTAAGAATTGTTTGTTGGTGAACCTCAAATTGTGTCTTTATGTCAAGCATTTGTTCGTTTAGCTTATCAAGATTGCTTTTTGTTTCTTGGTGATTCTTCTGCATCATTTCTTGCATTAGTTGTAAAGTCGTGTGCATCTCTTTTTGGAGATTGTTTGCCTTCTCTCGTTGTAACATTGCTTCAATAGATCCCTGACTTGCTGGACTAGATGTTCCAGAAGAGGGTGCAGAAGCAGGTTTTTTTGTAATTTTAATGAGGTTTGGTGCACTCATTGTTCAATCAGGCAAATTTTGTAAATCCACAGGGAGAAGAGAAAAAAAAGAAGAAGAAAAAATAAGAAACAAGCCAACTGCTTTAGGCTATAATCCAACTTTAGAAAAAGAAAATCCCAGTACTTTAGGCTATAATCCAACTTTAAAAAGAGCCAACTGTTTTAGGCTATAATCCAAATTTAAAAAGGAGCCAACTGCTTTAGGCTATAATCCAAGTTTAAAAGGGAGCCAACTGCTTTAGACTGTAATCCAAGTTTAAAAAAGAGCCAACTGCTTTAAACTGTAATCAAGCAAAAAACAAACAAACCAACTGCATAAATCTAATCCAGATATTCCTGTCAGTTCAAAGATATTTAAAAAAAAAAAACCTGTCTCTAAATAGTTTCTATAATAGTTATGTGTCATGCCTCCGTCCGAGCCTGACTCCGAGGAAGACATGGAGTTCTCTGTTGAGGCCCAGGAGGGGGTGTCTGTGGCTTCGGAGGACTGTAGGGAGGAGCAGGCTGAGGCAGGCCAGGGCCCTTCTGGTTTGGAACAGGGAAGGCAGAGTTCAGGCAAGGAGGAAGGCCCCCCCGCCTGATCCTAGAGCAAGGAGAGCAGAGAGGAGGAGAGAACAACGGAGGCAGGCTCACTTGCTCGGGAGGAGAGCGTCCCACCCCACTCCACAAGGCACACCTGGGGATTAGGATTTAAGGAGACGCTGTGGGGTGAGGCATTTGCCGGGAATGAACGTGGGATCTTGAGATTGTTGTGACTTGTGCTCTTGTAACCTGGACACTTTGTATTCTGGACCAGTTTGTTTCCTGCTTCCCGATCACAGCTTACATTCCTGATCTCTCCTTGCAGTCTGCAGTTCGCAGTTCGCAGGCAAGCTGAGAGTAAAAGGACTCTTTACGTTTTCTTGTTATCTGTCTTGTCTTGAGAATATTGTAAACTTTCCTGGCTATCTTGGTTGAACTCTTGCCAGCATATGGGGGAGCTTTTGGGTGAACATTGGCAGTGATTCAAGGACTGTTGCTCTTGCCAGCCGACTGCTTTGCCTCCGTTCTGGGCCCTGGGTCATCACAGTAATGTATAGGGTTAAAAATGTGGTTAAAAAAATCTTTGTTTTTTTTTTTGTAGAGTCACAGAATGTCCTTTGTTTAGCACAGGTGTTGTTTCAAGGTCATCACTCTTCTGATTCTTTCTATATTACTGTAGTATCATCCTTCACCATTAGATGTCCTCATTAATTCTAGTGTCTGTATCCAGTAATAAAACTTTTATTTAAAATGCTCTTTTACAACAAAGTAAAAAAATCTTCCCAAATCAAAAACGTTAGCCAACAAAAGATTATCACTTTTTTTCAATCAGTCTCAAATCTTTTTTTCATATTTTTTATATTCCTTAATATTGTTCCCCCATTTCAGATTTCTCGCCACTTTTAACTCTCTTCTTCCCAAGTCTTCCTGGGGTTGTTTCTTTTAAAAATTATCCACCTCAGGGATATATATTTTGAAAGTCAATAGGGAAGAGAAATAAAGAACAATCTCACCCAGATCAAACACATTGTTGACAGTCAGCTGTTTGGTGGCGCTGCCATGGCTCTTCGCTTCTTCCCCTCTTCCCCGGCTGTCTATGGCTTGGGCTGTCTGCGTATTTGCTGGCAGCCTTTCTCCCGCCTGTTTGAAGAGTTTCCTTGGTCCGTTTGGGCCAACGCCATTAGCTCCAAACTCCCAAGGTTTCCCTTCCTCCTCGTTGCCTCTCCAGGGCAACTTTCTGACCTCTCTGGGTCTCCAAATGAAGCAAAATTGGACTAGGAAACCGGAGTTCTGGTTTCTTTCATCCGTGTCGCCATGACGCCTGGGATGAACTCCCTGCCATATCCTATTTTAATAAATAAAAAAGTCACCGTTTTAAAAAATTAGGGTCAAATGAATATTTATGCCTCCAGTATTACGTATACATTTTCATAGTATGGAAGTACTGACATGCTAAAAGCTTTTCATGTGCTCTTTAATACCTGATTTTTCACTCCAGCTGAATGGAAGTTGGATGAAAAGTAGGGACGTTGCAGTTAGTACTTGTCAATGCTTTCTAAGCAATACACTATTCACTGCCAAATGAATGCCTTCAATTAAAATTCACCACTGTATGCAGATTATGATGATACACTGTGGATGTGAGTACTCTGCATCACTGGGCCAAAAATGTAAAATAGTGAACCAAAAAGTACTGATCTCTGTGCTCAAGAGGAAAATGGACCACCTATCACAGCAATTGACAAGTTCATATGACAAACTTTGATGAACCAGTTAAAGACACTTTGGTGGCTCACTCAAAGAGAAATTGCTGTCAAGGTGGCAATTTTACAGGAATATGTGGTCATATTATTGATATTCTTCTGTATAGGAAGGTTGTGAAAGGTGGGCTCTTCACATGCTAATGAGAGGTGAAGATTACAAGAGTTGAAATTTGCTAGTAATTGTTATCATACTGCAAGAATGAATGAGAGGAATTTATTCAAACCAATGTCATAGCTGATGTACAGTATATGGGCTCATAATGAGAAAAACAAAGCATCAGTTTTTGAAATATTATCTGAAAGCTTCCTCTAGTGCTCAGCAATGTATAAGGATCAAGAAATAGATGAAGCCTTTTCTCATTCTTGAACTATGCATGAGTGTAAATATATTGGAGAGGACTGGTGGAGAGGACTAATAAAAACATGGAGATTCATGTAACGATCCCTCTAGATCACGGGTGTCAAACTTGCCACGTGACGTGTCGCAATGTATCGCAACTCTTTTTGCATTGCCGGCAATGGGGTGGGCGCGGCTTCAGTATGATGAAACTGGCCCGCGGGCCGGCAGTTTGACACCCCTGCTCTAGATAAAAAAGGATAAAGAGTAAGAGTTGAGTTTGCAAATTAGCAACTTCATTCTCCTGAAAATATTAAGACAGTTAAAGCTGAATAGATGATACTTTAAGCTATGTTGCAGAAATGATAGATAAATGCAATAAATTATCCACATATTTTAGTGTATTATATAAAAATAAATTGGTCACATTACAATATTTGCGATGCAAATAAAAATATAATTTCTTCTTCTGCCTAGCATACAAAACCTAATTCCATTACTTTCTTCTTATTTATTATTCTTAATGTGCTATTTACATGCTATTCTTTGAAAGGAATCAATCAATGTATACAAGATTTAATCAGATCTTGCAAATATACAATTTACTAATACTTTAAATGGATGCATAATAAGGGCAAAAATAATACACAAGGTAAAGCCAAGTATTTGACAGAATTGACCCATCAGATTTTTGTGATGCCAGAATGCTAATGGATTATGTAATCTATATTGCTTGATATTTAAAGTAAGCAAGCAAGAAACCTGCTGGAGATTAGTTTCTGTGTTAACGTTTTGAACATCTTCTAGCTGTTTCTTCTAATATTTCCCTTATTAAATATACTTTTCCTTTGCCATCAAGCAGATTTGCTATACATGAACTTGAGTGAGATTATCCCCAGTAGTTGTGAATTATTGAGTTGAGCTCAATAAGCAGACTCTCCTTTGCCTGTAATGTGATAGATTTGAAACAATCTAAGTTTTTTAATTGTTGATAAGAATTAGGAAAATAAGGAAAAATAAGGTGTGTTTGTGTACATGATATATAGAACAATGTGCATGTTTGTGTATGTGTATACATGATATATAGTGCAGTAGTGTATTGAGTGTGTATCTTCAGTTGTAATCAAATTCGTTAGCATTATTGGCCCTTTCAATTGTGCTATAATCTGCCTATTACATTTTTGCATGTTGGGTACCTATTAAAAACCTGTTGATGAGGGAGTCTTTTCTGGAAATAAATCTTTCTCTGGTACTCATTCCTACCTCTCCCATCATTTGCTGGCCATACAGCAAATTGTAGAATTGATCTTTGGACTTCCTGCACGCAAAAAAATAAATAAAACTGCCACTGAACTGAAAAAAAAGTATTCTCAGTGAAACTTAATTCATGGAGGAAAACAGTTATGATAATAATTATTGGGCAAAATTGAGGTACAAAGATAATAATGCTTGTCCAGTTTTAATTTTGCTTTGTATGTGTATGTGTGTTCTAGGTGCGCAAAGTTGACACTCCAAAGGATCAGATGGACAAAGAATGGGAGGAATTCCAGAAAGCTATGAGACAAATCAATACAGTAAGTTACTGTTCCCTGTTTTGAAATTAATGCATATACAGAAATGAAACTTGGCAGAAGTGATCTTATCTGCCAGTCTCAATGCAATTTACATGGTAGATGAGTGGACAAGAGCAATAGCACTTAGATATTGCTTACAGTATCTGGGTCCTTATTTTACCGACCTCAGAAGGATGAACGGCTGAGTCAACCTTGAGCCGGTGAGAATCGAACTTCCAAACTGCAGGCAGCCAGCAGTCAGCAGAAGTAGCCTGCAGTACTGCATTCTAACCACTGCGCCACCACCACTGCTCATGACAAGGCAGGAATTGGATGGGTTGTCCCATATACAATATCCAGCATACATGATTTTCTTTTCTAATGGCTCTAAGTCCAGATCAAACATTCCTTTATGAAGATGCTAAATTAGACCAATCCTTTGAGCTTAATAATAATATACATGTTACACAAATGGTTTTCAATTGATAAATTGTTTTTATCTCTTTCTTTTATATGCCTGTGTCAAAGGAAATTCTGAAACATATTGACTTTTTAAAGTATTTTCCCACTGGCACTTGGGACATTGCTCTTCTCTTTTTGGGAGAGAAGGAGGGTACAGTCTCTGATCCCTTTTTTCTTTTTGCCATACCTCTTTCAAGAGTTAAGGCTTAGGAGGGAAGGTTTTGCTGCCAGGGGAAATGTATATGGACTGGCAATTCCAGAGTTTTAATTACAGTAAAAAGAAAGGAAACTTTACATTGTTGTATTTCTCAATGTACCATGAAAATCAAAGAAATACCCCCAGAAAATTGAGCCTAAAACTTCTATATATTTTTTTTAATTTCTGAGTTAGATTTCAGAAGCTATAGTGGCTGAAGAAGATGAAGAAGGGCGACTTGACCGTCAAATTGGAGAAATTGACGAACAGATGTACGTAGCTCAAATTTTGTCTTCAAATGCTATTTATGAACAGTGTTTCTCAAAAACTACTTAAGTAATTTTTTAATATTGCTTTAATAAGACTATACTTGAAATACTGCAGCCAGTTTTGGTCAACACAATAAAAAAAAATGTTGAGATTCTAGAGTGCAGAGAAGAGCAACAAATGTTTATGATGAATGGTTTCAGGAACTTGGTATGTCTGGTCTAAGAAAAGAAGGACTAGGGGAGACAAAATAGTGGTCTTCCAATATTTGAGGAGCTATCACAGAGAAGAGAAGGATCAACCTATTCTCCAAAGAACCTGAGAGCAAGACAAGAAGAAACAGATGAAAACTTATCAAGGAGAGATCCAACCTAGAACTAAGGAGAAATTTCCTAAAAGGAAAAACAATTAATCAATGGTACAGTTTGCATTCAGAAACTGTAGGTGCTCCATCACTGGAGGTTTTTATTTATTTATTAAATGGTTCAGTCCAATCTAGTACTGAGGTCCCCTCCCGTTTATCTCTGGAATTGTGGGCGCTCCATCACTGGAGGTTTTCAAGAAGATTGGACAGCCATTGTCTTGCCAAGTTGGCAAATAAATTTAACTTCTTCATATCTAACGGCTCATGGCCTGGTGACTATCCTGGCGAGTTTACATTTATAGCAGGGTCCAAAACTAGCACCATTGATTACATCTTAACTTCTATGGACTTAGTACATTATATAGAAAATTTTGAAGTCTTGCCTTACCTAGAAAGTGATCATCTACCTCTGTGTATATACATGAAGCCCTTTATCAGGCAAATACCCTCCAAGGACCATTTTATCCCTGCAATCTCTACAGCAGACCTAACAAGATGTCGGGTCAAATGGACCCAACAACTTGATCAGAAGTCAAGGAGAGCCCTAACAGAGGATAATTTTCAAAAAATCCGCGCAGCCTTTATATCAGCCAACCCGACTCAAGACTTATTAGAACTATATAAAACTTTAGTTTATGAGCTACACCATTATTAGCACATGACCGAAATTTCTCAGTTAAGAGGTCCTGTACCGCCTCCAAACCATGGTTTGATAAGGATTGTGTAGAAGCCAAGAAAGCCCTTAACTTGGCATACAAGGAGTACAAAAGTGAGACTGGATATGGCAATAAAGCAATTCTTAAACAGTTACTTACACTCAAAAAACAATTCAAGCAATTGACTGCATTCAAGAAAAAAGACACAAGGTCTTCCTGGGAACAGCTCATCGTGGCAGCAAAGCAAAAGAACTCCTTATTTTGGCGTCTAATAGCTTGCCACTCTGAAAGAATCTATACCCCATTAGACTGTCATATATCTCCTATAACCTGGGAACTTCATTTTCGGAGAATGTATGAAGACCCCTCCAGAGAGAGTACAAGGTCTATAATGAAGGATTTACCTGAGTGGCCTCCAGTTTCAGAGTCTGAAATTAAATCCCTCATTGGCCAACTCAGGATCGGGAAGGCTCCAGGAGCTGACTTCATTTCGGCTGAATTACTAAAGAATAATATGGAGTGGTGGATACCCGTCCTGGCAGCGCTATTCACCTATATTGACTCTACTGGCCATGTCCCAGAGGATTGGGGCTTGGCAATTGTGGTCCCAATTTATAAAAAGGGAAAGAGAGACGACCCTGCCAATTACAGACCAATAAGTCTGCTAAATATAATCAGCAAACTCTCTGCCAAACACCTTCAAGATAAATTAAAGGAGTGGCTGGATCTTGAGAACCTGATTGCCAAAGAACAAGCCGGGTTCAGAGAGGGGAGAGGCACCATAGATCAGTGCTTAGTTCTTCATCATTTGATTGAAAAATATGCATCAGATAGACCTGTATCATTATACGCTGCCTTTATAGATCTTAAGTCAGCTTTTGACACGGTTACAAGGACTAAGTTATGGGAAAAGCTGGAAGCTGCCTCAATTGATCACAGACTCCTCCATCTGTTACGCGCCTTACATACCAAAACATCCCTCAAGGTGAGGTGTAATATGCAAGGATCTCTCTCGAGGTCAGTTGAAACTCAAAAGGGTTAAACGGGTGCATTTTGGCCCCCTTGCTCTTCAATTTTTATATAAATGATATGGTAAAATGGTTAAATAATCCAAATTACCACCCCCAAAAAATAGATGACCGAAGCATTGCTCTTCTGCTCTATGCAAATTACAGTGTGATTCTCTCCAGGATGCCAGTTGGCCTTAAAAGAGCCTTGCAAGCCCTTGTCCAGTATTGCAAATATAATAAACTGGACATAAATTATGAGAAAACAAAGGTTATGGCTTTTGCAAAAAGGCCAAAACCGTACTCATGGTACTTAAATAGCCACAAAATAGAGCAGGTAACCACCTTTAAATACCTAGGGGTGATCATTCATGCCACTGGCTCACAAAAAGCCCCTGGAGAATACGTGGCTGCCTCTGGCCAACGATCAGCGAATGCCGTTCTTAAATTTTTCTGCACAAAGGGAGGACACTATGCTCCAGCTGCAATTAAGCTCTTTCTGGCCAAGTCGCTAGCACAGCTTCTCTACGGCAGGGCTTTTCAACCTTTTCACCCATTGTACCACTTTTAGGATATGGCAACATCCAAGTTCCACCAACAAGGTGTCAAAAACTTGATGACCAAAAAAAAAAAAAAAAAAGTAATAAAGTACAGGTAGTCCTCGACTTACAACAGTTCGCTTAGTGACTGTTCGAAGTTACAATGGCACTGAAAAAAGTGCCCCCCAAGCCACAGCCGAGCAAGACACCTGCCTGCCCGCCCGGTGGCGCTCTTCTTCCTGTCCGAGGTTTTCATTGTTGTGAGCATTTCTGTTGAGGATTGGCAGCGGGGGTTGGGTGGGTGGGTGTTTGGTTTTTATTCCCCCCGTCTGCTGGGTGGTTGCAGCAGGTTTTGGTCACTTCACATGACCTTGGGACACTGTGACCGTCATAAATATGAATCAGTTGCCAAGCATCTGAATGTAAATCACAAGACCCTGGAGATGCTGCAACATTCCAGCTGATTGGTGCTTCTTCAGGGCTCAGCAGAAGCACCAGGATCAGCGCCGAGCTCCAGCTGGAGCCTGGCACTGATCCTGGCGCTTCCGCTGAGCCCTGACAGCCCTGCAGCTCCAGCCATCTCTCGCTCAGGCTTGTGCAGTGCTGCCACCGGTTCAGCTCATTCCCCTCCCCGGCTACCACTTTTCTAGGATGGTCGCGTACCACCTGCCAGGTGCCAATGTACCACAGGTGGTACCCGTACCACTGGTTGAAAAGCCCTGCTCTACGGGACCTTGCTCAGACTCTCAGCTTCATGTTTTACACCACTGGAAAGAGTTCAATCCAAATTTATCAGAACAATTCTCCAGATGCCGCGCTGTGTCCCAAATGCACTTCTGCACCTGGAGACAGGATTGATAAAAGTCAAAGCAAGAATCTGACATCTGGCTAAGGCTTAATTGCTTTCTGCAAGGCCTTGCTCCATTAATTCTTCAAGATAAATTTTCCTCTTCATGGATCAAGGCAGTCGAGTCCAACCTTGCCAAACTAGGCTTCTCGTCAGCCTCAATTCTCAAATTGGACTATGACCAAGCAAAACAAACCTTGCGTCAAAGGGCAGAGGACATCGAGAGGCAAGCGGACTTAGGTATAGCTCCGCTGTTTCTGGCTCCAGACTCTATTAGATACGTGGTTACACCTGCCAGGTATCTTAGTTGGAGTCAGTAAATCACCGGAAAGCATTCTCGCTTGCACGGTGCCATGCGTTTCCATCGGCCGTCCTGTACGGCAAGTATAAAAAGACTCCATTGGCAGAAAGACTCTGCTCCTGTGGCTCAGGAGAGGTGGAGACCATTGGACACATACTCCTTTGATGTTCCTTCTATAAAGCTATTTGGAAAAACCATATCTTCCCCATAATCAATAGGTATCCTGGTCGTTCAGAAAGTATTTATCTCCAGTGGCTGCTTAAGGATGAGCAGGCAGTGATCACGGCGCAGGTGGCTAGATTCTGCGCAGCAACACTGGGGATTCGCCAGAAACATAAATAAACATTTATGTTTTTTAATAATAATCTTTTTTTAATAATCTTTTATAATCAATTTTATTATGTGTTTTTATCCAGCATTAGACTATAGTCGATGTATTTTTATTGTCAGATCAGTATGATTCAGTTTTTCTGAAGCTAGCTAGTTTTTTTTTATACTGTCTGTAAAACTAGGCAGACCTTGGTCACCCATTGATTACATCATTAATGGTAATATATTGCTATGTCTTCTTGTGTTGGTTCTGTTTAGTTTTGTTTTATTTGAATGTTTAATTTATGTGTTGGCCTTCGGCTGTAATAATAAATTGAATTGAGACAGCCATTTGTTTGGAATGGTATAGGGTCTCCTGCTTGAGCAGAGGGTTAGACTAGAAGACCTCCATGGTCCCTTCCAACTCTGTTATTGTTAAAAGTGATGTAGTGTGATGTGATATCTTTCCTTTATCCAATTCCACTTGTATTTACAGATTTGGAATAATAGTTCAGGGCAATGTTACTGAATGATGTATGAAAAATGTATTTTTTAAATATTAGCATTTGTTACATGAAACAATTATACTCACTCCTTCAATACAATTCCTAGACTGGAATTTTAAATTAGAACAAACCAGAGTAACAGTTTGCTGACAATCTTGTTGACTCATTCCTTTAAATCAGTGGCTTCCAACCTTTTTTTTAAATAATATTTTATTGGTTTTCCAGTTTAACATTTGAGTATTTGGAAGGCAACGTGGTGATTGGGTTAGTCAATAGTTCAATAACAACTTCTATAGTACATATCCCAGGTTACACCATCAAATATTTCTTCCCTGTTTCCCTTAACATTTGCTATATCATATTTAAGCTAATAAATTTCTAGTTATATCAAACTCAGTTGAAACTTCATTATCACATTTATCAATATGTTTTTTGCTTATACATATCCAAGTTTTACCTAATTTTTAATTGCAGTACTCCAATTTAATCTTTAATATCCATAGTATTTGAATTTCGGGTAACCCAAATTTCCTTTATCTCACTACATAAAAGTTATAATATCTAAAATACACATATTACTTACTTAAATATATTCTTATTTTATTTCATAAACATTTTCTATTTCTCATCCTAGTACATCACCACTTAATAATGGAGTGTCCTTTGTTATCTCAAGTCCATCATCTGTATTATCTGGGCTAAACAATAATTCAAACCTATTTCCTAATAGTTAGTTTTCATTTCCCTTATAAGTCTAAATCCTCAATATTAAGCCAATTAATCCCTTATTTTTTATTATTTTCCAACAATTTTAAATCTAATAATCAAATTTCCCCTTATCTCAGAATCTCCCTTTAGCCCATTAGTTGAGACTTTAGGATCCTCTCTAATAAATCAAAAGACCCCATTTTTTAAACCTAACTCTAGCTTTCTTTTTATGCCAACCAGGCTTCCATACCAATGCTTTTAGATCATCAGATAGATCTCCCTTCATTCTTGTACATGTTACTTGAATTAAAGGAGACCATCTAGTTGTCAATTTTCTGGAAGAACTGGCCCATTTAGAATCATTAAGTTGTCGCCCTTGGTTTTTCAATCTGGATTTGATTATCTCGGTGGCTTCAAGAATTTTTTCAAGTATAAGTTTATAATTAGCCGACATTTGTTGTTGGTCCTCCTCCATTTCTGACATAGTTATAGATGGTCCTTTAGTGAAGGCTATTTATTAAACAAGAGTCAGTAAATGTTCACCTCCACAGTTCCTAGAAACCAATTTCACTGCCCAGCTACTCTCTCAGCTTATAATCTCTCTTAGATAATACCAAGGTCAGAACTGGGCTAAGAGCAAGTCGCTTGTCAAAAATAATAAAAGTAATAGATTGCTGTACCAAGCTTCGCCACAAGATGTCCCCGATAGCATTTAAAGTCTTTTCCAAATCCAGGGCTAGGTTTTTATCCAATATAAGTTCTTTTTTTTCTTTTTTACAAGTAAATAAAATAGCAGGTCCCCATAAGAGTAGGAACTTTTTGGGTCCCCAGATCCCCCCCAAAAATGTAATTCCGATTATATTAAGTTGTTCTTCTCAGTGTTTTGTTTCCCCAGGTAGTCAAACGCCGCCATTTTAGAGGGTGGGGAAAAAAATTCCCTTCCCTCTCTCCTTACAGGGGGAAGAGTTTCAAAAAGCTTTTAGCAGGAAAAGTACTTGGGGTACAGAGAAGGTAAAATCTCACCCAATTCCTCCGCGTTGCTTTCAAAGTGCTTGTTGGTGATTTTGGCCTCGGCTGGTAGCAGCTTGGTGATGGGCCATGTTGATGGCTGATCTTTTCCCCGTCAGTTAGAAGAGCGGCCCCGGATCAAACGGGAGGGCTGCTGCCCTTCCGCAATCACTCGGGGGTCCTCTTCACACTCGTGGCCCCTCCAGGGCGACTTCCGACCCTCTTCAGGGTCCCCCGGCGGGAGAAAGCCAGACGGCAGAGAGAGCGATTGCCCCGCACGTCCACCTGCGCCGCGATCACAAACCGGAAGCCGCTTCCAACCTTTTCTATACCCCGCACCCCTAGAACGCTTCTGATATATTCTCACACTCCTTACAAAAGTTTAAAATAACAGCAATGAATTATGCATATATATTGTAATTTTTCGCACCCCCTGGAATATCGTCTCACACCCCTGGTTGGGAACCCCTGCTCTAAATCATATTTAATTGTCATGTAGATTGTTACTATTATGCTTTACAATTTTTGGTTCTTTTTATACCTAACACATTCATCAAATAGATACAGCATTAAATAAGTTTATACATACGTTTCTGGCACATATACCGTCAGATTAGCATTAGCATTTTCCCTAGACTTTTAAGTTAAGAATTTTAAGTTTTGTTTCTATCAAACCACACTAGTTCAGCAGAAGCTCTGAAACAGTTTTTCAGATTTCAGTTTCTCTATTTTGTGTATACCCCTATTATAGGTAGTCCTCGACCTATGTATGACTAATCCATTAGTGACCATTCAGAGTTAAGACAGACACCTCCCGAAGCAACTTACAAGCCAGGTTTGAAGTTATGGCCACTGAAGGACCCTCCTACTGATCTTCCCCATTCTGTGCTGCCAGATCCCTGCTGACGTTTGGCCTGCTTTCCCATCCGAATGGATTCCATATCCTCCTCCCAATCCCGTCACCAATTGGTCACTTACCTTTTACTGGAGATCTCCTTCTGGAAGCTCCAGAGATTGTATAGGGAAGGAGATCAGGCCACTACTCCACCCCTACCTGCAGGCTGCATTTCGGGAGCAGCCACAATTCAAAATGGTGCCTACTTCTGGGATGGAGGGAGGCTGGGATGCAGGGAGGCTGAGGGGTGAAACGGCCTGCTCTCCTTCTCCAACACCATCTGTGGAGCTTCCAGAAGGAAATCTACAGAAGATAGGGGACAAGGATTGGGGAGGAGGCTGTGCGACCCTATGGGAGAGGAAAACAGGCCCAAGTCTTGCAAGGAACTCAAGAGGTGAGAAACAGAGTATGGGATGCCTCAGGGTAGCAGAAGCCTGGGGCAGACAGGCCTGGGTTTGTGCTAGGCCTCCCCCACCACTGAGGCATCTGGTGCTCCAGTTAATGATCATATCAAGGAACGCAGGGGTGGGAGTCATTAAGCCTTGTGATTATATGGGTGCCTTGCTTACTGTCATGATTTTCGACTAATAGACAGGCTCCATTACTGTCATAAGTCATAGACTACCTGTATGCAGTTTCATATATGCATATTTTGAATCTTACTGCAGAAGAGGGGGTCATGTTATTCACCAAAGCACCAGAGGGCAGGACAAGAAACAATGATTGGAAACTGACCAAGGAGAGAAGCAACCTGGAATTAAGGAGAAACTTCCTGAGAGTGAGGACAATTAACCAGTGGAATAGCTTGCCCCCAGAAATCGTGGGCGCTCCATCACTGGAGATTTTTAAAAAGAGGCTAGACAGTCACTTGTCTGAGATGGTATATGTTCTCTTGGTTGAGTAGGGGGCTGGACTAGAAGACCTCCAAGGTCCCTTCCAGCTCTATTCTATTCTATTCTTGTAACATATATCTTATATTTTGAGGAGAAAGATTCTGGTAGCTTTTTGTTTGTTTTATATACTATCATATTCCATGCCAGACTCATGAGAATGTGGAATATAAACTAAATTAATTAAAATAGTATATAAATAATAATTTTAGCGCTCTCAAAACCTTTCACAAATTATTGGAATTACATTAATAATAACAAGATAAAATACCTTATTTATGATTTTTTCTGAACAATATTTAAAGATTTTTCTAAAGGTCAAGAATGATTGAACTATCTGGGCTTTGGGTAGAATGTTGTTCCATAATTGCTAGCAGTGAGAAATAAAATAGAAATAGAATAGAAACTTTATTGATTTATCATTTGATCATATATAAAACTAATACAAATATACCAATAGCTACTAAGAACATGCCCTATTGTTTTCTTTCTAAGTCATTATCCCTACAGTTAACCTTCATCTGAGGTTCCAAGCTCTTTGAAAATGACCTTTGATATAGAGTCCAGTCTAATTAATAATATGCAGGCTTGTTCCCTGAAAAAAAAACCCAATGCTCTGGTATTTTTAATTTGTAAATAAGAATCTAAATAACAGCCCATTCTACAGTCTGCAGTTTGCAGTTAAGATGGATGTCTTCAAGGACTGGTACCATACAAATACACAATTCTTCCTTTAAATGGAACTCCATGAAATCTCCCATATATTACCATTTAGTCTAGTTGTTAAAAAAAAAACAACTTCAGAGATATGGAGGCATATAATTTGTTAAATATTTTTCTAACTGGGAGGCTGATTTGTGTTAAACTAGCCACTTCAAAGACTTAACATTAACATTTAAATGTGGCAATTATCATCTTGGGCAGCAACATCAATAACTTCATTTGAAAGCTTCCTTGGCTTTTAGATATGATTGGATTGGGAATGGGATAGAGAGTCCATATTGTGAGATGACATTTGAAAGTTGGGTGACCCAACCACAAGGTTGCTTGTTGTGTAATTGGTCTTTGAAGCATAGTTTAGGTAGTCTGTCTGAGGGTATGGATAGGATCTGCAGCCAGTAATTAAATACTTTACTATGGCTTTATATAGGGAGTATGCCCAACTCTGCCCCTATGGCTGGGTCTGGTGTAGACCTATCCACCTCCGAGATACATTTCAGAAGAGTAGATTATATCTGACTTCGGGTTTACCGCCGCAGCTGCCGCGGACATTTGGAAGGCGAGCTCCGTCTTCCATGTCTGAATTTGCTCCGCTGGGGAACCCTGGAAAGGGTCGAAAGTCGCCCTGTAGGGGCGGTGAGCAAGGAGGGGACTCCCGCTTGATCCCGGGAGGGCGGCAGCCTTTCCGCTCGATCTGGGGCAGCCCTCCAAACTGGCAGAGGAAAGACCAGCCATAGTAATATGGCCCATCACTAGGCTGCAGACAGCCGAAGTCAAACTGACCACCAAGCATTTCGAAAGCAACGCGGATGAAACTGGGTGAGATCTGATCTTTTCTTTACCCTAAGTACTTTCTCTTCCTGTAAAAGCTGCCTGAAGTATCTTTCCCCCTGTGAGGAGAGAGGGAAAGGAATTTCTATCTCACCCTCTAAGAATAGCAGCGTCTGACTACCCAGGGGAATCAAAGCATTAAAAGAACAACTTTAATCTAATTGGATTTATATGTTCCTAAAACTTGGGGACCAAAATTTTTCCTATTTTTATTGGAGACTCTTGTTTTTATCTACAAAAAAGAAATAAAATTGGAAAAAGGATTATAAAAATTTTGGACTTAAAAAACCTTAAATGGCATCGGTGACATCTTGTGGCGAAGTTTGGTACTACAACTTGTTGTTTTCTAAAAGAGACTTGGCTCGAAGCCCAGACCTTAGATAAGACTTTTCTGATCTTGGCACCACCTGTGAGAGACTTAGCTATAAGAGAACAGCTGGGCGGCATAACTGGCCTACTTGAACTGTAAATGTAAACTTTTATTGACTCTCAGAGTTATATGTGGGAAACTGCTTTCCTATCTCTTTATTTCAGGAATATTGGTCACTATATGAGGTGGGTTATAAAATCTTGCTTGACAAACAACTTCTACTAGAAAGACTATTTATAAACACGTGAAAGAGAGGGATGAAGACCAGGAAAAGATTCCATGTTGAAAGCAATACATGAAACCATTCTTTCAGCTTGTGATAAAATAAGACCTAACATAAAAGATCAAGACAGCAGCTTAGATACACAAACCAAAACTTTGACTACAACCAAAGAACCAACAATGCAGAAGGTAACAGAAGAAGTGGGACAATCAAATATTAAGACAGAGGACTCAATTGACCAACAAATACAGCTCATGGAAAATCCAGAAAAGGAAGTGATAACACTGAAAATGGAAATGACTTTATATAAATCAGAAGAAATTTGAGAAAGAAGAAGAACAGATTGAATGGAAAACAAACAGAGCAAGCATGGGGAATTGGAATAACAGGGAGACAACTTAACGAATACAAATGGGCTAGTCCTTCCAAAAAAATGGCAATTAAATGGTCTCCTTTATTTCAAATAACATATATAATAATAGAGGGAGATCTATTTGATGATCAGAAAGCACTGATATGGAAGCCTAGTTGACAAAGGAAGGTTGAAGAAAATTGGGGTTTTGACTTATTAGAGGGGATTTCATATTATTAATTAGAGGGTTAAAGGGAGAAGTTGAGATAAGAGGAATTCTGGTCATTAGATTTAAAATACTTGGAAATTAGTTGAAAATAAGGACTTTATCTGTTTAATATTTAAAAATTAGACCTTAAAGGAAAAATAAAATTTATTATTATGAATATGTTTGATTTATTGATTAACCCAGGTAATATACATAATGGTTTTGATTTATTAAAGGGGATATTGTATTATTAAGTAGATGATTTAATATGGTGGGAAATAGATAACTCTTAGGAAATAGAACAAGATTATATTCAAATAGATAAAATATGTATTTTGGATATTAGATCTTGTTATGAATTGAGACAAGGGAAATCTTAGTTACCTAAGGCTTGAAAATTATAAATATCAAAGGTTAAATTGGAATATTGATGAGAAACTAAAAATTGGGTAAAAATTAATAACAGGATATGGATTGTTTATGAAGATTGAATGTAATTAATATACACATAAGCTAAAAAATGATAAATGTAATAATGATGTTTTTATTGAGTTGATATAATAAGAACTGTACTAGCTTGAATACGAGACAGTAAATGTTAAGGGAAAAAGAAGAAATATTTGATGTTGCAACTTGAGATTTGTACTAAAGATTTTGTTATCGAACTATTGATTAACCCAGTTACCACGTTGCTTTTTAAATACTTAAATGGAAAATTGGGAAATTAATAAAATATTATTAAAAAAGAAAAGTAGATTATATCTGTTCCAGCAAGGGGGCATGTATATATATCCCCACAGTTCTGCACCATATGTGATTATTGGGACTATTTTGCTTTTATATACTTTTATTATTGGAACCTAGGTTGCTATGGTTGATGAGCTTCTTTATAGTATTGACACTGGCTAAAGTCTTTAAAGTACTCTTCTTAAAATGTGGGAACCAGGAATCTGTTTCTGTAAAAACAAGTTTTAAGTATAGATAGGACTTAACTAATTTATATTTCCCTATCCAGTCTTCAATTATACATAGTCCAGCTTTTCTCAACTTCTTTGATTTTGGACTTATTGATGTTCAGTAATTGAGTGCACAATGTGAACTAAACCTTTGCAGCAATCTTTAAATTCTATCTGGGTATATGACATCGGTACTATGTCATATGCATAAAGCAGAATGTTTACATCTTTGCTTTTAACTTTAGGCATATGCATATTGGTTCTGAATTTAACTATCAAAGTTTGTTCTAAATTGTCCCATATATCAGGGAAATAATACATAGACATTTGTGGAGGTATATAAACATTTAACATCACAGTTACAGAGGCCTTAAACTGGAATATAACAGCTAAGAAAAATGGTGAAGAGGCACCTACAATTATTTTTATGCCCTATTCATTTTGAGTTCTTCCTTGATCAATATGGCCAAATCCCCTATTGCCTGGCCCTTTTCTTTTACGTTCCATATTGGGTTGACCTAAGACTTAAAGCCAGATATTGAAAACTATTTATTACCAGCTATTAATCAGGTGTCTTCTACTGCAATTGGAAAGAAATTCAGGTAGATCACATAGAAATAGAGAGCAACATATTGTAATAGTGTATTTGGGTTTTTTGGCTACAGTTCAAGAGAAAATTCTGAACTAATTTTAATTGTTTTTAAAATAATTAAAGGAATTATAGGATTTCCTGTCTTCTATTCAAATTAGAAGAGAGAGAAAGCAGTCACAGAGTGCATGAATGCTTCTTACCCCGTGACTCATGCAACTGCTGGACAACTAATTTTCTGAAAAATTATATTTTGGAAACAGAACATGTAGAATAAAGGTGGTTGGTTGTTTTTTTTTACATTTTCAGCACGCTTGTGCCAGATTGATGCTTTTTATCTGCTGTGAAAAAAGCTAATGTTTCTTAGCCAATCTGTAGTTCTATAATGAAAATGTAGTTACAGGTTTCCAAATCTAAGCCAGAAAATATAGTAATTAACTGGGTCCATTGTAACTATATCAAGGTTTTAACAAAATGCTCTTTACACGAAGTTGCATTGCATGAATGTATAAGGTTTATGTTTTTAGATTTTCACTTAATCAGAAAAAGAGGGCAAACTATTTTATTTTATCTTAGAGAATGTTTCCGTCGTGTTGAACAACTGCGTGACCGCCAGGAAATAAGGAAAGATAAATTAAAGGAAGCCATGACTCGAAGAGTCACACAGACTAAAGAAGAGGATGATATTGGTAGTAATGATGAAGGTGAATTGCAGGACTTGCTGTCTCAAGACTGGAGAGCAAAAGGAACAATATTGTAAGTGCCTGAGAAGAGGAATTAATTTCCTAATTATTATATTGTTCTTTTATCACATACTAACATTTTTCATACATATGTATGTACAGTACATGTATGAAGTCTTGTGGGTGTTAAAACCATCTGTTGTAAAACTATTTTTATAAAATTATAGCTGTTATGGAAACAAAACAAACTTTTATTTGAGCCAGTACTGTGCCAGCAGTAGCTTTTTAATATGCATTGAAGTATGCTCTTTTTTTCTGAAGGCAGATCAACATTAAAAACAATGTTTACCAGTTAGAACTATTTTGTAGTCTTAAATAGAAATTATTTACTTTTATTTCCTGCACCTAACATATGCCACAGATGTGACCTGCATACTATATTGGAAACTTATATTAACTTGTGTTTCCTTAGATTCATAAATTAGCTATTAGCTCAGACATCTGTTGTAAATCTAAATCTATTGCCTCACAGAAATCAGAGTTTTCAAACTCACTGAAGTTCACTGAAGTTGTGCGTTTTGTAGCCTTGCATTTAATAATTGTTTATTTGATGCAGGCATTCATTAGCAAATATCAGTGAATGCCTACCAATGTATAATCCTGGGAAAAGATGCCCCATTAAATTCAACATCATGAGTTTTCCAAGTAAATGTGTTCTTTTCACACAATGAATATCTTCCTTCTTTCCTCCTGCATGATGTCATGAGCACACTCCTAAAAATTATTGGGTGATGCTCAGTAAGAAAGGATGAGACTTAATGCTTTTTATAAACATCTCTAAATTATACTAGGAATGAAGGTTTGGGGCTTAGCTGGATTAAACTGGCAGTAAATGAATATTTAATGAATAAATTTGTTTCAGAGACAATTTGATAATGGGGCCCGTTAACCTAAAATGTCTAAATCTCACTTGTTTCATTTTCATCACATTCATTCATTTTGTCACATAGTACATGGGATTCTTTCTACAACCCTTTTTAAGAAACAGCAAATTTATACATGTAAAACTTCATTTTAAAATGGAATGTGAAAAACTAATAATTTATAATACTTGCTACCTGTATAGAAGAAATTAAGCTTAAAGGTTTTAATTTAATTTCCACATTAATAAATGAAATAGGGATGAAAGCACACAACCTTACCAGGTTTTGGTATAACTGTAATATATACTTCATTAAATTAAGATGATAAAATACCATTTTCAGAAATGTCAACTATATAGTTGATAAAACTTACAAAGTATATCTGTTATGCCATTCTACAGAAATCCATCCAGACTTGATGCTTTTTCATTACTCATACTCCATACCACTTTTTTAATCTCTTCCATAGTGAATTGTCATTGGAAAGATAATTTTAACTTAAAAATGGCTATATCTCCATCAAATAAATGTTAGATTTAAAATAGAACTTTTAGAAGTCTATAGCTTGTTTCCATATTTGATAGTGATAACAATCTTTTTGTTTATTTTTCTGCAAGCAATTTGACAAGCTGCTGCTCAGATTTTCATCATTTGATCAGTATTTTAATACAGAATTTGCTGTGATATTATTCAACTCATAGTTTGTTGTCTCTATATACTGTATATAAATTGGTGATAAAAATCTGGCCATCTACCCAACATTTTTAATTTATTTATCAGATTAACCTTATAAGTACTTTAAAATTCCTTTTTATATGATGCATATGCAATAATCGGACACACATATAACCTGCATAAGGTTCCCACTGAAGATTAAGGAACAAGTGATTTCTACATTAAATTCAATGTACTGTATTGAACTACTTTGTTCACTATCAACAGAGACAAATATCTATTTCCAGAAAGTTTAGTAAGGAATTGAATTTCTAAATTTGAATTTAATTGAACTGTGATTTCACAGGTATCAATTATACACATTTGATATGTTGAAATAATATTAAGGAATCCCCCAAAGTAATCAGTTTAAAAAAATGGAATGGAATGACTCACCATGGCCAGGTGGACATGGCTGGCTGGGCATGGCCAAGTCAGCATGGATAACTTGGCAAGGATGACTCCGTGCAGCTAGATTGGCACAAATGGGTAGGCACAACTGGGTGGGCATGGCTGCTTTGGCATGGAACAAGTGACCCCAGCCTACAGGACATGGGGACAAGTCAGCACCCCACCAGAAGAAATATCAGTCCCTAATGTGCCAGCCAAAGGGATGCAGGGATGGGGACAATTCATGGTGAGGGGAATCACCATCATGAGACAATTTGGATCAAGTGGAGGCAGAAGAGGCACTTTCTCCCACCAGAAGAAACATTGTCCTGTTCTGGGCCCAAGGCACAGTGGAGCAGCAGAACTCATAATTAGGTCTGCCCTGCCCTGGCAGATGCCTTCCTGCCTCTCAAGATGGGAAGCGCAGCCTGGCGAGCCCAGACTGCATGCCAGAACAAGCCTCCATCCATGTCCAGATTGTGGCCCTGCTGTTATCATTCTAGGGATGACTGTTTGGGATATCAGCCAGAGAGCTCCATGAAACAGCTGGTCCTTTGTCTGCAGCTTCTCCCTACAAAGAAGGGAGGGGGTAACCCTGAGAAGCATGCTTCTGGCGGGGGGGGAGAGAAGTCAGCAGGAATCTGAGAAAGGCTGGGTGACAGTGAGGATCATAAGGAAAAAAACCCTGGCCTTGCTCCTTAAAGATTTATAGCACCAATCTATCATGCCTAATAGGCAACAGCAGAGAAATTGTCTCACCCCCAGAGGAAGAGCTGGTATAGGACATCTTCAGTGGTGGGATTCAAATATGTGAATAACCGGTTCTCTGTGTGGATGCCGCTTCCGGAAGTCCATTCTGGGCCTGGGCAACAAAAAATTAGCTACCGGTTCTGCTGAAGTGGTGCAAACTAGCTGAATCCCACTACTGGACATCTTCCATTTTCTCCCAGCCCAGCCAAGCCCAGCGTACTGTGGCCTTGCTCCTGCTCCAGCAGCCTGCCTCTTGTTTTCCAGCATTGCTGGAGGGCGAACATGTGCCCAGGAGGATAACGCAGGCTTAATCTGGGCGTTATTCGCTGAGTAGACAGCTCTTAATAAGATGCCAGAAGCTTCTTCCTCCCTGCCATGCCATCAAGTACCCTGAAGTGCAGTGAAACTCCTGAGAATTTAGACTTGAATGTGGCAGGCATGATCCAGCATAGTCTGCCTTTTCTGAATGGAACTTCCTCATTCAAGAGCACTAAACACTATAAGAGTTCGATGGAACAACTTGGTAACATTTACGGCTTGCGGGTTTTGCCAGCCATGTGTGGGGAATGTTGATGGAGGAAATCGTTCCAGAGCCCAGCCTATTCCACTTTTACTCCAAAGAAAGTCAGCCCCATGGAGTTCAGCAAGGCTTCTTCACCAAAGCTCAGGAAGGTAATCTGAAAAGACAAATGCATGCCTAAGTACATTTACGTGGGAATAATTCCAAGCATACAAAAAATAACTTGGCTAGGCATATTCAGGGAAATGGAATAGGGTAGGGTGGAGCTCATAATTAGGACTGGCCTGCCCTGCCAAGTACATATTGCACTACGTCTTGGATACATTTTGACTTTTTATTTTCCATTCTGATGAGAAACATACAATTGCCAAGAATGGGTTTTTCGTCTAGCAGGCAGCAGAGGTGCCAAGCAGCTAGTCCCTAATCCTACTCATTTAGAGGGACACTACCATATCGTATGATTTTACCATCCTCACTCCTTCCCCTGATTCAGTGATAATATTGCTGAAGGATTTATAATTTCTAAGGATTTAAAATAATAAATACATATATAATTTACTTTTCAGACCCTTAAATTTAGACCCTTCTATAAGTTTTTGATGATCTCTCCCCAACCCCCAGTTGTAGACGAAGATTCAAGAGAAGATGTGCAACTGAGGGGGGAATCATCCCCCCCCAGTTGTACAGATCCTCTCTTGAACACAGAACTGAGAACCTGTCCCCTTGTAAAAAAAAAAATAAACTGTTGTACAACACGGGGACAGTCCTTTCCCAGCAAGCTTACCTCTCGGGCTGTTTGGATGCAAACGCACAAAAACGATCAGATGTAAAATCAGGAGAGAGGAATAGAGAGGATGGGGCAGGAGTTTCTATGTAGAAGAAGAAGAAACGAGAAAGAGGGGTGCAGTATTTCATCCCGGTTCCCGTTGGATTATCTCTCCCATCCAACCTGGGTGATGGAAATGGTTATCCTCCCCCCTTTCAGAGGCCTCCATTTCCTCCTGTTTTTCCTAAACATCAACACATGGTTGAGACTGACCTGAAAAAGAGAGAAACAGAGAGTCAAGGAGGATTAGAAGAAGGCATTCCCCATTATACAAATGCTCGCGCATTCCTTTCCCTGATTTTTATGGTTTCAATGGGTGCTCCGTTCTTCATTCTCAATTTTCTGATGAGAGACGGTACTTTTGAATATAAAACATTGAAAGTGCTAAAGCCAAAGTTAAAGCAATCCCACATACCTCCAGGACTTCCCTCAGCTTTTGAGTGATCTCATTATCAGCTGGATGAGGGAGAGCTGACAGATTTGGTTTTGTAGAGCCCTGCGCTGCTAGCTGCCCCGAGGGAATGATCGAGTTAACTAATTCCTACCTGGAACTCTTGTATTGTGGTAGGCGTAAAAGCGCATCTGCCAGGAAGATTTTTCCCTCTGGCAGATACTGAAGGATAAAGTTAAATCGATTGAAGTATTGAGCCCACCAGATGTGCTTGGGGGACAGTTTCCTTCGGGTCCTCAGGGCCTCCAAATTCTTGTGGTCCGTCCACACCTCAAAAATGATTTTGCTATCCTTCAGTTGACTGGGAAAGCAACAAGTGGCGGCTGAGGATTAAAGAGGAGAAAGGACTGTCGGTGGAAAAGCCGCCGAAAGTTAGGGGAGCGTGTTAGGCTATAAAAGCGAAAACAGAGAAAATCAACACGTTAGCTGAGAGCAGCCCAATAGAGCCACATATTCTAAAGAAGCATCGGGATTTGGTGGAAGTCTTTAGCGAGTGGAAGTTGGATGTGCTCCTTCCTCACCACCCCCCAGACTGTGCTATTGAGTTGCTTGTTGTTGTTAGTTGCGAAGTTGTGTCCGACCCATCGCGACCCCATGGACAACGTTCCTCCAGGCCTTCCTGTCCTCTACCATCTTCTGGAGTCCATTTAAGCTCACACCTACTGCTTCAGTGACCTCATCCAGCCATCTCATTCTCTGTCGTCCCCTTCTTCTATTGCCCTCAATCTTTCCCAGCATTAGGCTCTTCTCCAGTGAGTCCTTCCTTCTCATTAGGTGGCCAAAGTATTTGAGTTTCAACTTCAGGATCTGGCCTTCTAAAGAGCAGTCAGGGTTTATCTCCTCTAGGACTGACCGATTTGATCGCCTTGCAGTCCAGGGGACTCGCAGGAGTCTTCTCCAGCACCATAGTTCAAAGTCCTCAATTCTTTGGCGCTCAGACTTTCTTATGGTCCAACTTTCACAGCCATACATTGCAACTGGGAAAACCATGGCCTTGACTATATGCACTTTTGTTGGCAGGGTGATGTCTCTGCTTTTTAGTATGCTGTCTAGATTTGCCATAGCTTTCCTCCCCAGGAGCAAGCGTCTTTTAATTTCTTGGCTGCAGTCCCCATCTGCGGTGATCTTGGAGCCCAGGAAGATAAAATCTGTCACTACCTCCATTTCTTCCCCATCTATTTGCCAGGAATTGAGAGGGCCGGATGCCATGATCTTGGTTTTCTTAATGTTGAGTTTCAAGCCAACTTTTGCACTCTCCTTCACCCGCATCAAGAGGCTCTTTAGTTCCTCTTCACTTTCTGCCATTAGAGTGGTATCATCTGCATATCTTAGGTTGTTGATATTTCTCCCGGCAATCTTAATTCCAACTTTTGATTCATCTAGCCCTGCCTTTCTCATGATGTGCTCTGCATATAAGTTAAATAGGCAGGGTGACAGAATACAGCCTTGCCGGAATCCTTTCCCAATTTTGAACCAATCAGTGGTTCCGTGTCCAGTTCTCACTGTTGCTTCTTGACCCACATATAGGTTTCTCAAGAGACAAATAAGATGGTCTGGTACTCCCATCTCTTTAAGAACTTGCCACAATTTGTTGTGATCCACACAATCAAAGGCTTTAGCATTGTCAATGAAACAGAAGTAGATGTTTTTCTGGAACTCCCTAGCTTTCTCCATGGTCCAGTGTATGTTGGCAATTTGATCTCTAGTTCCTCTGCTTCTTTGAAATCCTGCCTGTACTTCTGGAAGTTCTCGATCTAGCTTGTAGGATTTTAAGCATAACTTTTACTGCATTGTCTTTTAAGATTTTGAATAGCTCAGCTGGAATACTGTCACCTCCACTAGCTTTGTTGTTGCTCAGCTTTCCTAAGGCCCATTTCACTTCACATTCTAGGACAGTGGTGGCGAACCTATGGCACGGGTGCCAGAGGTGGCACTCAGAGCCCTCTCTGTGGGCACGCGTGCCGTCGCCGCAGTCCTAGACCTTCAGCTGGGTTTTATAAAACCTTTTTGCTTTAGACCTCGGCTGCCATGTGCAAAAAAAAAAAAAAGGTTCAATCAGTCAATTTCAACTTCTCGCGGGAAAAAAAGGATCTTGCAAAGTTGGAATTGATTGATTGAACTTTTTAGTCCCACCCAGTCTGCCGTTACCACCGCAGCCACGCCCACCCAATGGGCCACGCCCACCCAATGGGCCACACCCACCTGGCACTCGACGATGCATGAGTGGGTTTTGGGTTGCAGTTTGGGCACTCAGTCTCTAAAAGGTTCGCCATCACTAAGATGTCTGGCTTGAGGTCAGTGACCACCCCATCGTGATTATCAGGGATGCTAAGTTCGTTCTTGTTTAGTTCTTCTGTGTAATTTTGCCACCTCTTCTTAATCTCTTCTGCCTCTTTTAGGTCCCTGCCATTTTGGTCCTTTATCATGCCCATCTTTGCATGAAACGTTCCCTTCATATCTCCAATTTTCTTGAAGAGATCTCTGGTCCTTCCTATTCTATTGTTTTCTTCTATTTCTTTACACTGTTCATTTAAGAAGGCATTCTTATCTCTTCTAGCTATTCTCTGGAATTCTGCATTCAATTGGGTGTATCTTTCTCTTTCTCCCTTGCCTTTCGCTTCCCTTCTTTCCTCAGCTATTTGCAAAGCTTCCTCAGACAGCCATTTTGCTTTCTTGCATTCCTTTTTCTTTGGGATGGTTTTAGTTGCTACCTCTTGTACAATGTTGCGAACCTCCGTCCATAGTTCTTCAGGCACTCTGTCTATCAGATCTAATTCCTTAAATCTATTTGTCACCTCTACTGTATATTCATCAGGGATATGATTTAGTTCATACCTGAGTGGCCTAGTGCTTTTCCCTACTTTCCTACTTTCTTCAATTTAAGCCTAAATTTTGCAACGAGAAGCTCATGATCTGAGCCACAGTCAGCTCCTGGTCTTGTTTTTACTGACTGTATAGAGCTTGTCCATCTTTGGCTGCAGAGCACATAGTCAATCTGATTTCTGTGTTGACCGTCTGGTGATGACCATGTGTAGAGCCGTCTCTTGGGTTGTTGGAAAAGAGTGTTTGCTATGACCATCGTATTCTCTTGACAAAATTCTATCAGCCTGTGCCCTGCTTGATTTTGTACTCCAAGGCCAAACTTGCCTGTTATTCCGGTTATCTTTTGGCTTCCTACTTTAGCATTCCAATCCCCCATGATGATAAGGACATCATTTCTTGGTGTTGATTCTATAAGGTGCTGTAGGGCTTCATAGAACCAGTCAATTTCATTCTCTTCAGCACCAGTGGTTGGGACATAGACTTGGATTACTGTGATATTGAATGGTTTGACTTGGATTCGCACTGAGATCATTCTGTCATTTTGGGGATTGTATCCCAGTATTGCTTTTCCTACTCTTTTATTGACTATGAAGGATACTCCATTTCTTCTGAGGGATTCTTGCCCGCAGTAGTATACCTGATGGTCATCTGAGTTAAATTCACCCATTCCTGTCCATTTTAGTTCACTGATTCCTAAGATGTCGATGTTCAATCTTGTCATCTCTTGTTTGACCACGTCCAGCTTGCCTTGATTCATGGATCTTACATTCCAGGTTCCTATGGAGAAAAGATCTTTACAGCATCGGACTTTCCTTTCACCACCAGATGCATCCACAGCTGAGCGTCCTTTCGGCTTTGGCCCAGTCGCTTCACTCTTTCTGGCACTACTAGTACTAGCCCTCTGCTCTTCCCCAGTAGCATATTGGATACCTTCCGACCTGAGGGGCTCATCTTCCAGCGTCATATCTTTTTGCCTTTTGGTACTGTCCATGGGATTTTCATGGCAAAGATAGTGGAGTGGGTTGCCATTTCCTTCTCCAGTGGATCACATTTTGTCAGAACTCTGCTATGACCTGTCCGTCTTGGGTGGCCCTACACGGCATAGCTCATAGCTTCACTGAGTTACGCAAGCCCCTTCGCCACGACAAGGCAGTAATCCATGAAGGGGATTGAGTTGCTACCGGGGCAAATCTCCCTAAACCAAAAATGTACTCTATGACCTCGGGGAAGATGGTGGAATTCCGAGCCTTTGTGGACAAGAACTTAACCAGGGGCTTCATCCAGCCAGTTAAATACAAGATGGCGGCACCAGTGCTCTTTAAGGAGAAAAAAGATGGATCGCTGAGATTGTGCATGGATTTTAGGGGGATTAATGGTGTATGCGTGGAAAACATGTACTCCCTTCCCCTCATGAAAGACATGCTGGGGGCCCTGTCCAAGGTGTTCAACAAGTTGGAATTAAGAGAGAGGTATTATCGTGTGAGGATCAGGAAGTGAGATAAATGGAAGACTGCTTTTAATTGCCCCTTGGGATGCTACCAGTTCAGGTGCTGCCTTTTGGACTGCAAGAAGCGCCAGTGGTGTTCATGCAGCTAATTCACGAGGTGCTGCGTGATCATCTATATAAAGGGGTGCTGATTTACCTAGATGATATTCTCATCTACTCAGAGACAATGGATGAGCATGTGAAGCTAGTGAGGGAAGTGCTGCAGAAATTGCTAAGAACCAACTCTGTGCCAAATTATCCAAGTGCGAATTCCACAAAAGTGGCTTTGACTATTTAAGGTATCGTATGGGAAAGTGAAAGCCATATTAGAGTGGAAAGCCCTCCAAACCCGGAGGGCAGCTACAGAGCTTTCTAGGGTTTGCCAACTTCTACCAACAACTCATCCCCTCCTTTGAACAGATAGCCTTGCCTATTACAGAGGAGCGGAGCCAGCTGTCAGAGCGAGCGGAGGTGCGAACGATCTCTCCAACATCTCCAATTGCTTATCCCAGGCTCGTGGGGCTCTTTCGAGCCGAGAGAAGCCTCGTAGGGGCGGCAGACGGTGTGGGCGACCTGCTGCTCTGTCGTTGGTGGCGACTGACGTCGGGAAGTGGGTGAAACCCAGAACCGAGCAGACTGGGAAGAAGGCGACCAGTAATGGCCGCTGAATGACATGACAGCTGGACGGAGCTAGCGAAGAAACAGCGGAACAACGGTGTATCAGATTTGACTTGATTGTTTTTCCTGAAACCTTTGTGAGTAGGCTTGGAAGACGCAATTAAAGGGGTTGCAAAGAAACGAAAGCCTGGCAAAAGAATGTTGGAGTAGCGGTGAGCTGGCGGCGAGTGAAAGTGATAAGAAGAGAGGCCGGAAAAGGCCCCATTAGGAGGACGCCAGGAGGCAAGTTTTCGAGACTCAGAGTTTTTCTTAAAGGGACAGTGACTTTTTTTTTATCTTAACTGTTGCCGAAGATCTGTTTGAGAGTTTTGACTTTTTGGTTTTGATTTTGACCTTGGAGCGGAACGGCTGATGAAAGGTGGCTTCTCTGGGAAGGAACAGTGATTGACAGAAGGAACTGGATTGGGACAATGATTGGCAGTTTCTGAAAGAAGATTGCCAAGAGAAGGGAAACTTAAGAGAGACTGAAGGGAATATTGGACTATTAAACTATAACCTTACAAGTTAGAACAAAAATTGGGGAAGCTTAAAACTAACATCTGGCACTGTGGTACTAGAACGTGAAATATATTGACAGAGTTATATTTACAGACCACGATAGTGACAAAAAGTGGAAGGAAAAAAAGAGGGAAGTGAAAAGTGGTTATTTTGGAGGAACAGTAAGTTGTGGAAAAGTTTACAAAAAATGGCAAGTAATCCAAATCTGACTAAGATTGGCGGGGAAAAAAAAAATACAATACAAAGCTCTAGCCCCATGAGTCAGAAATTGTTAGATGATATGCTTCAAAAGGAGCGTTCTAACTCATTTAAAGACCTTCAGGTAATGATGCAGGCAATGCAGGAAGCCATGTTTAAGAATCATGAGGAAATCAAGAAGGAGTTAGAAGGGGTAAGGAATGATACAGGAGAAATGAAAGAAAGATTCAGGCAATGGATGGAAGATTTGAGGCCTTCCAACAGCAAATCGTAAAAAATGAACAGAAACTATTGAAAGTAGAACAAAGAATGGATAATGAGGAGAAGAAGGTTGAAGAGATAAATAAAAATCTAACTTTGGCTAACAAAGAATTAGTGACAGCGGTGACGCTAATGGAAGCGGAAAAGGCAGCTTATTATCTCAGATTCCAAAACGTCATTGAGGAGAGAGGGGAAGACCTTCAGGATAAGATGGCAGACCTACTGATGGGAGTTCTTGGGATAAATAAAGAGAAGATGATTGCTGCAATGGACGAGACATATAGGGTGCAGACAAACTATGGGAGAAGATATAATTTGCCTAGAGAAGTTCACGTGAAATTTATAAAAAAGACAATTAGAGATGAAATATTATACAAGACACGTGATGAACAGCTGGAGTACAGAGGGAAACAAATTATAATGCTAAAACAAATACCTAAAAGAATGAGAGACCTACGGAAGAACTATCAATTTTTGACGTCCAGATTGCACCAAAGTAATGTGAACTTCAGATGGTTAACACCAGAGGGGATTATCGTGACTTGGCAGGAGAAGAGATTCAGGTTGGATACGTTGGAGAAAGCTGAAGACTTTTATAGACAATACTGTATCTCAGAGGAAGAGCTGGGAGATCATGGAGAAGGAAATGCGATGGTTGAAAAAGGAGAAGGTGAACGAATGATGGATAAAAGAGGGACAGAGCAGGGTATAGAGGAAGTAAAAGGGGGAGGAGGACAAGATGGATTAGGACAACAGGGGAGAAGCCTTGAGGAGTCGAAGGAAATAAGGATTACTCGAAGCACTAAGGCACGACAGAAACAAGTTAATGGGAGAGGAGTATAGGATATGGTCAACGAATATTAGGGGTTTGAATTCACCAGTAAAACGGCGGAAAGTTTTTAGTAAACTTATTAAATTAAATGCGGATGTCATTATATTACAAGAGGTTCATATAAAAAATGATCAAAAGTATCTATTAGAGCAACCTAAATTAGGAAGACTATACATCTCACTAGATGAGAAAAAAAAAAAAAGAGGAATTGCATTGTATGTTAGACAGGAGATAGCTTCCAAACAAATCTATAAGGACAAAGAGGGAAGGATCTTGATAGTGGAGGCTAATCTAAACAAAAAAAATATAATAATTGTCGTAGTTTACGCACCAAACGGAGCCCAAGTATCTTTTTTTAAGGATCTACACAGCAAGCTTAGCGACTTAGAGGGAGATGGGTTTTGTATGATTGGAGATTTCAATGCCATAGTAGATAGAACAAAAGACCATAAAAGTAATGAGGCAAGGAAAGGAAACAAAAAAAATACTTCCCAGAACTTTTTTTGAGATGTGCACAGACCTTAATTTGCAAGATGCTTGGAGGGAAAGAAATATAGATAAAAGGGAATATACATATTACTCTAATAGACATAACTCGTGGACCAGGATTGATATGTTATGGCTTTCAAAAAAATTAGATTCGGAAATTCAAGGAATTAATATAGAACCTAGTCTTTGGGCGGACCATAATCCTATAAGTTGTTGCTGGAAAGGGCAACGGAGCCGGCCAAGATGGACTCTTCAAAGAGTGATTATTAGAGAAAAAGAGTTTAAGGAAAAGATGGAGAAAGAAATGCACTTTTTCTTTCAAACGAATAAGAATGGGGATACATCTTTGCAGAATACTTGGGATACAGCTAAAGCATACATGAGGGGAGTTGCAATCTCATATATGGCCAAGAGAAATAAGGAAAAAACAACAACACAGGATAAGACTGGAAGAAGAATATAAGCAGGCTGAAACACAATATCAGGGTGACCTAAATAATAAAAGTTTGAAAAGTAAAATGGAATTAATTAAACATAAACTTTGTATAGAAGACTCGGAAAAGTTAGCACAACAACTTAAGGCTGCCAAGCAAAATAATTTTGAATACGCGAATAAACCTGGAAGATGGTTGGCGTATAAACTGAGAAGGCAGAAAGAGAAGCAACAGATTGTTAATTTGCAAGATGAGGAAGGAGAGATTCAACATGATGAGATAATTAAAAGGGGAATTGCTCAAAGATATTATGAAAATTTATATAAGAGGAGTGAGGGACAAAGTGTAGAAAAGATAATAGACTATTTGGAAAAGACAGATACACCGAAGATACCAGAGGAAAAAAAAAATAATGTTAAATGAGGAAATAAGTATGATTGAAATAACTACGGCTATAAGTAAACAAAAAATTAATAAAGCGGCCGGCCCAGATGGAATACCAGCGGAATTATATAAAGAACACCAAAATGTACTTAATGAACACCTATTAGAAGTTTTCAATGATGTTTTAACTGACGCAAAAATACCTAAATCCTGGTTAGAGGCAAATATAGTATTAATACCAAAAGAAGATGTAGAGAGAACACAGATACAAAATTATAGGTCTATCTCCCTACTAAACGTCGATTATAAGATCTTCGCATCAATAATGGCAGAGAGATTTAAAAATTATTTAATTGACTTCATACATAGTGACCAAAATGGCTTCCTCCCAAATAGGCAGACTAAGCGGAATATAAGGACAATTTTAGACATATTGGAATACTACGAATCACATAGCGATTGCCAAATGGCACTCTTATTTTTGGACGCACAGAAGGCATTTGATAATGTTAATTGGCTATTTCTGATCCAACAACTGAAATTAATGGATGTTGGAGAAAATTTTTTAAATGTTATAGCTGCAATATATTCCGAACAGAATGCCCAGATTATAATAACGGTGAGGCCACCAATAAATTCAATATTCAGAAAGGTACAAGACAAGGGTGTCCTCTCTCGCCATTATTGTTTATATATACATTGGAGATTTTAGCTAGGACTGTAAGGCAAGAAGAGCAAATTAAAGGGCTTGAGATTAAAAAGGAAAAATATAAACTCCAAGCATATGCCGATGATCTAGTATTTATTTTGGAAGATCCCGTGCAATCAGGTCAGAAGCTTTTTGAACTATTGGAGGAATATGGAGAGGTGGCAGGCTTGAAAATAAATAGAAATAAAACAAAGATCATAGCAAAAAATATGACTAACACGCAAAAAGAAAATCTTGGGGAAAAATTAGGAATACAAGTAGTTACTAAAATAAAATATTTGGGCATTATTATGTCAGCACGCTCATCAATTAGAGAGGATAACTACGGAAAATTAGTTAAACGTATAAAAGTTGACCTAGACCGCTGGAGAAATCTACATCTTTCGTTTCTAGGAAGAATCTCAGCGGTGAAAATGAATATTTTACCCAAAATTATCTTTCTATTTCAAAATATTCCAATCCAATTAGATAAAAAATTCTTTAAAGAGTTGAATAAGTTAACTTTAGATTTTGTGTGGCAAGGAAGGAAGGCGA
This sequence comes from Azemiops feae, assembly GCA_023970755.1. Taxonomy (NCBI): domain Eukaryota; kingdom Metazoa; phylum Chordata; class Lepidosauria; order Squamata; family Viperidae; genus Azemiops; species Azemiops feae. The sequence goes on from JALGBA010002110.1 coordinate 127,224, forward strand.
GGATAAAGCAAAAGTCTCTACAGGATGCTAAAGAGAGGGGGATTAGGCTTCCCGGATTGGGAGTTATACTATCAAGCGGCGGCCCTGACGTGGATCAGGGATTGGATAACATTGGAAAATAAAAGATGTTTACTATTAGAGGGGCACGATCTCCAGCAGGGCTGGCATGCCCACCTATGGACAGATAAAAGTAGGAACCATCAATACTTCCTGAGGCATAAAGTCCGACAAGAACTAATAAAAAGCTGGAATATAGTTAAATGTCAATACTATACAAAACTCCCAGGCTGGTTCTCACCATTAGAATCAGTTATATACCCCAACCTTTATAGGCAAGATAGGGTTATCATATACAAAGATATCCTGTCAGAGGAAGGATATCTAAAGCAAAGGCAAGAGTTGAGACAACAGGGGATTGCTTTGGAATGGTGGTCTTACCTTCAGATACAAGCAAGATACGTGAAAGACAAGAAAGAATGGGGAATTAATAGACAAGATACGGGGCTTGATAAAATATTATTAGGCCCGGAGAAAAAACAAATCAAAAAAATATATAAATATATGTTAGAATATAAATTATTTGAAGAACAAGTTAAAGAAACAATGGTTACCTGGGCAATCGATTTGGGGCACGCTATAAACATGGACCAATGGCAGCAAATCTGGGAACGTAATCGCAAAATTACATTGGCAACAACTTATAAGGAAAATCTCTATAAGATGCTCTTTAGATGGCACCTGCCACCGGCTAGGCTTGGAAAAATGTATAGTGGCTACTCACCACTTTGTTGGAAGTGTAAAAGGGAAAAGGGTACTTTTTTCATGTTTGGTGGGCTTGCAAAGAGGTACAGGTTTATTGGCAGAGGGTTTGGAATTGGATAACAGAAATGACGGGTCAAAAAACTCAATATAAACCAGAGATGCTACTACTTGGCATATTAGAAAAAAATATAAACAAAGATGATATATACTTAATTATTCATGTAATAACGGCGGCAAGAATTTTGTTTGCCCCAAATTGGAAAACAAATGAAGTGCCTAGTGGAGATGCGTTAATAAGGAAAATTTTGTATTGCGCAGAATTGGATAAGTTGACGAAAGAATTAAAAAATCAGGAGGAAACAGAATACTATTTAAGCTGGAATAAATTTTACAAATGGAAGGGAAAAAAAGAAGGAAGGTCATTAGAAGGGATGTAAATAGAGGAAGAATATCTGAAATGTATAAAGTATGTGTATAATAAGGAATGTTTAGACAAAGATGTATGTCAAAGATGATACACTATGTTCAATGTTTTTTAATCTTTTTTTTTTGTATTCAATAAAAATTATTTTGTTTAAAAAAAAAAAAAAAATGGGAGGGGAGGGGAGGGCTGAAACCCAAGGCAAGCCAGGCACTCAACTGGACTATGGACTGTCAAGCAGCTTTTGAAAAACTCAAGCAGCTTTTCAAGGGTGAGCCAACCCTTAAGTACCTGGACCCAACAGTGCCCTTCGTAATCCGAGCAGATGTTAGCGATGGAGCAGTGGGGATTGTCCTGCTTCAAAAGAACCGAGAAGGGAAACTCCAGCTATGTGCCTACACCTCTCGTAAATTGAATCACATGGGAGAAGCGCTGGGTAGTGTGGGAGAAGGAGGGTTATGTGGTCCGTTGGGCGTTGCTCACTTGGAGGCAGTTGCTGGAGGGTAGCAAAATCCTTTTTGAGGTGTGGACAGGCCACAAGAATTTGGAGGCCCTGAGAACCCCAAGGAAATTGTCCCCCAAACAGGTCCGGTGGGCTCAATACTTCAATCGATTTAACTTTATCCTTCAGTATCTGCCAGAGGGGGAAATCTTCTTGACAGATGTGCTTTCATGCCTATCACAATACAAGGGTTCCAGGGAGGAATTAATTAACTCGATCATTCCCTCGGGACAGCTAGCAGAGCAGGGCTCTACGAAACCAAATCTATCAGCTCTCTGTCATCCAACTGGTAATGAGATCACTCAAAAGCTGAGGGAAGTCCTGGAGGGGGACGAATGGTTTAGGAACCATGAAGGGGACATGACGAAAGGCTGGCCTGGAAGGGTTCCAAATGGTATGTGCCACTCAACTTAAGGGCCCACTTTTTGCAAAGGAGTCATGACGTGAAGCCAGCGGGTCATTTTGGTTTTGTGAAGACCTTCCACTTGGCCAGGAGAAAATTTTGGTGGACCAAGATGAACAAGGACATAGAGAACTACGTTGCTGGGTGCTCAATTTGCGCTTCTGTGAAAAGACTGCCAGGAAAACCTGGACTGCAACCGGTGGCTAACCCCCACAGACCATGGGAGGAGATAGCCATGGACTTCATTGTGGAACTGCCTGAGAGTTCTGGGAATACCATAATCTGGACTGTGATTGACCTGTTTTCGAAGCAAGTGCATTTTGTGGCATGCCTCGAAACTCCCATCAGCTTGGACCTTAGCCAAACTATTTGTGCAGCATATATATAGGCTGCATGGAATCCCAAAATGCATCATCTCTGACTGGAGGGTGCAGTTTACTGCAAAGTCTGGCGGGAATTTATTAAGTTAATAGGGTCCTCACGGGGGCTTAGTTCTGGGTTCCATTTGAATATCAGTTGGGTGGCAGAGAAAGCTAACTCAACGATAAAGCAGTATTTATGCTGCTATGTGAACTACCACCAAATCAGTTGGGCAGAACTTCTGCCTTTTGCAGAGGTAGCCTACAATAATTCTGGACACAGCTTTGCTGGGTTCACCCCATCCAAGGTAGTGACAGGTGCAGACTTTGTGCCTATGCCAGAACTACCCCAGGGGTCCCCTTCCTTGTCCTTAGCTGATTGGATGGATAACTTAAAAACTACATGGGGGGAAGTGCAGAAGGCGTTGGATAAGGCTAAGGAACGTATAAGAAACAGGCTGATCAGAAGAGAGCTCCCCAAGAGAGTTATAGGATCGGGGATCAGGTATATCTGTCTACTAAGTATTTCAAGCTCAGGTAGCCTTGTAAAAAGTTGAGCCCTAAATACATAGGACTTTTCTCAGTTGTGAAAATAATTAATCCAATAACTGTAAAATTACGGTTGCCAAAATAATTGAAGCAAGTTTGCCCAGTATTCCATTGCAGCTTATTGAAGCCCTTCAAAAGGTCCAGCCTGAGACCTGGGAGAGAGGAACCTCCTCCTCCTATACTGGTTGAGGGTGAGAAGCATTATGAGATTAAGAAAATACTAGATTCAAGGATCTTTAGGGGGAAGTTACAATACCTAGTCCTGTGGAAAAGCTACTCCCTAGCTGAGGCTGAATGGGTGAGAGCCCAGGATGTTAAGGCTAATCGACTAATACAAAAGTTTTATGAGAAATACCTGCAATGTCCAAGGGAATAATGTGTGAATGGTTGGATGACTGTATTTATTATTTCCCTATGCTTGTTTTTTTTTTCCAGGGGGCCGGCATGTCAAGATTGAACTGCTAAGATGCTTGCTAACCTCTGTCGCTACTCGTCATAAAAACAGGGGGGAGGGGAAGCTTGGGAGAAATGGGATTTTAAGAAGCCATATATGGACTGTGGTCACAAAAACAGGTATCTGACAGAGAAGTGGGCCGTTCTCATAACAAACCAAAGAAATTTAATTGGGCAACGTGAACACTTGGTGGGTGGGGGTTATGAAGAATCATTTTCATGCGGGAAACTTAGAGCTGATTTTGCTTCTTCAGTACCAAGATGTGTATTCAATAAAGTTTATCTTTTATGGCATCTCAAAGCTGTAGAGTTTCCTCAATGCTGAATCTGCTAGTTGGACAGCTGACACAAGGGGTGGGTTCAGGAGTGCTGGCACAAAGCTTCAGTCCCATGTTAAGACCAGTAGCCTATTATTCAATTCAACTAGATCCAGTAGCTCAGGGAGCCATTCCCTGTTTGCAAGCAGTTGCTGCAACAGTTGAAATTGTTAAATGTTCGAGGGATCTGGTTACCCACTCACTGAAAGTTCTCCACGATGTTTTTGCAATCCTTCTCAAATCACAGACCTAAGTCTTCACTCAACAATGGCTGGCTCAGTATGAGGCTGAACTCTTCTCTGAAGACCACATCACCTTTGAATGATGCACCACCCTGAACCCAGCCACCCTATTGCCAACAGCACTGTGACAGTACCTTACATGACTGTCTCCACCTCATCCACAACACTGAATTGCCACAGCCCGATTTGATAGATATACAGTACCATTACAAAACCCAGACTTAGAACTTTTTAGTGATGGATCCTCCTATCTAAACAAGGGAACTAGAGTCACTGGAGCTGCTGTCGTCTCCCTACATGAAATCATCTGGGCTTCATCACTACCTCCCTCCTATAGCACATAAGCAGCTGAACTAATTGCACTGACCCAAGCATGCTATGCCGCGAGGAACTGGTATACCAATGTATATACAGATACCAGGTATGCATTTGGAATCTCTCATACCAGAAGAGCTGTATGGAAACAACGGGGATTTCTCACTTTGGCTGGACACCCAATTGCCCATGTAGCCTTAGTCTTCAAATTGTTACAAGCCATCCAATTGCCCTCAGCCTTAGCTGTCATTCATTATAGAGCACATCAAAGAGATAGCACACAAATCACCAAAGGCAATCAAGAAGCAGATCACAATGCTAAATGGGTTGCTACACAACCCCTATCCCCACCCATTTTGGCCCCTGTCGTTAAGATCCACACAGAAATTCCTTACCAGGATTTCTTAGAAAAGGGGGAAGTAGAAATATGGGTAGACAAGTATGAAGCGACTTTTCAGGAAGGGTTTTGGAGAGTCCCAGATGCAGGCCTATTGCTCCCTACTACTTTCTATGACTCATATGCCAACAATTATACTCAAAGGGCCACTGTGGGATCCAGTTCATAGTAGATGCTGCTAGAAGAGTTTGGTATGAACCTGGAGCATACAGTGAGGCAGTCAAGGTAGTGAGAAAATGGCAAACATGCCAGGCTAATAATGTCTCTTCCAGGAAAATTGTTTGTGAAGGGGGAAGACTTTGGGCACAGCACCCTTTTGAAAAATTACAACTAGACTTCATCCAACTGCCTAGGGCAAATGGCTTCCAATATGCCCTGGGATGTTGGGACCAGCTCACTCACTGGGTAGAAGCCTTCCCCTGCTGCTGTGCCACAGCAATTGAAACAGCCCGCCATCTTCTAAAAGAAATTGTGCCTAGATTTGGAGTACCCAGTGCCTTAGACATGGACAGGGGAAAACATTTTGTATCACAAGTAATCACCCATGTGTTATACGTCTTAGGGATTCCTCAAAACGTCATGCCCCTTATAACCTATCTTTGGGGGGGGGGGGGTAGAATGCCAGAACAGAACTTAAAACCCTATTGGGTACACTCTGCCAGGAAACACGGCCCCAAGCCTTGCCTATAACCTTATTTCACCTTAGAACCAGACCTAGGCGAGATTTGGCCATTTCCCCATTTGAAATGGCCTCCAGACACCCTGAAAGATTTAAACCCCCCACTCCTTAAATCTAGAAAAGGGGGAGGTAGTCTTATCATGTTATCTTACAGCTCAGCATCAGCAACTCAGCAGACTGTGGAAGCACAGTGCACTGACGCAGACACTGCTACTGGAAAAAAACATCCATTTCCATTGTGTCTGGATTAAGTCGTTTACCCAAAAGTTACCACTGCAACTGAAGTGGAACAGACCCTTCCAAATCCTGACAACACAGATAGCATGAAAGTTGCTGAAAAAGATGGCTAGATCCACTAATCCCACATCAAGCCAGCCATCCTCGATCACAGCGCTGAACCAAACCCGGCACTGAAGTTCCGACACATAAAGCACAGAAAAGACTCAGAAACAGACAAGTGGGTACTGGATTCTCAGTTTAACACTGAAGAGGACGGGAAACTATGTGGGGAGGGTGAAAGCTCATAGCCCATCTGATTTCTGTCTGGCAGGGGTAAATCTCTTAAGGTTATCCTAACTATTTGCCTTTTTGGGGTAGCTGCCCTCCCACAGGCCACTCAGAATTACACCAAGTTTAGAAATTTCCACCTTGTAAATTCATACTTCACCATCTTCAAATGGGGACCTAATACTGACACTAGAGATGAAACAATGTTTATATTAAACACAGCAACTGTAACCAACTCAGCCATATGTTTTAGGATGGAAGGCTGTGCTGTCCCTAAGTTACTAAATTGCCAAAATTTAATTAACACAGGTCTGTCCTGCAATTGCACTGAGACCATTCCCTTTACTTACAGACATGTCAAGCTCCCTTTAGAATGGTTTTTGCTATATGGCACCATGGCTTATTCTTATCTTTATGCTAATTCAACTGGGGAGGGGGGCTTGTACCCTAGGGAGGTTAACGATCCTTATGCCTTCATTACAGCAATGGCAGAAAAGACAACTCCAAACCCTGTCATTCGATTGTGACTCCAAAACTGTATTGCTCACAAAACAGAATATGTAGCATTTGCAGTATCCCTAGTTGGGAATTATCAATAGCCTAGTGTGCTCCCTAGCCAAAAGTCTCAATTTGACCTCCAAAGCACTAGATGCCTTAAACTGAGAACTGAGACGGGACTTCCGGATCCGGTTGCAGCGCCAGCGGACGTGCAAAGAACTTGCTCTCTTTGCCGTCCGGTTTCCCCCCGCCGGTAGACCCTGGACAGGGTCGAAAGTCGCCCTGGAGGGTCGACCACCGTGGAGGAGGGCACTCGTTGATCGCGGAGGGAGCGGCAGCTCCCTCTGCGGTCCAGGAAATCACCTTTGGGCCGATGGGGAAAAGATCGGCCAGTAATATGGCCAATCACTTAGCTGCTCCAGCCGAAAGTCACAGCAACATCTAAGCAAAAAGAACCACCGTGGAAGATCCGGGTGAGACCTTTCCTTCCCTCTTGTTAATCTATCTACTTCCCTGTTAACAGCTTTAAGAACTATTTCCCTAGTTTGAGAAAGCAGCGTTCGGATACTGGGGAAAACGGGCTTTGGAAAAATAATTATTTTTTCTTTCTTTTTTGTTCATACGTGCTCTTAATTCGGGTATCCTGAAAAAAAATCCTTACTGTGACTCCTTTTTTTGGCTTGTCTATCTTTAGTTTAGGTGAAAACCTTTAGGGAGGGGGGTGGAGTGCTTTTTTTTCCCTCCCCCCCCTCCTGAACAGTATTGCCTACTTCAAAAAAAAAAAAACTTTCTGTTCTCTGGGTGGACTCATGTGGATTGTTTTGGCTACAATCTAGCCTGGAACTTGGCGTGAAGCCCAGAAACTTTGACTGATACAAAGTAACTATCTCCAGCTGAACTCTCACTCCCTGATCTTGGCGTGACGCCCAGACTGGTATATTTCTTTTGGAACTTGCTCAGTTTTCTACTTGTACCACGTTTGACTTTACAATATTGAATATATTTCCAAAAAATGGATTTTTCTTTTCCATTTTAGGATTATAATATAATAATTGACTGCTACTGATTGGGACTCTTGCTGTTTTTTTTATTTCTGTGCTGGACTTGACTATTTGCTTTTCCCTATTTCGGTTTGGACTCTATATTTTACAATGCTGCAATCTATCTTTTAAGCTGAACTTTCACTTAAAAAAAAAAAGAGAGGATGGAATCCTATTCACAGATTAATTATGGACTTATATTAGAAATTTTTTTGGAAATGAGAGTGGAATTTAAAGAACATATTAGAATGCTTAGGAAAAAGGAGGTTTCAGAATTAAAAACTGAAGCTCAAATCTTGACTGACTATGACATACAATCAAATCTACAACTTAACGAGATGGATGAAATATATTCACAACTTACTGATGAGGAAGAGGATACATCCCACATGCAAATGATGGAGATTTCTGATGAGCAAAGGCAGAATTCAACTAAAACATTTACAATTGTAAAAGCAACAGGAATGGACTTCCAAATACGAGGCACTAAAAATGCTGACAATATGGACAAAAGAGAAGAAGACTATGATTGGACTCAATGGTGGGAAAATGCTTATAGCCAAACACTAAGATGGGAGGAACTAGAGGCCCTACTGTGGAAACCTGCCTGGCACAAAAAGAAAGCTAGAATTAGATTTAAAAATCAGAGTTAAAATTTTATCTGATGGGTAAAAAGGGTTTTTAGAGACTTTGATTGAGCTAATACTTTTGAGATTTTAAAGGTTATATTGGTCTGAGTCAACATTAGATCTAAATTGTGGATTTGATTATGGTTTGGAATGGCAATAGGGAAAATTGGAAAATCTAAAACTAAAGGAGTTAGATTGAGATTGGTGAAATATTACTGATATTTTTACTTATAAGAATTGAATGTTAATTAGCAATGTATTAAGTGGACTAAATTGAAATAATTGAGGAATTTTTAGGGATTTGGATGGATTTATAAAAATATTTGATAGAATATATGAAATAGAATATAGTTGAGAAACATTAAAATATAATAGTTATATGTCTATGATATAAATAATTATTGTTTTATTATTTTAGGCTAAAATGTAATGGTTTTAAAATATATAAAGTTATGTTCATTTACAAAATATGTATGTGGAACAGAATAGAATAAAAGATAGAATTTAAACAATTTATATTGTAGGAATGCTCGAATTATATACTATATGTTTATGTAAGATCAAATTGAAATAGGTTAATTGAAAGTTAGTTAAGCCTGAAAACGGGTGAAAATATGATTGACAGTTTTTGGTTTTTGTTATTGTGTTTTTTTTCTTTTTTCTTTTTTTGATTGATAAAATAGAGAGGGAACCTTTAAAGAAGTAGTTTAAATTGTATATGTATGACTGTATCTTTTGCTTTGTTCTATGGAGTGCCCTGTCTCCACAATGTGTCTTAAGCACTTGGCTGTAAAACAAAAAAAATTTTTTAATAAAACTTGTTATTAAAAAAAAAAAACTGAGAACTGAGACGGGTCTGAGAACCAATGCTTGAAAACAGGGCAACCATTGATTATTTGTTATTAATACACAATCAAGGTTGTGAGGAATTTTGAGGCATGTGCTGCTTCAACCTGACTGAAAACTCAGAACTAATAGAAAGTAATACAAAACACCTTAAAGAATTGAGACAGAGCATTGGGTACGACAAATTCCTCTTCAATTTATCTGGCCTCTTATCCTGGCTGCCAGATTTTCACTGGCTGAAAGCACTCTTCTTGGGTGCTATAACCATAACTGTTATGGGAATCCTTTTCTGCTGTCTCTGTCAATGCATATCACTCTGCCTTAGTAATCAGGGGAGCTGTTTCCTAGTCCCACAAAAAATCCAAAAGAGATGCCTATCCTATCTCTCTTATGATGTGCCAAATAAAGGAGAAATATCAAATGTACTCTGACAAACCCTAAAAATTATGCATTTTTTTAAAAAAAATATTAGCACAAAATGGGGAATTGTAAAAAGGCACCCCCTCCCCAAAGAATTTACCATTCAAAAGGATTAACAATAGAAAAATGCCTCTATCAAAGAGGGAAAGTTTCCTAAAAGAAATAATTTGTGCCTGGTGTCTCTCTATCAGCAATAGCACTAAACAGCCTCAGGCACTATTCATGTCTCTAATGAACTCAAGCAGCTAAGTGCCAGTGAATAGATAGTTTATTTCATTCATGAGTACTCAACTCCACAAAGACTGCTGACAGCCACAATCTTTTACAAAGCAGACAGATAAAAGACTCTTTTAAATTTACATTCCCATCTGCCTTCAAAGACTTAGCCACAATACAAGACAGATAGTGACCATCTGGTATTTTCACACACACATTCAAGGAATATTTTACAACCCCAAATATTTCAATTTCAAAACCCTAGAATTATATAAAACTCCATGCACTCATCAGGTTACTTTGTCAGCTGTCCCAGAAATGAAAGTTGCTGCCTGTATAATTTCTGAACCCCAAATAGAGATCTCCTTTCGAGCAGCTGGCTTCGTGGCTTCATTTGTTTGCGACAGCACTTTCACTCTCCCAGCTGGGTAAGCAAGCCTGGTTTCTTCCCAAAAGAGATTTCCTTGCAAATTTTGGAGGGTGGGTTCACAATACTGTACATGGAGCATGTGAGGATGCTGAATGCTGAATGTGAATTCTACATTTATTTAAGAGTTATACATCCTTCCAAAGTACAAGTCCTTTCACACCAGTCTCACTGAATCAGGGGAAGGGGTCATCTATGATTCCATTTCACAAATACAGAGTAATGGGGAATGGGAGGGAGGAAATGGAGGAGGAGGATAAGGGGCTGAAAGAATAGGATGAGGTATTCTCCCAGTTGCATAAGTGTCCTGTTCTCCATTCTCCACTCTGATTTTTCTGATGAGAGATTCCTTGCAAAGTTTGGGGATTGAGTTCACAAACTAGACAAAGGGAAGAATGAAGAAACCGCATGGAGCATGTGAGGATGTTGAGTGCTGAATATGAATTCTACATTTACTTAGTTATAAATCTTGCCCCATTTGCACAAATCCAAAGAAATGGGAAAGGGGAAGGAGGAAAAGGATGAGGAGAAAGAGTTATAAAACACCCCCATCCCATGATTCCAAGAAAAAAGAAAGAAAAAGAACCATTTGTAAAGGCTAAGAAAAAACCCTGCCTCTCAGCCAAGCAGAATAGTCTCAGGCAACCCAATAAGAGCATTCTGCAAATGGATACAAAACTACAAGAATGTAACAAGAAGTGGTTTCCATGCTTTAGACTGAGGAAGGCTGAATTGACAGTTAAACTAGATAAGCACAAAACCCCACTAAATTTGCATTCTCCTCCCTTCCCAAAGCTAGACTTGACCCAGTCCACCACCCTGAAAACCAGATAGGGGCAATCAAAATACAAAAAAACACCTACCAGGTATCTCAATCACAAAGTCCAGAAGGGTATAAAAATCATTCTATTCACCCTTCCAATCTGCCAGCTGACCCAGAACCCAATGCTGTTGTGACTGCAGTCTCTAGCTTCCAAAATAAAACCACCTTTCCCAGCAGCTTACTTCCCAACTTTTCATTTCATTCATCAGCGCCGATCTCACTGTCCCAGCTGGAAGAAATGAACTGAAGATTTTTTTTCTTCCAACAAGGGGAAGGAGGAACAAAAGGAGGAACAAAAGGAGGAGGAGGAAGAGGCTCATGTTGGCTAGACAGGTGTTAATAACATTGGTTATCCCTTTCACTGTCCCTTCAGCTCTGTGCTTCATCCCTGTCTAGAATCTTACCACTTCCATATTCACTGCTGAAGAACAGTGGGAATGATCATTAATCCTTTTGACTACTACTCCATTTCTGTTGTGAATTCTGGCCTTGTATTGCTCCTGTTGGTCACAGCGCCAAAATCTAATGGAAGAATCAATTGCACTCAGCCTTTTAAATACATAGAGGTATCTATCAGAACAAAACTTTTTTCTTTCTCTCTGGCTTAGAATAGTAGCAGACCTCTCATATGTAGCCATCGTCATCAAGCTATCTGAATCATTACACCAAATGCCAATATATAGTATTTTAGTGCCTTGCTCTGTCAATGTTGCGGGGTGGATTATCTTTTCTTGGGCTGGTGTCCTGTGCTCACCACTTTTAATCATTACATGCAGAGAAACCGAGAACTGGAGACAACAGTACAAAGAACTAAAAACAGACAGGGACCAATTCTGGAGCTAAACCAAATCAGAGGGCACGAGATTCCACATCTATGCCAATATTTCCTATAACAAGAGTGCAAATACAAGAACCATATGAACTACAAAATAAAATTCCTACTGATATAGAAGATAACAATCAAGGTATTTTCTCCAGTTTCCTGGGTCATAAAAACAGACAACACACATGCATTCACTAAAACAGAACAAAGCCCAGGGAGATGCCGCCTCCTCCTCCTCCTCCTCCTTCTCTTTCTCCCCCCTCCTCCTTTTCCTCCTTCCCCTTCTCCATTTCTTTGGATTTGTGCAAAAGGGGCAGAATTTATAACTAAGCAAATGTAGAATTCACATTCAGCTCTCAGCATCCTCACATCCTCCCCGTGGTTTCTTCATTCTTCCTCTTGTGCAGTGTTGTGAATACAACTTCCCCCCAAACTTTGCAAGGAAACCCCTCATCAGAAAATGGAGAATGGAGTGTCAGAAGTTTTCTTGGTTCGGGTTTCCAGCTGGGAAGCAGACCTTCGGCTTAGGCTGAAGAAATGACACGGAACGAAGCAAGCTGCCAGAAAGTAGGTTTATTACAGGAACTAAACACCACGCAATGTAGCAAAAGTTCCTGGACTAGCTAGTGAATTTTCCAAGGTGAGGTGACCTGTTCTTATACCCCCCAAGTTATTGAAATTATGATTTTACTTTTGAAAGGATTTTTTGTTAAATTAATTCCCTCTAGTTTGTGTCTGCTTTGGCCGGTAGCGATTAATGCTGTCTTCGGGAAGTATTTTCTTTGTTTATGTAAATATATTCCTATATTGTTTATGTCCTGTTAGTGTTGCAAAAGTTCTATCTATCTTAATTGTTTCCATGAGACATGAGTCTGCTGTTTTCACCACCCCATTCTCCGATCTCCGAAACGTTCTCTTTGAAATGTTTCTCTTTGAAATGTTTCTCTTTGTTTTGGCAGTTTGCCCAGAATGGCTCAGGGGAGGGGGATTGAGGATTGGAGACAGGAAAAAACTTTCTCTTTTTGGTCTTTTTAAAAAGTCGGCTTGACTTGTCCTTCAAATGGTTCTTTTCCTGAGGTGTGCCCCCTCTTTCCTGGGTTCATCTACATTCGGGATGGCAGTTTTAAGGGTCTGGGTTTCCTTTTTGATATTCAATTGTAAGATTTCTTTTATTTAAAAGGAAATTGCTCACTTGTTTTGGGGTTTGGGCTATTTCTAAAGTGTTCTCTCTTGGCACCAATGATTAGTCATCTCTCAGGAGAATAGAGAACAGAATACCCACTGAAATTGTAAAAATCAGGGGAAGGAATACACAAGCATTAGTGTAATGGGGATGCTCCTCCTCCTCATCGTCTGTCTGTCTGTCTGTCTGTCTCTCTCTGTCTGTCTCTCTCTGTCTGTCTCTCTCTCTCTCTCTCTCTCTGTCTGTCTCTGTCTCTGTCTCTGTCTCTGTCTCTCTCTCTCTCTCTCTCTCTCTCTCTCTCTCTCTCTCTCTCTCTCTCTCTCTCTTTCTGTGGAGTCAGCTTTAGCCATGGTGTTGTTGTTTAAATAAAACAGGTTGGATGGGAGGGGTAACCCAACTAGAGCCAGGATGAAATACCACATCTTTCTTTCCCATTTCTTCTTCTCTATGGAGACTCCTGCCCCATTCCATCCATTTCCCCCCCCCCAATTTTAACACCTATGATTGTTTTTGTCTCTACTTGCATCCAAACAGCCCCTTTTCCTTCTTTTTCTAACACAATGACCCTGAAAGGTAGGCTTGCATGGAAAGGGCTGGCCCAGTGTTGTACACCAAGGGTTAACTCAGTCTTGCCAATAGCAAGTTTCTAGTCAGAGTGGAAAATAAATAGTGAAAACATATCCAAGACCCAACACAATGTGCAGGTAGCAGGATGGGTCAGCACTATTTATGAGCTCTACCCTAACCTTATTTTATTCCCCTGAATTTGCCTAGCCAAGTTCTTTTTTGTGGTCTTGGAATTATTCCTATGTAAAGGTACTTAGGCATGCATTTGTCCTCCAGATTACTTTCCTGAACTTTGGCTGAAGAAGCCTTACTGAACTCCATGGGGCTGGCTTTCTTTGAAGTAAAAGAGGAATAAGCTGGGCTCTGGGATGACTTCCTTCATCAACACCCTCTCTCCCATGGCTTCCCACATCCCATCAGCCAGCACATTGGGGGCTGATGTTTCTTCTAGTGGGCGCTGAGTTGTCCCCATGCCAGTTGGCCAGGTTGATTTGTTCACAGCTGCACCTACTTGTCCATACTGATCCAGCCATGCTGAGACATCCATGCTGACCTGGCTGCACTCACAAGTGCACACCGACCTGGCCACACACACCGGGTTGCACCAACCTAGCTGTGGTAAGTTGTCTTAGACTACTAAAAAATGGTTGATGGAGAATTGTATAAAAGATACTATCAAATTGCTTAGGATGTATTAGACACCAACTTTAATCAAGTTTAAATTTTGTATATAATTATAGTTCTTGCTAATTATTGTTTTTTAAGCTTTCAGTTAATGGAATGAAAATTCTCAATATTACCATGGGACAGTTAAATAAATTTGTTATTTAAATATTCTTTTGAAATGCTTTTTCACAATAAGCACTAGAATTAAATTCCACTGATTGTAAATCTTTAGTTGTTGCTTCGAAATGTCTTGTAGGTAACATTTGTGGCAAACCCACCAAACACCAAGTTTCTTTATAAAATTAAAATCACAATAAGTATATTCTGTCAGAAAATTACAGTCTGATTTTTAAAATAAGTGCAAAAGTTGTAAAAACAGTATTTTTCATATTTTTAGTGACTGAACAGTGGATTCAAACAATCTTATATTTGCATCAACTAGTCATAGATGAGCCTCAGCAGAAATAAAAATAATAATCCTTTGTAAATCTTGTGGAAGTATATTAATCCAAAATACAAATAAAAGTAACAAGTGTTAGGAAGCAGAGTAGTGTAAAGAATAAAAATATTTATTTTGAGATCTTAGAATAATATTTAGAAATGGTCATCTCTTCTGGTGCTTTGTTGATAAAAAAGCATTGTCTCCTGAGACATAAGAGCATCCTGACACAGATTAGATTTACAGAATCCAAAGACCAGTTATTTCTGAAAACAGCCTGAAATGCAGGAACAAAAATAAAAGCAGAATAAACAAATAGAAAATAAAGGGGGGGGGGAATAATTTCTTGCCATTGTGAAACAACACTTGAGTATAACCAATATAAAGGAGTATTCTAGTTCAAGCAAATCTCACTGTTTAATTATAAAAAATAGATGTACTAATTCAAAACAGTTTTACAGAATTTTTCATAAGAGATGGTATGTGAAATATGAAATATGACAACAACATTTCCATTTCCTTCTACCTGATGTGCAATATGTTTGCCATTTTAAGTGCAGTTGATAAGGATGGGTTTATAACCGGTTACAGTGACAGAAATTAGTGTAAAAGTATTCAGTTGGATAAAAGCATTCAGGCTAGAGAACATGACATCTAATATAAAAATAATGTCTAGTCCCATACAATTAAATACAAATTTAAATATTATTATGGGATTCATTTTCTAGATGAAATAAACACCACTGCTCACACAAGTGGGGATGCATGCCTGTTTGTGCACACTTGCCCACGGCCCAGTTCTGAAGGGCTCAAGGCCCATTAGTGGGCCATGGCCCAGGGGTTGGGGACCCCTGCATTAATGGACCAATTGTTTCTTTGACTTTTTTCTTGTTTTTTATGTGTTGAAAGAAACTTTTTTTATTGTTTTTAACATTTGTTGCAAGTCTTACTTCATTCAAATCCTTAGCTTTTTTAATCTTTGCAGGTCCAAGCTATTTGTTGGTATTCTGCCATAGTTATGTGTCCCTCTTTTCATTTAGTCAGAATCAGAATAGAGCTTGAAGGGACCTTGGAGGTCTTATAGTCCAGCCCCCTGCTCAAGCAGGAGATCCTATAGATACCAACAGTTTTTCTTTGGCAACAGATATAGACATTGTTATATCTTCGGTTCTTTAGGCATTGAATGAGGCAGAGAGTTCAAACAGCAACAAGTTTATTAACTCAGAACAGAAGCAGCCCTAAAGGCTGCTGCACAGCTATTTATACAGTTAGCCTCTAGGTGGCAACCAATAGATTTAAAGTAACAGTTTCCCCGCCCCAAACCTCATTATCAGCTTGGAGACAGCCAGTCTGGCTTTCAGTAACAGCAACTGTTAAACAATACAGAAATGTAGTTCAGACATTAAGCAAGTGATTTAAAACAGTTGTGGCCAATACATTACATCCCTTCCCCCTAGATGGCTCAAACTCTCAATTGCTGGACATAGTCCTGCAGATATTTAGGCGGCCTTCTTTTTTATATAACAAGTTTTATTGAATTTTTTTAATTTTACAGCCAAGTGCTTAGGAGTCATCGTGGAGATAGGGCACTCCATAAAACAAAATAAAACATATAATCATACATAAACAATTTAGGTTACTTCTTTAAAATTTCCCTCTCTATTTTATCAATCAAAAAAACAAAAAAAACCAAAAAAAAAACTTATCAATAATATTTCCACCCATTTCGAGCTTAATTAACTATTAACATATTCCAATTGGCATTACATAGACATATAGTATACAATTCGGGTATCCATATAATACAGACCATATTACTCCAAATATTCACTTTATATTTCTCAATTAAGTTCTATCTCTTATTCTATTTCACATACATATTTTATAAATGAATATAACTTTACGTTTTTAAACCATTTTACATTAGCTTAAGTTATTTCTAATTATTTCCAAGCTAAACATATAGCTATTATATATATATGTATATTTTAAAATTTCTCCACTATATTCTATTTCCTATACTCTATCAAACATTTTTATAAGTCAATCCATTCTTCAATCATTGCAAGTAAAAATATCATTAATATTTCACCAATCTCAATACAACTCCTTTAGTTTTAACTTTTCCAGTTTTCCATAGTTGCCATTCCAAGCCATAATCAAATCCATAATTCAGATCAATATTAATCAGACTAAAATTTTAAACCTTAAAAATCTCAAAAATATTAGTTCACTTAAAGTCTTTAAAAACCATTTTACCCATCAAATAAAGTTTTAACACCCATTTTTAAACCTAATTCTAGCTTTCTTTTTATGCCAAGCAGGTTTCCACAATAGGGCCTTTAGCTCCTCCCATCTTAATATTTGATTATACACATTTTCCCACAGTTGCGTCTGATCATAGTCTTCTTCTCTTTTTCCCAATATTGTCTGCACTATGTAATCAGTCTTAGTCAGTATGGTGATTATTCGTTGTTTGTATGTATTGTCAGCATTTTTAATGTCTCGTATTAGAGTGTCCATTTCTGTTGTTTTTAAATCTATAGATGAATTCTGCCTTTGGTCCTCAGAAATCTCCGTCCTTTGTATATAAGGTGTAACATCTTCCTCTTCAGTAAATTGTAGATATAAATCCTCCATCTCATTAAGTTGTAAATCCAATTGTGTATCATGATCAGTTGGAGTTTGAAATTCAGTTTTTAACTCTGAACCATCCTCATTCCTAAGTGTCCTGAAATGTTCTCTTAATTCTTCTCTCATTTCCAAGATTTTTGCTAGTATGAGTCCATAATTAAGCTGTGGATAGGCTTCCATTCTTCTTCTCTCTCTTTTTTTTTTTTCTATAATAAAAGTACAGCAATGTCTGGGCGTAGCGCCAAGTTCAACAGTTCCGCTACCATGGTTACAATGTTACGATAAGGCTTTCTGGGCTTCATGCCAATTTCCGGGATACATTGTAACCCTCCAATCCACATAACTCCACCCAGTAGCCAAGGTAGTTTTTTTTTTCTTTTTAAAGTGGATAAAAATGTTCAGAAGGGGGGGAGGAAAGAAAAACACTCCACCCTCCTCCCTAAAAATTTCCACTTAAATTGAAAACAAGCAAACAGCGAGAAAGAGTCACAGTAAGGCTTTTTTCTTCTTCTTCTTTTTTTCAGGATCCCCCGAATCCCAGCAGTTCAAATACACAACAAAGATTAGTTACTTTTTTCCCAAGTATTCAAACGCTGCTTTTTCAAGGGAGGGAATAGTTTCTAGAAGCTTTTCATAGGGAAGTAAAGAAAATAACAAGAGGGAAGGAAAGGTCTCACCCGGATCTTCCACGGTGGTTCTTTATGCTTAGATGTTGCTGTGACTTTCGGCTGGAGCAGCTAAGTGATCGGCCATGTTACTGGCCGATCTTTTCCCCGTCGGCCCAAAGGTGATTTCTCGGACCGCAGAGGGAGCTGCCGCTCCCTCTGTGATCAACGAGTGCCCTCCTCTACGGTGGTCACCCCTCCAGGGCGACTTTCGACCCTGTCCAGGGTCTACCGGCGGGGGAAAACCGGACGGCAAAGAGAGCAAGTTCTTTGCACGTCCGCTGGCGCTGCAACTGGATCCGGAAGTCAGGCGGCCTTCTTGACCGTTCTGAATGTCTAGGGGTTGCAGAGGTCTGCCGGTCTACCTGCTCGCCTGCCAGGCTGGGTAGGCCAGAACTCTGAGGTCCAGTGAAGTCAGATTGACTTGGGTCCCTTTGGCTGGCCAGTCCCGATCGGCCCAAACCAAAGTCCAATCATGCAGCAAAGTCTGCAGGGCTGTCCCTCAGCGCAGTTTGCCGGTCCTGTTCAGCGGATACTGTCTGTCTGTCCGGGGGAAACTCTCCTATGGCCTTTTCCCCGTCTCCTTGAGTAAGAGTTCTTTTTTTTTTTTTTAATATGTTTTATTATTTTTATCGGGATAGACAGGGAAGGGTAGGTAAAGGTATAACATGGGGTAAAAAACAAGGATTAAACCAAGGGTAGGGGTAGATACAATAATGGGGTTAACCCCAACACTAAATCAACGCTTTAGCAAGCAGACTATCGTCCGGGTATACATATTAAGTATGCATGATTAACATAGTACTAAAAAGCTATATTAATAAATTTATCACTATTAATGGTAAAAACTTAAGCCAATACATATCATTCATTCTATAAATAACAATAATCAATATACTATTAGTGATGTATTACTAAGTAAATATAGTTAGATATAAATATCAATATAACGCTTTTAATTATAATTAATTATAGTTAAATGTAAACATCTAACCAAAAAGTTAAAAAATAATATTCAAAAGAAAATACATCATTTATCTTATTTAATTTCATCATCCTTTTTCATTCTGTCTTATTGCTAACCATTGATAAAAAATTTCCCATGTTTTAAAGAAAATTGTGTCTTCTTTCTCTTTAATTTCTAAAGTTAGTCTATCCATTTCTGCACATTCCAATATTTTCATAATAATAATCTGGTCAGGTGGTATCTTTTCATTTTTCCAAAATTGGGCAAATGCTATTTTCGCGGCTGTTAATATATGTAAGATTAAATATTCATTCTCTTTTCCGTAATTAGATCTTAATATTCCTAATAAAAACAATTCCGGTTTAAATTCTATCTGTATCTTAGTCATCTTTTCTAGCCATTTATGAATTTTAAGCCAATATATCTGTGCATTAGGGCATATCCACCAGATGTGATAATAAGTTCCTGGTTTTTGTTTACATTTCCAACACATATTTGATACATTTTTAAACATTTTCTCTAGTCTAACTGGTGTCATGTGCCATCTATAAAACATTTTGTATAAATTCTCCTTATATGCAGCCGCTTTAGTAAGTTTAATATTTCGATCCCATAGTTTTTGCCAATCTTCTAAGTCTATAGAATATCCAAAATTCTTAGCCCATACTATCATTGTTTCTTTTACTTGTTCTTCTTCCATCTTCCAGCTTAGCAGAAATTTATAGAGTTTTTTAATCAAATGTTCATCAGTTTTTAACAATATTTTGTCTAGCGGTGTCTGTTCTTTATAAAATCCTGTAGACTTTATATCTTTTTCATATCTTGTCTGAATTTGCAAGTAAGACCACCATGTTAAGTCAATACCCTGTTGCTGAAGAATTTGTCTGTCTTTAAGTTTCCCATCTTTGTCCAAAATATCTTTATAGCTAACGAGTTTATCATAGTTAATTAGATTTGGATAGGAAAAGGCTTCCATTGTCGAAATCCACTCAGGTATTTTCATGTACATTTTATGTTTAATTTTTTCCCACTCTGAAAACAGTACATTCCTTATAGCATGATTTTGAAAATATTTATGTACTTTATTTTTCTCATACCACAAAAATGCATGCCAACCTAATTGCAAATCATGCCCCTCTAAATAAAGAAGCCTTTTGTTTCTCAATGTAATCCATTCTTTAAGCCAAAGCAAAATAGCTGCCTGATAATAAAGTCTCCAATCCGGGAGTCCAAGGCCCCCTCTGTCTTTAGAATCTTGTAATAATTTAATTTTAATTCTAGCTTTTTTACCTTGCCATATAAATCTAATTATTGTAGCGTTTAGTTCATCAAAGAATTTTTGATTTAACTTGACAGGAACTGTTTGAAAAAGAAAAATTAGCTTAGGTAAAATGTTCATCTTAACAGTCGCTATCCTTCCTAATAATGATAATTGAAGATTTTTCCACTTCTCCAAATCCACTTTTATTTGTTTTAGTAATCTCTCGTAGTTGTCTTCTTTTATTGTTGTATGTTTTGAAGTTAAATAGATACCTAAATATTTAACTTTTTTCGCTATTTGAAGGTTTGTCTTTTTAGCGAATTGAATTTTTTGTTTATCTGTTAAATTCTTCGTTAATACTTTAGTCTTTTCCCTGTTTATCTTCAACCCCGCCACTTCTCCAAATTTCTCTATTTTCCGCAAGAGTTTAACAGCCGTCTCTAGTGGTTCCTCCAAAATAAAAACTAAATCATCCGCAAAAGCCTGTAGTTTATATTTTTGATCTTTTATCTCCAATCCTTTAATCTCAATATCTTGCCTAATATTTCTAGCCAACACTTCCAATGTAAAAATGAATAACAAAGGGGACAATGGACATCCCTGCCTTGTTCCTTTTTTAATGTCAAAGCTGTCTGTGTAGTCTCCATTTATAAGTATCCTTGCTGATTGTTTATTATAAATTGCTTGAATTGCATTTATAAAATTTCCGCCAAAGTCCATCTCCTTCAACTGTTGAAACAAAAATTGCCAATTAAGATTATCAAAAGCTTTTTGCGCATCAAGAAATATAAGCGCCAACTGTTTCCCTGGATGGTTTTCATAATACTCCAACACATTTAAAATAATCCTTAAATTATTCTTTATCTGTCTTTTTGGTAAAAAGCCATTTTGGTCTGGATGGACGAATTCAGTCAAAAATTTCTTCATTCTTTCTGCCATTATTGTAGTAAATATTTTATAATCCACGTTTAGTAAAGATATTGGTCTGTAGTTTTTAATTTGTGTACAGTCAGTATCTTCTTTAGGTATAAGAGAGATGTTGGCTTCTTTCCAGGAATTTGGTATTTTTGTCTCTAAAAAAGCTTCATTATAAAGGTCTTTCAAAATCGGACTTACAATGTCTTGTAAAGCTATATAAAATTCTGCAGGGAGACCATCAGGTCCCGGAGTTTTATCCTTTTTTTGTTTTTTTATTGCCTCTGTAATTTCCATCATTGTTATGTTCTCATTTAATATGTATTGCATATTCTCTGGTACTTTTGGAAGGTCCGCTTCTTTTAAGTATTCCTGTATTGTCTCATTCGAAACCACCTCAGTTTTATAAAGTGTCTCATAATAAGCTGTAGTAATTTTTTTAATTGCATCATTGTGACAGTACAATTGGCCTTTTGTATCTTGTAGTTTACTTATCAATCTTTTTTCTCTTTCTTTTTTCAATTTATATGCCAACCATCTTCCGGGTTTATTGGCATTTTCAAAGAAATTCTGTTTACCTCGTTTAATCTGTTGTGCCCTTATGTCCATTTCCATTAGATTTAATTTGTGTTTTATTACTTCCATCTGTGTCTTCAATTCTTTCTTTTGTGGATCATTTCGTAGCTCCATTTCCAATTTACTAAATTGTTCTTTCAATCTAAGTTGTGTTTGTTTCTTTTCTTTATTCTTTTTGGCCACATAGGTTATAACCACGCCCCTAAAATATGCTTTCGCTGTATCCCATACATTTTGAATAGAAGTTTCTTCTTTCTTATTTATTTAAAAAAAAAATTCCATTTCTTTCGTTGCTAATTGCAAAAATTCCTTTTCTTTCAATATAGCTTTGTTGAACCACCATCTTAATTTCTTTTTAGTTCCTTTCCACGTCATTCTAATTGGATTATGGTCTGCCCAAATATTAGGTTCTATTTCAATCTCCTGTATCATAGTCTTTAAATCATAAGAAGTCCATATCATATCAATTCGTGACCAGGATTTATGTCTATTTGAATAAAATGTATATTGTGCTTTATCTGGATTCATTTCTCTCCATATATCTTGTATACCTAATTCGTCTTTCATCTTTAGAAAAGAATTAGATAAGGTGTTTCCCCCTTTTTTCCCTTGTTTGTGGCTCTTGTAATCCTGTTTTGCATCAGTTATCGCATTAAAGTCTCCAAGAATACAAAGGTTTTGATAGTTTAATTCCATTAACTTATCATATAGTTGCTGAAAAAATTGATCTTGTTTCTCATTGGGGGCATATATCGCAATCATCAAAATTTGTTTTTGGTTCCATGTAGTTTCCACCATTAATAGTCTTCCTTCGTCATCAGCATAAATTTGTTTTGGGCTCATCTTCTCTTTTATATAGAAAGCTACCCCTCTTTTCTTTTGCAGTGCCGATGAAAAATAAAGTTTGCCTATTTTTGGTTGTTCTAGAAGTCTAAAGTGTTGTCTTTTTATGTGTGTCTCTTGGAGACAGATTATGTCCATTTTTAATTTTTGTAATCTATAAAATATTTTACTCCTTTTTGATGGGGAGTTAAGACCATTTATATTTGTTGAGAAAATTCCAATTTCTTCCATAGTTTTAATTGTACTTAGATCTCAGTCTTCTAGGAGAAGTTATCTGTCTCTGATCCTTGGGTCTTACGTCTTCTTCTGATTGAGTCTTTTTAGGTTCTTCCTCTTCTGTTTGTTTCGATGCTCCTGCTTCTTCCTCTGGTTTCTTAGATCTGATATCGCCTTCTTCCAAAAATGTTCTATGATTGTTAAAAAATTCCTCTGCTTTAAGTGGGGTATCCAATCTATATCTTCTCGAGTCCCAAAAAATTAATAATCCTTCTGGGACCAACCATCTAAAATTTATTCCTTTGTTCAGTAGTTTCCTTGTCAAAAATTGATATTCTCTTCGTGCTTCTCTTATTCTCTTTGGAATCTGTTTAAGAACTAGAAGTTCTTTATCTTTATATTTCAGTGGTTGGTCTCTTATGGCTCTCAAAATCTCATCTCGTATTGCTCTTTTAAGAAATCTTACATGGACCTCTCTGGGAACTCTATTTCTTCTTGCATAGCTTGAGTTGACTCTAAAGACCTGGTCCAATTCTTTTTTCATTTGATCCATTTCCAGTCCAAGTCGATCCGCCAATAGCTCACACATCAACTCTAACAGGTTCTCATCTTTCTCTTCTGTGATATTTTGGAATCTCAAAAAGTATGACGCACGTTCCATCTCCAAGACAGCGATGCTATCTTCCAATTCCGCATTGACATGTGCCAATCTCTGGTTCTCATCTTGTAATGTTTCTAATTTCTGATCCACCATCTCCGACTTATCTTCTATTTTTTGTATTCTTTGTTGAGTATCTATCATCGCCTGTTGGAAAGTTTCCATTTTTTGATCCATTTTAAGAAGATCACTTTTCAAGTCTTCATAATTTTTATCCAAATCTTTTTTCATTTCCATTTTAGAGTCTGCAATTGCTTGGAGTATCGCTTGCGTATCTTTTTGTTGAGTTTCCTGTTGTAAAAATGTAGTAATTGATTTTTGAGGAGCTGGGCTCACTGAGGTTGAAGCGGGGGCTGAAGAGCCCTTCTTCACCCCTTTAGCCAAATTTGAGATGCTCATCTTCTAGTTGTTGTGTTTATTTATAATCCACCAGAGGGCCCAATGGCCAATTGTAATCCAATGCCCTCCTATTATCAGGAGACAAGGCACATGTACTTTTAACGGGAAAAAAGAAAAAAAAAGAAGAAAAAAGTGCTAATAATTCCAACAAAAATTAATTAAGAAAAAAAGAAAAAAAAGGGGAACAACAAAAAATTTCTGGAACCATCCCGAAAGGAGGGAGAATAAAAAAGTAAAAGTAAAAAGAGCAAACAGAAGGGCCAAAAAAGAGATGTATTTATACCCAAAAGAAAAATCAAAAAGAAGAAAAAAGAAAGAATTGTGATGTAAAAACAAAAATATTATAACAAAAAATGATCTAATTGTAAATTAAAAAAAAATATTTCACAGTCACCCACAAGAAAAAACAAAACCCTATTTTTTGCTGTAGAAAATATATAGCTAATTAAAAAGACCAAACATTCACAGAAGGAGCTGGGAACTTCCCTCTCAGTAGCTTTTGAGAGAGATAAGAATGTCTGGGCTTACAGCCAAGTCTTGCAGCTGAATAAACAAAGCTATCAGAGAACAAAGAGAGGAAAATTACAATGTAGCCTCTAAGTGGTAAAAAAAAAAGAAAAAAAAGATGTCCGAAGTGGGAACTTAGTTTCAAAGTTCTTTAAAGTTCTTTAAAGTTAGTGAAAGTAACAACAAGAAAAAAACAGAGTAGCTTTTCCCAATTAAGTCTTCCTCTCCTTCCAAAATAAAATATTTTCTCCAGTTAGAAAGGTTTTTAAAGTAATCCAAATTGGTTCTTTCGCTTAAACCGCCGTTTATCCGGGAGGGGGGGGAATAAATCCACCTCCTTCCTCCCTTCAGCCTTCCAGCTTCATTTTAAAGACAGTCTTCCATTAAGTCCACTTCATAAAGAGAAAAGAAGCATATTCTCACCCATCAGGGCTGCTTGCCTTCCAAATCAGCTGTTTTCTGTCTCCGACGATCAGCTGGGAATGGCGGCTCACATAAATGCGATCCGCCTTTCTTTTGCTGGTTCCAGGGGCTGCTTTGGGTTCAGTAAGCCGGCTACCGCCGGCTCCCGTTCCTCAAAGGTTCGCCCTTCGGTGGCCACCCCTCCAGGGTGGCGTTTAGCCCAAATGGGCCCGCCAGCGAAGAAATTTCGGACCCGGGGAGCGGAGCAATTTTCCCCGGGTCTACAGTCAGCAA